>JAWZYV010012246.1:0-343756 GCA_038373885.1 Cheiracanthium punctorium | reverse complement strand
TTAACTACTAAAAAGTAATTAAACGAAAATTAAAAATATAATAATTTAAGTTATTTTTATAAATTAGTTGCAAGAAGCACGTTTAGCAGGTTACTAGCTTGCTATTTGTAAAAAATTCTAAGTCCGTTATCTTGAAAGAGTAACAGAAATGTACTAAGTTGAATAATTCAATGTTTCTAAAAAGACAATTTCACATATCTAGCACTTCAGAAAAAATGTATCAAGTTCGTAACATTCTAAAAATACCAAAGTTCAACACTTCAATAAAATTTTCAAAGTACAGATATGTTAGTTTATTTCAAGAATATATTCAACGACTTATCAGAACATAAAATATAGCAATGTGCAAAACTTCTAAAAGAAAAAATTACAACTTACAATCTATTAATGCAGTTTACTAAGTATTTTGTAAAACCCTTTACTTGATAATTCTGAAAAATAGTCTAAGTACCTCACTTTGTACAGACATAAATTATATTACTTTTAATTAGTTAAGGTTTACATAAAGATAAGTTTATACATCTATGCTAAAATAGCTGATCATTTCTGTACCACATTTAAATCCATTTTATCAAAAACATGTTAAGCATACTACTTCTACGAAATTTACAAAGTTCTATTAGCTAAGTTCCTTTCGAGAAATAATTTCATAACTTATGAGAACAAGTAACATGTATAAAAGTAAGAGCATATTTATTTAAAATTTGTAAGCATAACCATCTCAATCACTAAAATGTGTAACGTGCACTTAGTGGATATTTCTCATAAAAATATTCAAGCCCATTACTTAATAAAAATTATAAAAATATGCTAAGTTAATACTCTAATGTTTTAAAAACATAGTGTCTGATTTAAAATATTCTGTTACTTCAAGTAAAATATGGTAAGATCTTTACATTAAAGAACACCTAAAAAATCTTTATTTAAAAATACTAAGTTTCTTTATCTCACTTAACTTAATTTTTGAAAAACCTGTAAAATCGATTAAGTTATAAAATTATGGAAACTAACTTTTTTAGCTAAGTTCATTTTATAAAAAAATAGTAATGTTGTGAATTCTCAGGTAACGCAGTTTTACCTATCACACTTAAGTTTATGATTTTAATCAGAACATTTTATTTCTGTGTAGTTAGATTCATGATCCGTAATACATGCTTCAATAAATTTTGCTAAATTTGTAACTTTTTACCTTGTAGTGTATAAAAAAGATAAGTATAACACTAGAATCTTAAAACATGTCTACCTTTACCACTTTTTGCTGCAGTAAAATTTTATAGATTTTTATTTTGCAAGTAATCAACACACACGTACACATAAAGAAAACACAGAAAAGTTTTCGTATTTAGACTTATTTATTTACAAAAATATATTTTAAATTACACAAACTATTTACACAATTAAGAAAATAATAACTTTTCAATGAGTATTCTATAACTAAGCATGCACAAGTGAGTAAAATCTTACTGTTGTAGAAGCAAGCATACCTTTTCTACATAATCACAATGGTTTTAATATATTTTTTTACAATTGCAATACTAGTTATACACCAATAACATCACATAATTACACATGTTTTGTCATCCTTGGAATTAGCAAAATATGAAAATGGTTGAAAAAATGTATTAAATAGCTCATTTTGAAGATACTTCATATAGTCTTCAATGAAAATGTTTGAAAAAAATTCTCCGTCATAATGACAAGTACATTTGTTCTTGCATATCTCTCTTGCAATATATGGCATGTCAACCGTAAACCATGCTTTACTACTTATAAGACCCTCTCTCTCATCAACATGTGATCTATTCGAGCAAGCATGTATCCTTTGCGAAGAATGATCCTGAACCCGGCCTATGTTTTTAAAAATTTCCTGATGTACTATATCCATTAATTGTTGTTTAGCCTCATCATAAGTACAATGGGGTTCGCGGTTACATTTTTGCGGCTTTAATTTTAAAATTAAATGGGGTAGGGTCGTCGTATATAGCGTTTTTAAAATGCATTCCAATATTTCATTTCTCATTTCGCAAAGTTTTTTTACTTGATCATTTAAAAGTGTTAAGGAAATTGGATTTAACGTGAATGAATCTCCGGTTTTGTAAATTTGTTGTAAGATACATTTTCCATCGTCATTAAATACAGATAATTGATTATTACAAATAAAAGAGCTATTGCTATGACCTATATTAAAATCTAATAGTTTTACAATAAATTCGATCCATGTGGAAGGGTTCATCACGACTCCCTGACCGGTTGGTATATAGTCTAATTGGGTATTCTGAATAAATTGTCTAATATGGATCTTCAAGTCAGTTCTTTCATCGTGAAGTGAAACGTAGATAAGTCTTTCCAAGTGCCATGTACTATTTACAGAAGCATATAAGCTATGGTAAAGATCGTCCGTCCAATTGTCCAACTTTGCCCTTTTCGGGGAAGGCTCATAAATGTACATTTTGGCAAATGTTAGGTTAATGTGCGGGTCTGTCACATAAGGTTCAGAAGGAATACCATGCGTTAAAAGTTTGTTGGTTGGGGGATATATCTTACACATTGAACCATGTTCTAATTTAATGGTAGTGGTTTCACAGTTCGCTGGTTTAAAATCCAAAGTTCGTTTAGATCCAAAACTTAGAATGCATACGCCTGATGATAGGTCTAGATTAAAATCTTCGTAGTTGCCGTCTTCAATTTTAGGTTGTTCTTCAGAGCCAAAGTTCACTTGCACCATATTAAATTCATAATTTGTCACTTTCTGTAGATCTTCACGTATTTTTTGCAAAATGGGTATCCAAGAGTAAACAGAGAGTGTTGCTCCAGGTAAACTGTAATTGATTCCTTCATCAGCAAAAGTAATTACTTTACCGGTCGAGGAAATTTTCTTTTCAATACTTTGCAGAGGCTTTACATCTAAAGGCAATTGTATTATTTCTTGCAGCAACACATCCGCATCACTTTGAGTATAAAACTCGGGAGTGTATTCAATGTTAAAGTTATTTTCGATCGATTCAAGCAAAGACATTTTTGAAACTCGGCGAAAAATCAATTAAAACACACGTCTTAAGTATAGGCGCACACAGTGTAAAGGGAGTCTCGCAACACACACCTGACCACTTTATCTAACTAAAATGTCTTTACTGGTTCTTTTCAATACTTTGCAGAGGCTTTACATCTTCCTTATCTCTTATCTGATCTGTGATACCTGATAAGATAAAAACCAGTTACCGTTAAATTTGTAGAGTTTGTAGGTTGGGCGTAGGTAAGGTCTCCTGCTACGGGCACCTAAGAATTCTTTAGCCGAGCAGACAGATGTTTTGTCCGCATGCAACAAGAGTGTTGTCCGGTATTTTTCAGGTATTATAATTGCTATATTTTTTCTGATATATGTTGTGATTAGCTATCTTTTAGAGTAATGAGTTTAATTTATTAACAGGTTTTCATTAATAATTTCAGTTTATGAATTTATTAAATAAATATTTTAGTTTATTATTGTAAAAATTGTTTTAGTTTATGAATTTATTAAAAGGATATCTTTGTAAAATTTAAGTATATAAAAAAACTGAGTGTAAAAATTTTGATATGTTTAATTTATTAACAAGTTTTCATTAATAATTTTAGTTTATGATTTTATTAAATAAAAATTTTAGTTTATTATTCTAAAAATTGTTTTAAACAATAATTTTAATACCTATTTTATACGTAAATATTCATTCATCTGCAATGCCTATAATTTATTACTGTTATTTATCAAAACTTAACAAAAATAATTTGCTTTAGTATAATGATCTTTGCTAATTGTTTCACAGAAATTAATTTAATGATTCATTATTTTCATAAACTATATAAAATATATTAATCGTTGCAGCTTAACTTTGATATTTTAATTTAGGATATAATGTCGATCAGAAGAATAATCATAATGTATTTAATACGTGTTCAATAGATATCCTATACAAAGTTCCAATGCGTTTGTAAAAATTAGATTATGTTTTTAAGTAGTAAACATCTTAATCCATAAGTCCCCATTTTTGAAAGTAGAATGAAACACGTGTCCCCACAATTCGGTATTCCCCTAGCACCCTCCCTGGTTTTATCTTATCGGCAAACTGGCCAACTCTTATTTAGCCGACTCTGTAGGGCCTCAAGGCACTTTCTTATCTCAATTTCTGTTATCAGCAATATGGCGTGCACGTGGATTTTACTTCAATCATTGTTTTGTGAATTATGTGAGTATTTTTATTATTTTCACCTCTCGCGTGTACAAGTACAGGGTAAGTGTAATATTTTCTATTATTTTAGTTACATATAAGTTGATACCGTAATTCTAATTGAAAATAATTATGTGGTTCTTATAGTTGTACTTTTGATGTGTTGTACTTTTAAGTGTGATTTTTTGTTATTGTTAATGCATGTTTTTCTGTATTTTGGTGTTTTGCAAAATTTTAATTGGGTAATCCAGTGTAATTAATATTAATAGCATTATCGGTAGAAGTACTTTATGCAGTTTGTATACAAAAACTGGGTTTTGAGGGCTTTCTCCTAATAGAAAATAAGGCATGCATGGTATTTGTATTTCAGTAAATTCTAACTAAGATTAAATTTTCGCTTGCTAACTAATTTTATCCTACATAAAATAGTATTGTGAATCTGGTAAATTGTTATAAGAAAAAAAATTAATTTTAAAGCGTTTAATATCTTCAAATGTGTTTTGTTTTTAGTGTCAAAATGTCTATTTTCAGCATATGAGGATAAAAAGAAGTAATGTCTTGATATTGGTCAGCTGGGACGGAACTTAGAGTTAATGTATTTTAAATCATTACTCTATTTTCCGGTCTTGCTAGCCGTATAAATGTTGGTACAAGCCGAGAGGCTAGAAGATTTAGTACGATGTGGCTTCAAGTAAGTAAAAACCTTGTATTTTTTTAGTTCAAGTAATGATTTGCAATTAAAACTATCATTTTATCTAAGTATTGAAAGATATTTATGTACATGCAGTATACAACTGTGCTAAAACGGATCTTCAATTTTTATTTCCAATAGTTCAACTTTCTAACAATAGTACTATCTAATCTAAAAGTTTGTGCTAGTTAAACTCACCTTTCTATAAAATAGGCTAAGTGCATACCACTCATAAGGTTGATTCATGTATAAAACGTTGCTTTCATAGTCAAACTGAAATGAGTGTTGCACATAAACAATCTAACTCGTATCGTATTGAAATTCTATAAATCAAGTTACTCTACTTGGGATATACAGTAAAAATGTTTTGTAGGATTACTAAAAATGTAATTTTTTCTCTAATTGATCTATAGAAAATATAAACTAGTATAATCGCTGTCTAAAATTTATCAAAAATGTGTTGGTAAGAAAAAATGTTTAGATAAATACTTTGTTTGTTTGTTTGTGTTTTAAGGCAAACCTGCACGCGGGGTATCTGCCTAGGATGAGGGGTGCCTTGGTAGGAGGACTTTCTAAGGGGTTCTAACGCGTATTCACGGATAAATACTTTGAGTATTCATACATTTCGTATACAAAAACTTGAGTTTTTTGGGATATATGGTTAAAGTGGTTTTCTCGCAATAGAATATAAGACTATATCCAAATCATTATTTGTAAAATCTTTCTATGGTATAATTTTCTCACTTGCCTGACAGTAGATTAAATTTGTAGAAAATGTATGGGTATCCTAAACCTTACTTTAATGTTAAACGGCTACTTAACAAAAATAGGATATACAAAAAATTAGCTAAAAATTAAAACTCTTGATTAAATTTTTTTTTCTTGATAAATTAAAAACACTTGATTAAAAAATATTTGTTGTAAAATTAATTATTAACTTAAAATTAAAACTTGGTTTAAAAAAATAAAAATAAATTAACTCGTGATTAGAAATGTATTTGTTGTAAAATTATTTAACTTAAAATTAAAACTTGATAAAAATAAATAAAAAATAAATTAACTCTTGATTAAAAAAAAATTTTTGTTGTAAAATTAATTAAAAAAATATTTGTTGTAAAATTATTTAACTTAAAATTAAAACTGTTGGTTAAAAAAATAATAATAAAAATAAATTACTCTTGATTAAAAAATATTTGTTGTAAAATTAATTATTAACTTAAAATTAAAGTTCGTAGGCCTCCTGGGGATGTTGTTCATTTCTTTACTCCACATAGTTAATTATTATTTAAAGAAACAAAAACAACAACGCATCCTCTGTGCTACGCCCTGTCTCCATTCATGCGAGGCTAGCGTGATGGGGAAAGGCACAGTAAAAATTTTTATTTGAAATGAGGCGGTAGACATTCTACCGGGTGGTTGGTGGGTCCTCATTTAATTACAATAACAATATTTTTTATTTCAGGTTTAATTCATAAAGTATAGCTTATTTAAAATTATGTCAGTCTCTTATTTTGATACTAAATGTTAAAGTCCCTTATTTTTCATGAGAGAATGCATCGCAATCTGAAAATTTTTTCCAAGTCCTCTTATTTAAGAAAATTGTTAAAATCCGAAAAAATTACAAGTCCCCTTATTTGAAAAAAAAGGAAAGAAATTCTTATCAACCCTTCGAAAATCCTCTCCCCACATCCGGTCCGACCACGCCCCCCTTCCCCGCTCAGCATAGGGACAGCATCCGAACGGAGACTCCGGAGGCTCCGGCGAATTAACATGGCTCCGGCTGAGCAGAACTGTCGTTTATCTACTACTATCAGTCAACTGTCCCAGTACTCGGTTTTGTGTTTTAAGTGTGCTCATAATTAAAACACAAAACATGCCCTTGCCATGTATTACGTCTTATTATTTCTGAGGATCCCGCCTACCGCAGCTGTTCATCGAGGGAGTTGGTATAGTGCGGATAACGCCTCATTGGATATTTCTCTTGGTACATTCTCTGTGATAGGTGTTCATCGCCACCTGTTCGGGCCGAAAATTGAATACATATTTCCATACTTCTTAGTTGTGTAATGGCCCTTTCCTCTTAAGATAGTAATATTTATTGAAGTAGGAAGTGACCTCCCTGAACGACATAAAAACTGTCGTTTGCTTCCCATTCTATTAGCTTACCGTCTTGTGGTATGGCGCATTTACCTTTTGTGGACTATTGACTCCGGAACATGAAATAGGCCTTAATTCGACCAATCCGATTGTTTCCGAATGAAATTTAATGCCTACGAATTCTGCAATGACTACTACTAAATACTTGAAACTTTGTTTTTCCCAACATAAAAATTGGGAATTTGCATAAAAGACGGTCTCTTTATCTCTACCGACGTGTCACAAATTTCTATATTTATTTGGCTACTTTACTTTAGCAATTTTCACCAACTAAACGTTGATTTTGTCTGTTTGTTCTATGATAATTTTTCATCCTTCTGATACCTACTACACTGGTGAAATAAATTAAGATAAGTTGCATATTTATCGAACAAATACACTTGTGTGTTGACGGAGCCAGTAGTGAAACAGGCTTTATAAGCACACGTAGGTTAAGACGCTATTTCGTTCGCTAGCACACCTCGGCGAATTTCTTGATGTTATTTTGCGACAATCGGCTAGTTTCAAATTGCAGCAGTAAACATGAGTAACGGCCAACGTTTAGATGATAGAATGAGGTGATGAATTGTGGGAAGGTTAGAAGCAGGTCAATCTCAAGTCAATATTTGTAGAGAGTCCAATTTAGCTCCCAGTGTCATGTGTAACTTATGAAAACAGTTTCGTGATACCAGATTCATCGAGAGAAAGCCGAGCTAGGTCGTCCAAGAGCCATGACGACCAGAGAAGATCGCCATTTGTTCATTATAGCAAGGCGTAACAGGAGTGCTACAACTTTTCAGCTCTCTCGTATGCAGCCACAGGAAACCGTGTATCAAGGGTGACCGTTTCCAAAAGACTTCATGATAGAGAGTTGTTTTCAAGAAAACCTGCTATTTGCGTCCCGCTCACTTTTACGAACAGGAGAATCCGTTTAGCATGGTGCAGAGAGCGTAGAGATTGGAGTATGGATCAATGGCCCGACCATTCTCTTTACTGGTAAGTCCCGCTAAAGCCTGAATAACGATTCTCGCCGTACGTTCATATGGAGAGAAGCAGGGACCCGCTACCTACCCTCCAATGTCCGCCTAATCGATCATTATGGCAGAGGTTTAATGGTCTGGGCAGGCATCATGTTGGAAGGCCTCCATGTCTTTGAAAGAGGCACTGTGACTGGTGTGAGGTATAGGGATGAAGTCTTGGAGCTCCATGTTCTCCTTTTCAGGGGTTCAAGTATGAAATCAAGCTGCTATATTACAAGTATGAAATCACGCTGATCTATATATCTGTAAGAGGAGACAAAACCCACTATTAGCCATTTTTTTTTAATTCTGCAACCGCTGTTTCATAACTTCCGACGCCAAAGTGTGTTACGCACGATCATGCGTGTGTATTATAATTATTGAATGGTTATTTGTTTTGTATTGTATCAATGTATGTGCATATCAAATTTCATTAAAATCGGTTCAGTAGTTTTAGCGATAATCAACCAAGTCTGCAAATTCTCTTAATTTCTTACACCAGTGTATTACGTGGAGGAAAAAAATACCGCTCTCAACTAGAACGGGTAGATAGTTGTTTTCTGTGTCCCAAAACTAGAAGAAAAGATCGTAGAATTATACACGTAGGTGATACACACTACTGGTATAAAAGAAATTGTCAAGAATTTCTAGTCCGTAGTATTCTAGCTGATCACAGCAGAATGACTAGTTACTAGTTTGTGTAACAAGAAATTATCGTTTGATTTTTGGAGCACTAAACTTACCGTTTGTGAGTAGTAGTACGCGACGATTTGCAGATATTTTCATCTGAGTACAAGCCCCAGCTTATAGAGGAGCGATCGAAAAATTGGGTAAATGGGTTCAAAAGGGTCTCGTTCTATGATCTAGTATTTATAGGGAGTACATAGACTCATAAACTCTAATTCTACCGATTATTTTCTGGATGTCAGTGGCATATTTTTTTTCAGTGTGCTCTCTTGATTTTCTCGGTTAAATGCAGCAACGCTGTGTATTGTGTTGAGTTATGGCAAAGCTAGGCAAGGGCAGACTGCCAAGAATGGGGCATGCCTCGGTCGGAGGACTTTTTAAGGGGTTCTAACACGTATTCCCGTTACATCTGGAGAAAACTGATCAAAACGTCACGCCGTTAGATCAGCAGCCGCACGATAGGCCAGGACAGAACGCTATACCATCACATTTCAGCTATCTACAATTTTGAGGACCAACACTGTGTACATCTCATATCATACTTTCAAACATTTTTATATCTGCCATTATTCTATAATGACCTTAATGATACATATTGTGGAGTAGTTATACTCAGATCTGTTCTCGTTAAACAAAGTACACAGAAAGGATGCTTGAACAAAAATAAAAAATAATATGTGGATAAAAAATGCATCGACGAAGTTTTCCTTTATAAAGAGAACATGTTCGGTATGTCTTTTTTAAAAACTAATTATGAAAAGAAATTCTTCTTACTACGCAAAATAGTAAACTGTAATACACCGTCAAAATAATGTTTTATGTACGCACTGTGTTTTGTTTGCTCCTAATTTCCTCTAAGTATTTTAAAGGAACCTTACAGTGTTTTGATGCTTTTAAACCTCAAGGTAATAAAATTTCCAGTATGTTTTAAAACATTTCCTCTGTGCGTCTTGAATTCTAATTGTAAGGGATTATGTTTCTGCATACATTCGAACTTCTAATGATTTTGAAGATAATCCCTATAGATCCGCTTTTCTAGTTAAAATTTCTTGCTAACTAGTATTAAACATAATTATAATGCACGTGATTTTAAATTTAATTTCTTAAAAAATAAGATCGTAGTCTGTTTAATTTTGAAATTTGCATTAAATGGAGAAAACCGCTATTTATAATCATCGTAAGCTGAATTTTGCAATTGATTATCCTTATTAAAAGCGGCTATCCTAATGCGGCTTAAGAACCTCACAAAAACACACGAGGCCTACTATTTGATCACTGATATTATAGGCAATTTAGCTTCTCCCCACCCCCCTCAGGAAGTTACAGGAACGTATTTTCAAATTTTTATGCTCTTCATATACTGAATTCAATAAATGGGCTGAATTGTCATATTTTAAGGTATTTTGTGAAATTGCCCTTCAAAAAATTTATTGCTGATAATTCCAAATCGTAGGAGCACGAAGTGTGAATATCTTCCAATTTAAATAACAAAAAATAGAGAAAATCGACAATGAATGCAAGAATAGAGTCAAAATCCTGCAAATTCATGCTATACCATAGCAATTGAAAGAAATAATTTTATAACAAACTCTCAAGGTGCACGATTATACTGGAAAAAACGAACGATTCAAAGCAGTTTAAAAAGCTTTATTGTGCTTGATGTTGATTTATTTTATAAGAAGGAAAAATATATATTATTTAATATTTCAGTATATGTATTATATTAATGACTATGTCATTTTATCTCTCGCCCCTCCCCCTTTATTGAAAATTGTCCGAAAAATGTGTCCCCAAAAAGCGACATAAAAATGCGACATAATTTTACATATTTAAATACTATTAGTTCACAACAGCTTTAATCTATTATTACAATATTTCGTAAGCTGTAGAATATGCGTCACATCCATTTTTTCTAAAAATAGGCTACTATCAACATAGGGTTACCAGGCGAAACACGCGAAAGATGAGAGATAAAATGACATAGTCAATTAATATCGTTTTACTATGGCAATAATGAAACTAAAAAATTGGGGGGTTCAGGGGAGTCTCCCCCCTGACGAGACTCGAAAAGCCTAGTTATATATATTAATGACTATGTCATTTTATCTCTCTCCCCCTTTATATATATATAGTATATATGTATATATATATATATATATAATTACTAGCTGAAGTACCCGTTCTTCGCACGGGAATGAATGGACTTTTTGATATTACGATTTGTGGTGATTACTATTCATTGTAATAAACAGATATAGCAAAGTGGATATCGCGTTATATTGTGTCCAATAATCATGCATATCGAATTGCAAGGCAATCGTTTGTACGGTGCAGAAGGCCATGCGGCGTAGCGCAATCTAGTGGCGAGTTTTAGCAAAACGGATACGTCGAAAATATTTTTCGCATTCAGATATCGATGTATACGAATTTTCATGACTATCGGCTGGACAGTCCTGAAGTTCATGTGTTGACGCGACATCTAGTGGCAAGTTATAGGAAAATGGATAGCGCCAAACTCTTCCCCGTGTTCAAATATCTATGTATACCTATTTTCATAGCGATTATTTGCACAGTCAAGAAGTGATACACTGCAGGGCCATCTAGTGGTTCAATAAAGTAATGATTTGCTACAGCGCCGTCAAGTGGCGAGTTATAGCAAAATGGATAACGCCAAAATATTCTCATTGTTCAAATAGCTATGTATACTGATTTTCACAGCGACCGTTTGAATGGTCAAGAATTTGGCCTGCTGCAGCGTCATCTAGTGGCGAGTTTAAATAATAATGCATTGCAGTGCCATCTAGTGGTGAGTAACATCAAAAGGAACACAGTTAGAATATATTCTTCGTGCTCAAATGTGTAAGTATAAAAAATTTTATGCCGATCAGTCGAACGGTATAGAAGTTGATGCTTTGCAGCGCCATTTAGCGGCAAGTTACAGCAAAATGGATAGTGAAAAATATTCTCCGTGTTCTAATATTCGCGTGTACCAAATTTCATCGAAATCGGTTGGACGATATTCGCATAGCGAACGGCTAAACGGTGTGCTGCGGCACCAAGTGGCAAGTTAAGGAAAACGGATGGCATAAAAACCTTCTCCATCATAAAAGACTTAGGTGAACCAAATTTCATCGTGCAACGGTGCTCAACGGTGCTGGAGTTTTTCAACCTCATAAACACATACCAACATTCATTTTTATCTATAACCAGTGTTATTATATATACCAGTCTCAAATAAAATCCAGTTTCAAATCTAAGCCTCGCCAAAGTGCCAACATACGCCATTTTGCAAGAGTTTTTTCAGGGAATCATTCGAAGCATTGACTTAGCAGCAATCAATATGGGAAATGGTTCGACCGCCAAAGAGTAGCACGCATTTATTTGAAAGTTGGAATCCCTTAATACAGCCGATTTTTTTTTAAATTATCAACTATAATGTGTTTTATTCATCGTTACTCCGATGTACTAAATGAGAAGATTTCAATTTTCTGAAATTTGGCGGAATTCCCCCAACTTAAATCAATGTACTTCAATTGGCGAGAATTCTGAAGTTAGATCTCTTGAAATCCCTTAACCTTTTACACGCCGCACTATGATCGAAGTATAACACGAGTTATTTATAGATAAAAATATGATTAAAACTCTTATTTAAGAACCCTAAGTACATTTTTTTTCAAAAAAAAAATTTTTGTATATGATTTATAACATATTCCAGAAGTGGAACATTGGCGTGAAACACTTAGTTTTTCTACATGTTTTTTATAAAATGTGGTCAATTGAATTCAAAGTCGAAATTCGTGTTCGCTGCATAATTTAAAATTTTTTATGAGTAAATTTTTCAAAAGATACTTGGAAATAATACAAGACACTTCGAAAATTAGCGGGGCTGAGCTTGTCAAGCATTGGTAGTCCTCAAAACTACTCCGACAGGACTTGTCAAGATGTAGAAAAAAGCTTGTTTACTAAATGTAAAAAAATAATTACATCACTATGAAGCAAGAATTATTACATCAAAACAGTTTTAAATTTTTTATTAGGATGTTAATCAAACAATAAAAATGGCAATAGGAAATGGGAAGGGATGGATAATAACTGAGCCATGTTTCCCAGAGAACGAACAATATATGAATAATAATGAAAAATATTGGCGTAATACATGGCGAACAGGAGGACAGATGAATAATGAGTAATAATGAATAAGAAAGAATAACATATGAATAATTTTGAATATTTTATGAATACTGAATATTTACACAAAAGAAAAGTTAAAGGATACAAGGAAAAAGTCTTACCAAAATTCTTATAAGAAAGAGAAACAAGAAAAAATTCCTACTGCCCATGGTAGTTAGGAAAGCATTTCTCATGCAGTCTTTTGTCACATTCAAAACATTTCTTTTTAGTGTTCTTCTGGCACACAGCACAACGTCCTTGGGTTGATGGCACAAGATAGTGTGCATCTGATTGTCTCAAAGATTCACAGCGATGTGCGCGAGGTCCAGGAACAGAGTGAATTACAGGTTTCATGCGCAGCAAACACAAAGTTACATCTCTCCGGAAATTTAGATGGGAAAGTTCTGTTGCTGTACCTTTGTGCAAATGCGAATGCAGAATCCATCCAGCTGCAACAGCCATATTTAGAGCATTGCTAAATAGATTCCAGTACCATTTTTTGCTTCTGAGCACAGGTCGATAAGATCCAAGAAGTCTGTCGAGCAAATCGACTCCTCCCATTCCCTCATTGTACATTTGTATAAGATGAGGCTGAGGAACATCAGTTCGTTTTTTTTTGCGCTCGGCAAAATCTTTTAGTTTTTCCAACAGGCTGATGTGTCAAATGATTAGACGCGATAGTTACTACGGCACTGTCTTTCCAGCGGCAAATGTAAACTTGGCCATCACATCGGTACTCAAAATTTCCTCTTTCCCATTTTGAGGCTTCTTTCGATGATTTGAGAGGGCATCTTCCTGTGCGAAATTCTCGAATCGTGCCAGTGGCTTTAAAACCTTTCTTCGACAAATCAATCAACAGCTTATGTGAAGTAAAAAAGTTGTCAAAAAAAATTTCATGTTTTTCTGGATTTTCAATAGTGGATAAAAGTTCCCACACAACTTTTGATCCAAGAGGAGAGTTTTCTATTTCGGGACTTTTCCCACTATAGATCCTCATAGCATATGGATAACCGCTGTTTGAACACAACATCCAAATTTTGTAACCAAACCTTATCGGTTTACCTCGGATGAACATTTTGGCAGAATGATGACCGTAATAGGGCACCATTGACTCGTCTATACTCAATTTAGAGTGGAAGAATCCAAATTGCTGAAAGTTTTTTTCTAGCACTTCATAAAAGGGAGCAATTTTTCCCATCTTATCTCCTACTGCCAAGGTGTTGTTATCTATAATATGAAAATTTTTCTTAATCTTTCTAAATCTGTTTCTCGGCATCACAGTAGATACAATTGGGACCGATAGATCTTCCTGAGTGCTCCAATATAAATCTTCTCCAGGTACTTGGTGGTATCCACTAAATAGCAATAATCCAAAAAACTGCCCTATATCATTTTCATCTACAGATATAATTTCTCCTTTCTGTAATTCGTACAATTCTGTCATTTTTGCTAAATGCAGTAAATATTCTACAGGAATGAACTTTTGAAAAATTTCAATTGGCGTTAAATTAGACAGTTGCGGAAATACTTCACAGATATTTTCAACGGATTCTGTTTTTAGAGTATTTTCATAACCAATATCTTTTCCCCAACGATTTTGGATGCTTTTCTCTTTTAACTTTCGTTTTGAACTCTGCCCTTTTGAAGTTGATGGTAATTCAGGATCAAAACCGCCTTCATCGGATATTTCACTGACATCTATTTTTGTGGATATTTCAATTTGACCACAAACAACTGCAGGCAGAACAGCATCAAATATTTCCTCAGTAATGTCTTCTTCGTCAGTCAAACACCCACTTTCATCTGGAGGCAGTTGACATATATCTATACATTCATCAGAATCATCTGATAAAGTAGGAAAATAATCTAGTGCTTCCTCCACGGTACGAAAGGGCTTTGAATGAGACATCTGATCGGTGCAGCGTATCCTTACTAACTGAAGAAATTCGTACGTAAGTGGAAACGAAAAAAATTCACGTGAGTTTCCAGCATGCATTCTCTATCTGAGCCATAAACTACGCCTAAGTATAAACAAACACACGTGTTTTCAAGCGGCAACTGCACGCCGTCATAGCCGATCTGTGGTCATAGCAACTGGGGAGGGGGGGGGGGATTTAGTGGAATGGAAAGGGGATGTGCGATCATAAACATCTTTCGTTGACACTTAGTCGAAGTTCTTATGCGAGAAACCTTTTTATCGAAGCCACAACGCACTGTAGTCAAAAGAACTTTATCTTGTTAAAAAATATGCCTTTACACGCCAATGTTCCATTTATGGAACATGCAAATTTCTAACCTAATATTACATTTAAAAAATGAATCTATAGTTTATTAATTATTTTCTATCAAGAAAATGAACATTTTTAATTACTCTCACTTAGTTAGAAAAACATCTGATAAATTTTGAATTTTACAGGAATTTTTTTATTTTACTCCAGGAAATATACGAAAAAGGACAAAATTTAGATTTTTTTATCAAAGACAATTTTAATTTTAGCAGCATAATCGCGATGCCAAAAAATTAAATCAAGTTTTTGCTCTACATAATAATTTTTACAGAGCAATTGGAATAAAAGTGAATTTTTCACAGAATTTTAAAGTGGATGTTCCACTTATGGAACATTGGCGTGTAAAAGGTTAATAACTGCATTATTTCTTCACGGATCATTAAAATTTAACGCTGTATTCTAATAAAACCTTTGCACTTGTTTTCAAAAATCTATTTCCTTAAGCTCTCAATAAATTGCGCCAAGCCGAAAAAAGTGCAAACCGCTAGAACTCACTTACCCAAAATCCATATTTAATCCATTTTATTTTTTCGCCAAACTAAAAAAATTTACACATTAGCCTCGGAAATCAATTCTTATTGTTTTGCGTGTAAAGCATTGCATTACTTCTCTGATTTCCCATGCACACGATATTATAATTAAAAAAAAAATAACCTTACGAATATAAACTAACAAAAAAAAATCATTATTATTCTTTTATTTTTACTTTGAGAATTTAAAACATTTTATTCGGTAAAATCGCCACACATGGCAACCACGATCCTTATTTCACACTTTTTTCACTACAGGGGTTACAATTATGGAAAGCTTTTTGCGTGGAGAGCATAAACACTCTTAAATTCCGGGAACGGGTGGACTTTCAAAGTTTTAAAGTGGACTACGATTTATTCTATATTATTTTACATATCTGTGCTAAATTTCAGGCCGATAGGTTCATTTTTGTGAATTTGTATACGAACGACATTTTATTCGGCAAAATCGCCACACATGGCAGCCACGATCCTTATTTCACATTTTCTTCACTACAGGGGTTACAATTACGGAAAGATTTTTGCGTGAAGAGCATAAAAAATCTCTTAAATTCCGGGAACGAGTGGACTTTCAAAGTTTTAAAGTGGACTATGATTTATTCTATATTATTTTACATATCTGTGCTAAATTTCAGGCCGATAGGTCCATTTTTGTGGATTTGTATACGAATCAAATCCACAAACAAACAAACAAACAAATAAACAAACAAACAAACAAACAAACAGAATTTCATTTTTATTTATAAGATTAATTTGAGAAAAATATAATTGATATATATTCAAGTGTCATGTTGATAATTTATTCTGTTTGAAGCAAGCTTCAAACTTAGTGGTTCATTGGTATAGTACAGCTTTAATTAGAGTTTGCAACTGTAAACTGTAAATAAATATAAAAAATATGTTTGAATCCAGTACATCTGTCTTTGCAATTACAACAGTCATCGTACATACATATTGAAATCTCTTCAAATATTGCTAAATTAGTACCGCAGCTAAATTCATGAAATAGAATTGGTAGCTTCCATGATATGCTTCTTTCATTAATTATTTTGAGATCATCGTATTTTTATGAAAGATACTTTCTTGAATATCCCAGTGTTCCTAATTGAAAACTATACCTATAGCTTTTATATTACATTCATTTCAATATTTAAATTCTTTTAAAATATCAACTTCAGTTATCCATTCGTCATTGTAGTTATTTTGCAAATGAAGTTTACAGTTATAATTCAAGAAATAGGTCACATATCACTTTGCTAAACACTCAAGTATGTATTGATATTCAAAATTCCAGTTGCAAATTATTCAACGAAAACTTATCTCAATGAAATATTTATTTGGCATTGAACAAACACAGCCAGAAACCATTTGACTTTTGAACTAGTTAAATAGGCAGTTGTGATAAACCTTAGTAAAATTTCATGAATATTATGCATACAATTGTGTATAATTATATGACGTAACATTAGTTTGGAGTGCTTTTAATTAATACTTTCGTGATGTATTTAAACAAACTAGTTCAATATTGTTCTTTTGAAATTTCCATTGATATAAAATCTTTTAATCCGTTGAACCTATGATATAGACACTGTTATTATGTTTATTTGAATCCGTAGTGCAAATGATACTAAAGGGTTTTCAATTTTATTATTCTACTGTAAATTAAATAGTTAGTTATATGAAATATAATATAAATCTTCAACTTCACTTAAATATAGCAATTATTACGAATTTTTTTTGTTTAAATATTTCATTAGAAGGAATCCATATTGATTACCTCTCTGAAGCGCAACCATTCCCCAATGCTGGAAAAGGTACAGCCGTTGCCATTGCTCGATTTAACTACCAGCAAGATGACGGTCGATCGAACGCCACTTTTCATGATTGGGTAGTTTATCCAGTTGTTATCCTATATCAATGTATTTTCATTGTATTCTTCCTTTTTTCAGCAGATGTCAGTGCTGTTAAAAATAATCCTGAAACTTTTACAAATAATCCACAATTTTTACGGGAAATGATGTGCTAAAAAGTAAATGATTCTCGAGTAACTATGTCACCCTCAAGTATTTTTATAGAAATAAATTTATTCTTCAGACTGACAACAGTTAAAATGTCAGAGTTTTGTGTCCTCAATGCGAGGACACAGTGCGTTATAGGGTTAATTAGAATTTCACAATGGAAACATTTTTAAAATATTAGTATAATTTTATAAAAAAAAATTCATGGTTCATGATTGAACTTTTTTTATTTATTTCGCTATATAAGCGCTAGATAAATTTTATATTTAATAGCTTTTCTCAGTAGCCTAAATTTATGAACAGTACAGTTTCAAACACTTGTTACTAAAATATTATTAGTATTTGTTATTACAGTGCTTGTTATTAGACAGTTATTAGACAATCTAATAAAAAACGCTGTTCAGGATATACTTTCACTATGACCAAAGTTGTTTCGCATGCATTCACAAAGCCACAATGAACATAATTCAAACTTTTTTTTCCTTATCAGCTACAACTACATGGGCGGATAAACGATAGATTCGATAAAATACTGCTCCACCATAGCCGAGTGGATAACACACTGGACATGGTAAACAGCTCAAGTGTTAAAGTTGAGCGTTCTGGCCAACCACGCGACTTTCGATCTAAACGTCTGGAGTTCTGGTCAGTTTTCTTCAGATGTAATATGAATACGCGTTAGATCCTCTTAAAAATTCTCTGAACAAGGCACCTCCCCATCCTAGGTAGATAGCCCTGCCGTAGCTTTGCCTCAACCCAACCCAACACACCGATAAATAACTCTACTCAGAAAGTGTTAACCCTTTAACCCGCAGTGTTGCCGCTCTGGCAACACCAAACTCTGACGTTTTGACTGTTGCCAGTCACGAAGAATAGATTTGATTTCTATAAAAATAGTTGCGGGTGGCATAGCTCCACGAGAATCCTTTACTTTTTAGCGCGTCCTTTCCCGTAAAAAAAAATGGTCACGATTATTTTTAACAGCACTGACGTCTGCCGAAAAATGGAAGAACGCGAGAACAGCTGTATAGATTGCCCAGTGCTGAAAAAAGGGCAGCCGTTGCCATCGCTTGACTTAACTACCAGCAAGATGGCGGACGATCGAAACGTTCATCGCGTGCCACAGATCGAGAGACCTTTTTTGACGCAGCTGGCTGTGCCGGGCACAGCTGGCTGCGTCAAAAAAGGGTCTCTCCATCTGTGGCACGCGATGAACGTTTCGATCGTCCGCCATCTTGCTGGTAGTTAAGTCGAGCGATGGCAACGGCTGTCTTTTTTTCAGCATTGGGAAAGGGTTGCGCCTCAAAGGGTTAAGAAAGTGCCATTTTAACCCTAGAGTCAATGACCAAATGTTTCCCATACTTTTAATAAACCGGGTACTGCGGTACCCATGTAGAATATCTATGCTTCCCGTTTGTTTCATTACATCCTACCGTTTTTTAATCAAGTAATAAGTTATTGCCCGACTCGAATAATTGATAATAATAATAGATATTTTAAAGAAAAATAAATAATTCATGTTAATAAGAATTATTATTATTATTATTAGGTTTGATCATATTTGTCGTAAAAAATCGTTTACAATCGATACCGACACGAGAGACAGTAATGGATACTTTAGTACTTGGACAGTGAGTAAGGATATAGGAAAGCATGACGCGCTAAATCCCAACAATAATTTTTTCTTAAAGTTGGTTAAAATGATATGTTTTCTTCAGATTCATGTAACTAACAGAGATTAAAAGCGATTTTACCTAGGATTAATTAGAAATGATTAAAAATCCATGGCCACACACCCAAAAGGCTAGGGTTAAAATCTTTAAAATCTTATAAATAAAAATGAAATTCTGTTTGTTTGTTTGTTTGTTTGTTTGTTTGTTTATTTGTTTGTTTGTTTGTGGATTTGAGTTGTATACAGATCTACAAAAATGGACCTATCAGCCTGAAATTTTGCACAGATATGTAAAATAATATAGAATAAATCATAGTCCACTTTAAAACTTTGAAAGTCCACCCGTTCCCGGAATTTAAGAGATTTTTTATGTTCTCCACGCAAAAAACTTTCCGTAATTGTAACCCCTGTAGTGAAAAAAGTGTGAAATAAGGATTGTGGTTGCCATGTGTGGCGATTTTGCCGAATAAGATGTTTTAAATTCTCAAAGTAAAAATAAAAGAATAATAATGATTCTTTTTTGTTAGTTTATATTCGTAAGGTTATATATTTTTTTTTATTTATAATATCGTGTGCATGGGAAATCGGAGCAGGAATGAAATGTTTTATACGCAAAACAATAAGAATTGAAGATTTCCGAGGCTAATATGTTAAAATTTTTTAGTTTGGCGAAAAAATAAAATGGCTCAAATGCCGAGAAAGTGAGTTCTAGCGGTTTGCACAGTTTCCGGCTAGGCGCAATTTACTGAGAGCTTAAGGAAACGGATTTTTGAAAACAAGTGCAAAGGTTTTATTAGAATACAGCGTTAAATTTTAATGATCCGTGCGAAAATAATGCAGTTATTAAGGGATTTCAAGCGATCTATCTACAGCATTCTCGCGATTTTGAGGAGGATTCTAACGCTTGGCGCTATTTATCGTAATTTAATCGTCTGCTATTTGGGTTATGAATACACCTGCGTATAAGTTTTTGAAATTTTCATTCAGTTGGAATTGTGCATTTTTCTGAGCAGCTTTTCTGCATCTAATGTATTACATCCAGAAAAAAGGATGTTAGAAATATCAATTTTAATTTTGTTTAATCACACTCATGAATAATGATACACTTTCCAACTTAATGAAAGAAGGAACGAAAATAGGGAAGACCCATGGATTATAACTCTTTTTATATATAGCACTTTAGTGCGTATTTAAAAATCTGAAAGTGTGTCAGATTTTCTATGATTCTAGCGCTTGGCGCAATTTAATGAGAGGGTATTTTTAAAAACAAGCGTAGGTTATCTTATAAATAAAAATGAAATTCTGTTTAAAGTAATTAAAAAACTTTGTAAAAAACACACATAAGAAGTAAAAGGAAAAAGGATACGCGTTTCGTTCAAAAATTGTTCAAAAATTGTTCAGGAAGAAGTTCAAAACAATTTTTGAACGAAACGCGTATCCTTTTTCCTTTTACTTCTTATGTGTGTTTTTTACAAAGTTTTTTAATTACTTTATCGTTTAACACCAGTATTTTGAGTGTTTTTTCAGTTGAAATTCTGTTTGTCAATTTGTTGATTTGGGTAGTATACAATTCCACAAAAATGGACCTGTCAGCCTGAAATTTTACACAGATATGTAAAATAATATAGAATAAATGATAGTCCACTTTAATTAAAACTTTGAAACTCCACTTTATTTCCGTTCCCGGAATTTAAGAGATTTTTTATGTTCACGCAGAAAGCTTTACGTAATATTAACCCCTGTAGTGAAAAAAGTGTGTGAAATAAGCATCTTGGTTGCCATGTGTGGCGATTTTGCCGAATAAAATGTTTTAAATTCTTAAAGTAAAAATAAAAGAAGAATAATGATTTTTTTAGTTTATTTTTTAGGTTATTTTTTTAATTATAATATCGTGTGCGCATAAGAAATGAGAGCAGGAATGAAATGTTTTATACGCAAAACGATGAGGATCGAAGATATCCGAGACTAATATGTAATTTTTTTTAGTTGGGCGAAAAAAAAAATGGCTGATAGGCCGATTTTTAGAGAGTGAGTTCTAGCGGTTTGCACAGTTTTAGGCTTTTTGGCGCAATTTACTGAGAGCTTAAGGGAATAGCATTTTTGAAAACAAGTGTATAGGTTTTCTTAGAATATAGCATTAAATTTTAACTATCCGTGCAGAAATAATGCAGTTATTAGGGCATTTCAAGCGATGTAGCTTCAGGATTCTCGCCAATTGAGTACATTGATTTAACTTGGGGGAAATCCGCCAAATTTCAGAAAATTGAAATCTTCGCATTTAGTACATCGAGGTAACGATGAATAAAACATGTTATAGTTGATAATTTTAAAAATGCGGCTGTATTAAGGGATTCCACTTTTCAAATAAATGCCTGGCAGTCGAACCATTTCCCATTTTGATTGCTGCTAAGGCAATGCTTCGAATGATTCCCTGAAAAAACTCTTGCAAAATGGCGTATGCTGGCACTTTGGCGAGGCTTAGATTTGAAACTGGATTTTATTTGAGACTGGTATATCCGTATAATAAGACTGGTTATAGATAAAAATGAATGTTGGTATGTGTGTAGGAGGTTGAAAAACTCCAGCACCGTTTCACCGATCACCATGAAATTTGGTTCACCTAAGTCTTTTATCATGGAGAAGGTTTTTATGCTATCCGTTTTCCTTTAACTTTTCACTAGGTGGCGTAGCAGAACGTCGAATTCTATTCCGTTTAGCCGTTTGCTATGCGAATATCGTCCAACCAATTTCGATGAAATTTGGTACACGCGAATATTAAAACACGGAGAATATTTTTCACTATCCATTTGCTGTAACTTACCGCTAAATGGAGCTGCAACGCATCAAATTCTATACCGTTCGACCGATCGGCATAAAATTTTTTATACTTACACATTTGAGAACGAAGAATATATTCTAACTGCGTTACTTTTGATGTTACTCACCACTAGATGGCACTGCAATGCATTATTATTTTAACTCACCACTAGATGACGCTGCAGCAGGCCAAATTTTTGACCATTCAAACGGTAGCTATGAAAATCAGTATACATAGCTATTTGAACAATGAGAATATTTTGGCGTTATCCATTTTGCTATAACTCGCCACATGACGGCGCTGTAGCAAATCATTACTTTAATTAACCCCTAGATGGCCCTGCAGTGTATCAGTTCTTGACTGTGCGAATGATCGCTATGAAAATAGGTATACATAGATATTTGAACACGGGGAAGAGTTTGGCACGATCCATTTTCCTATAACTTGACACTAGATGTCGCGTCAACACATGAACTTCAAGACTATTCAGCCGATCGTCATGAAAATTCGTATACATCGATATCTGAATGCGAAGAATATTTTTGCCGTATCCGTTTTGCTAAAACTCGCCACTAGATTGTGCTACGCCGCATCGCCTTCTGCACCGTAAAAACTTTTGCCTTGAAATTCAGTATGCATGATTATTGAACACAATATAACGCGATATCCATTTTGCTATATCTCTTTATTATAATAAATAGTAATCACAACAAATATTAATATCAAAAAATCCATTCATTCCCGTGCGAAGAACGGGTACTTCAGCTAGTAGTATTATAAAGAAAACTGCTTATCACTAATTTTGCAGAAGAGCAATCAAGCAATCATTGAGGGTTTAATTCAAATATTCTTTATTATATATTTTCGTAAAAGTATTTTAAATCCAAGTTATTTTGAACAGTCGTAGGTTTTTACTAACAAAGAATATAAAATTTATTCAGGCTGCGCTTTATATTTTAACATTGAATTGGGTTACTTCCTCATTAATTCATACCGTTTAGTTGGAACAGTTTTACGCCACCTTAAAGGCGTAACAGAAAGTAATAGAACATTCTCTAGAGCAATCAAATGGAAGGATTGAGCATCACCACGGTTTACTTTAAAAGCAGATTGATTCTAGGTAATCTATTGGGGGATATGACGTCACATGGATACCGTCCATTTGGTAGTGAAAGTATAATATTTCATCAATACAAACTACCAATAAATGGCGACGTACTTTAAATGCACTGAACTGCAATGAATATCTAAATATTTATGGACATACATCTAAAGCCAACTTATTAAACTGTGCATCCACCGGTATTTTCCAACTGAACAAAATCAGAAACGTTACCATATCTTTTTCTACCTCCCCAAAAAAGGAAATCACACTGGGTTATTTTATACCAAAAAGTTTTGAAGATTGCGAGCAAAGTTAGTAACAAATGCTTATCTTATTTTTCGTCTCAATACTTCGAGAGGTTTATCTATAACTGCAGAAAATGCATTCGATTTACTTCCTCTGATACTGAAATGGCATTTTTTTATTTCCCTGTACGAAATTTATTACATTTTAAAAATTTGAAGTTTTTATCAGTATTTAGAAAATGATTTCTTTTAATTCCAAACTTTAAAAAAATTACGGAACTTATAGAAAGAAAGAAAATATATATTTAGAAGGATTTCGATTTGATTTGAAGAAAACTTTTTATTTTTAAATATAGCATAATAAAGAATATCGCTTATCAGTAATTTTGCAGAAGCGCTATTTGATAATAGCGCTTCTGCAAAACTTTGATTACTACAAAACTTTGACTACTACAAACTGATGTAAGTAAACACGTTCTGAGTACAACAGATAAGGCAGCTAAGTAATGAAACTTTTAAAACTTTGATAAACTTTTAATTCATAAATTCTAAAATATTAAATAAAGAGAAAAATGAAGAAATTTAGTTTTAAACTTTTAGTTACTTTGAGGATTAGGCTACTTAACCACAAAAAAATGTAATTGTAGTAACCTTTAAGAGTAAATTAAAAGCAATTTTCTTAAAAAGTGTTATAAATTCTAGTTATTTTGAGCAATATACTATTCAATCAATACCAATAAAACCGATAAAATGATCGGTACCTTGGTAGGTTTTTATTTTGTGCTGATTTGTCTAAGGTCCGGACATTTTTATTCAAAATTTGTATATAGTCACCCTAGTACAATTCATTATCCTAAATATCTTGCTATATGAAGGAAAACTGAACCATTGAAAAACAAACTGATGTAAGTAAACACGTTCTGAGTACAACAGATAAGGCAGCTAAGTAATGAATTACTAAATGTTGATACTGTTACATTTTCTCACACATGACATTTTTCTTGTAACCAGTATAAATTTCAGGAAATGTTTACTTCACTTGACCAAAACATGACTTATGCTGCTTCCCTTTTCACCTGCTCAATTCAGTAATTTTTATGACATTGTCTAGGATATTCGGTGAACAGTAATATGTTTATTAATGAGACTAATGTATTTGTGTAAAACACTATTTTTTCTTCACATTTTTATATTTATTTTCCCATTTCACATGTTATTGTGGCAACGGTAATATTGCAATTATTTCAATTTTCTCGTGTTACTGTGGCAACAGAAATATTGTATTCAAATTCAGTAGAAAAGAAAGAGCTAGGAGGTAATGTATGAAAATGTGAGAAATGTTGCATGGAAAATACATTGTGCATTTTTCAATAGTTTTATGTATTTTTTTTAACAGAAAGCTGTACTAATATTAAGCTGATCGAACTTTTGGAAAGAAGTTTTTAATTATTCGTTTTACCTGATTTATATTTCTTTATACACGGTTTCCCTATTTTCTTCCTTTTTCCAATCCCTTTAATCTGAATCAGATCAGATCCATGAGTTTATTTTCTTTCATAATTTCCAATGACAAATTATTCAGACGAAAGTCTCGCACCAAGTCAGCACAACTAATCAGAAGCTAATCATTCGCTTCATTGCTTTTACACTTGGTACAAGTTGCGAATCTTTTAGTACCACAGGAGAAACTGTGAGGTGCCGTGACAATGATGTCGAATGGGCTCTCTACCTAACTCCCAGCACTTTCGCCGCTATTTTAAATCTGTATATCTTACTTTCCATTACCCATATATCACGTTTACATTATTTTTAGCCTTTTACTTTAAGTAACTTAGGCGAGTAGATTGACATTTAAAAATGCTCCTTCTGTGGAAACATTTTTCAAAAAATGGTTTAAATTTAGTGGTGACACATCCGTGGAAATATTTTTTAGTGTAATAATTGGCTAAAACTCTTTTCACGGTTCTACTATTCAAACTTCGATAACTTACTACAGAATATCTGTTTAATTAAAGTTATGCTAAATTAACGCTACTTATTGTAAGAAATACAATTTTTAATATACATTAATGACTATGTCATTTTATCTCTCACCCGCTTTACTGAAAATTGTCCCAAAAATGCGACATAAAAATGTGGCATAATAAAGTATGCGACATAAAAGTTGTTGAATATTTTACACATATTTAAATACTATGAGTTCACAACAGCTTTAATCTATTGTTACAAAAAAAGTGTTTTTCTTTTTTTTTAAATGGGCGATTTTCCGTTTTGACCCCTATTGGTTCTACTATTGGAAAAAGTATTTCGCGAAAATAAAAAATACCAGTAAAAAAAAAAATTGTGTATAATTAATCCTGGAAATTTCAACGAAATCGAAAATGTCAATTATCCAAGACTGCCTGACTCTCAAAAGTACTTGCTCTTAAAAGAAATGGAATGAAAAGTATTCCATTTTTTGTAAATTTTTCATTATAATTTAGTGATAGTAGTAAAAATAGAATGCATGAAGCATATCCCTCCAGAAGTGTGCTTCTGAAGCATAGAGTATTTCTGGGAGATATGGACCACGTTTGTAAATCCATATAGACCACTAGATGAGCTTCGTGATGTTCAGCATGTAATCTCACAAAATCCGCTCCAAGTGGTCATTTTTCCATCGCCACAACCTCTCTGAGACAAATGTGACACAAAGTCATACTGTGACCAGTATGCATACATATTGAAACGCCACAGTGCTATATTCGTAGTGTATGGAAATTACTAACGCAAAATCTTTAATAGAAGGGTTTTTTTCTGTAATAATTTCCTATAACGGTCTTTATATGAATTTTGGTCTTTAATAAGAGCCTTTATACGGCAAGTAGGCTTTTGTTAGAGTTCAGTTTTGCCTACTTGTACAGCTAACACAAAAGTTGGAGAAAATATTTTTCAAATCAGAAACAATTCCTGATAATTAACCACGCTAATGCTGTTTTATTGTCGTTTCTTCTGTAGCGTATGTTTCATGAATTTTACTAATGAAGAAACCGAAGAGAAGATCGTGTTTGCTTCAGGAAGCGACGCCGCAGTATTTTTTTCTCCTCTGCGTTTTAAATCACTTCATGAGAATATGGAGAAAGGAATGAGTTTGCTTGATTCCGTGGATCTCGGAGTGCAGAAAATTTTCAGAAACTTGCGAATAGTTTTCATTTATTTTGAGAGTGCAATAAAGCACGATTCGCTTACTTTTATTGCGGTAGTTTCAGTAATTGCTGGTTGGTTTCTATTTTAACCCCTTAATTTCTCCAAGCTAAGAAAATCTGAAACTTTGACAAGTATCCTTGTCGTCTGCCTCTAGGTGTTGTACTGCTTCAATAGAAACTCGAAGATAACACATGCGCACAAACTAGAACGCTCCAAGAATAAGTACTTGGAAATTAACGTGAAGAAATTAGTGATAAACGCACCAACCAAGCAATTTGATGATGTTACAGTAAAAGCTCGAATTCTGATAAATCCCAGATTTTACCGGTAAAAATTTGTTTTTACCAACGTCGCTTGGTAAAAGTGCGAAGTGCGCTTTAATATGATTCCATTTCGGTCTTTTACCAAGCGATGGCGGTAAAACCTAGGAATTAACAACACCTTCCGATAAAATTTCGAATTACTTATAAGACTTTCCATTCGTAGATATATTGTATGCAGTGTATCCCGCTGTACACAAGAAATCATTTTATCTTTTGCAAAGAAATTTTTTTAAACATCTAAGAAGCTGGTACAGAATAAGTAAGAGTACGTTAAGTAGTAAAATAACTTTCTTTGGGGGACAAGTACTCAAAAAGTTCAATTGTTCAAAGAAGTGCTCTACCAAGGTCTGTTTGTGCAAATAGTTTGTGCAGTAGTATTGAAAAAATATACTCCTTTTTTCCTTTTTTTATTTCTATCATTTTTATTTGTATTTTTTCTGAACTATATGTACTTTTTTAATTATTGCCAAAATCAGTTTTAAAAAATTTCTTCAGAAGTTATCGAGAGAATTGTTCATTAGTTTAGTTTTCACTTGGATCTTATTTGTGAAATGGCATAAATATTGTATTTTTAAAATTTTATTTCTTGTAACTTCTCGAAAAAATAATAGTATGTCGATGAAACTGTAAGACAGTTTCGTCGACATACTATTAAATCATGCATCATTTCCACTGCTTTTACAATTTATGGTATCAATAAAAAGATTATAATGTGTTTAAACCTTTTTGGGATACGCTGTATGCAATATAGCTGCGAGTGGAAAATAGTATCATAAGTAATCCCTAGTTTCGCACTTTTAACTAAGGCGTTGGTAACTGCTAGGTTTTACAGCAAAGGCTTGGTAAAAGCCCAAAATGTAGTCCTATTAATGTCACTTCGTACTTTTACCGAGACACTATGGTAAAACCTAGGATTTACCAGAACTGCCCCACCTGATCCTATACTATTTTAAAATAAGGATTTATTTCTGGGTTCATTCGTGTCTGTAATTCAAATTTAGGTACATGTACACTGACTAATTGTATTAATTTGTAATTTCACTTTACTATTGGTCTGTTTCAAAGAGGCTTTATTTAAAGGTCAAACAAAAGTGACCTTTAATTAAGTATATAAAATTACTTCTGAACATCATAATTGATTTAATAATTTCGTCCTTTTTAGTTCTTTTAAATCCATAAATGTCCATGTAAGAACTTTTGAAAAGAAAAAATCCATAAAAATCTTGCTATTTCAGATTTCCACGATGATAAAACCAAAACATTTCTCCTTGAATTATACTGTTTCATTTTTATTTGACAGACAAATACTTAAATCAGAAAATAATAATATAACAAACTTTTAATCTGTCTCTAGAGACATGATCAAGATATCAAAATCATTAAATATCTATTAATAACTGAATACATATAATCTTCTGTGTGCAGTGATGCACAAAATGGATGAATAACACGCAAGTAGCTTGTCTTCACTTGTTCGGAAGCATAATAGTTACGCAATAGCAATTTTTATTATCTCCATGAAGCAGCCTATTGTAAAGGAATTCAATTAAACATTAGAATTTAACTCGTTTATTAAGAAATAATCCATTTAGAAAAAGTTAAGTATAGTAATACTAATAGTTAAGAATCTTTAATAACTTTAAAAAGATTTAATAGTTATGGTTAAAAGAAGATTAAATATATTATTTAAAATTTAATCAAATATATCACTGTGCAAGAGTAATTTTGCTATGCTGGTTGAATTCCATTTTAACCCTACCCTTGATTACAAAATTATATTGCAAGATATTTATTACAAGATATTCATTACAAGATTATATTGCATACGAGATTTGAAACGCAAGTATTTTCGCATTAATATAGAAGAGCAACTGGATAGACTACCACACGCTAAAATAGTGCAGCCGTTGCCATCAATCCCTTTAACTAACAACAACATGGCGTCCGATCGAATCGCTCATCTGGTGCCACACATTAGAGTTTTAGTTTGTTTCTAATTATAGAGTTTTAATTTATTTCTAATTATATAGTTTATTTCTAATATTATATTCTAAATATCCAAAGCATCATTTTGGATTTTTTATTAACAGAAAATCCCTACGCACGGGCTTCTCCCTTATGTCCTTCCTAATAAATGGCACACTTCGGAATGTAAATTCTAGTTGTTTTCGCAACATAGTAGAATTTTTACCCGACGATGAATCCAAGTAAATCCTTCCCTTCAGAATGTTTTACGGTAATTGAAAAGATAAGACAATCACCTCGATTCCCGTAATCTCAATAAAATGCACGAAACTGCACTCATCGAATATAAAGACTCCTCCTGATAGAAACCTAACTCGTCATTCACTCTAAATGGATAAAAGGGATCCAAAAACAGTTAAAAGCGATTTATGTTGGTAAGTCACTGAGATCTTTTGATGTTTTCTTTCGTTGTATTTATTTCTTTCAGCGCGGCGTATTTCTCTTTTGCGGCAATTTACCAGAAAATTGACTCTGAGATGTGTATTTGAGGAGAATGTATATACTATTAAGCAAGCATCAACAGACTTATTGATGAGGAAACTTGCGGATTAGAAATTTAACGCTGAATGAACGCAGGCAGATATTTTTTATGGATACGTAAAAGCAACAATGTTATGTGCAGACTATTAATTTTGCCGAAAAGTTGTATAATGTTGAATATCGTGATCAATCTTAAGTTTTGATTTAAGCTTAATAGCGTTATAATAGAACTAAAACCTATCTTTAGAACTAATTCAAAATTTGAAGAGTGATCATTCAAAAACAGTTTGTTCATTGGCAAACACTCACAAGAATTTTAACCCTAGCGTCAATGGCCGGGTACACGTGTAGCTTTTTGGAAGTGCCATCGTACTTTTAATCATTTCTAATTAAGTCTAATAAAATCCCTTTAATCAGGTTAATTGTTTTATGAAGTTACTACATTTCTTACACAATATACATATTTACCATACTAGATCAGTATCGAAAAAATATTATGAGACATTTTAATGGTGTCTCGTTTGAGTGGTAACTTAAATATCATTTTTTAATTTTGAAAATAGAGTTTGTTAAATTTGATTGATTTGAATTTATGTAGCTGCGTTTGCCAGTGTTATATAGTTTTTTAGTAAATCAGACAAATATTTGAAGTCTTTACTTGTATTTCAATTGAATATCTCAACAAAACTTCTAAAAACAGGCAAGGTGGCATATGTTGGCATAATTTCCTATTTTACATCAACAAAATATCTACTGCTGAACATATACAGCTACAATGATTGATAACATGTTTCATCGTCTTTGTTTGAAATTATCAATGAAAATAATTTTCATTTACAAAATCTATTAAGAATTCTGTTATAGATTCCTTTTCTTAATTTTAGTAAAACAAAAATTTTGTCGTGTTAGTTTCTCTTAAGTAATCTATAAATTGCATAATTTAAATATAAACTACAGTTATTTTTGGAGTAAAGGAATCGTTGTTAAATTTTCCATTTAGAATATTTCGTGGTAGCTGAGAAAATAAATCAATCTCTTCATAGTAATATTTAAAAACATTATTACATTAAGAACTCAAGGACTATAGGCACAACAACCCTGTTTCATAAGTTTCATAAATATACACTATGACTTTAATAAAAATTTCTCAAAACTCATTGCATAAATAAATAAGACATTTTTAAGTTTTAATGATTTTCAGCACTTTGTTAAAACGCACCACCATCTAAACTTTTTTTTATTTTTGTAAGATTTTTAATATTGCGTGAAAAATTTAATATCCATTTTCAATTCTATAAAAAACAATCGTTTATATAGAATGACACTCTAAATAGTCCGAGTTTAACTATTGATATCGTGCATTTTCAACAATTTTGAAATTAAATCACGCTACATTTTAATATCTATAAACTATGGTTCACCAAACTGAAATTTATACGCAATCAATTTTCTTTAATATAATTTAATATGTGTATACTTTACATGAAATCGTATAATCAATCAAAAAGAATGTATGAAGAAGAAACTATCTCTTTAAAACATCTCTTGCTTGTAGTTTCTGATTAAAGCACTTTATAACGGTATTCTTTCTGATCGATAGTTCACAAGTAACGTGATGTATAAATCACAGTTTTATAATGAACATTATTTCTTATAAAATCGGTAGGTAAAAAAGTTTAGAAATTTTCTGACAGTAATTGAGAGAAAATAAAAAACATTTCTCTTCTAATTCAGTCTTTTTATTGAAATGACTCGAAAAAAGAAAGAGTTAATCCGATCAAATAAAGTGAGTTTTTTGATAAACTAGCCAATCATTTACGATAAATGAATAAGAGTGTTTGGAGAAAAATACATTCGAAATCAATTTGGTTGGATAGATGTAAAACAGGTTCTCTCACCCTCATCTGTCTTGTTTCACAAAATGACTTAATTTCGTTGAGACAATTCAATCCAAAAAATTAACTTTTTTAATATGTATTTGTTTTTCTTTTTACTTTTCAAAATCAAATTTCCTAATGTTCTTTTGTGAAAAGTCTGTGAAATACTCATTCTCAGTGATCACGGTTTTAAACATGTTGAAATCATTACTATTTTTATTGATTCGTTTATTTATAGATGTATAAAAGATGTGTTGATGCTGTAAATATAGCGATATAACAATTTTATGACAACTGGCAATCGATTCTAAATAGGGCAGCCGTACAAAAGAGAAACAGTCTTACAAATAACGAAACAACTCATAATTATTCCCAGCATTTGCATTCATGCATGCTTTTATTTCATTTTATTTCCTCTTCTTGAAAATAATAATGTATTTAATGCAAAATTTATTTGTGAATAAAACGTAATAAACAAATATAGTGAAATATTTTGACTAGAATAGAAAGTAATAAAAATTTCTTAAATAATGAAAGCAAAATCAATGTATGTCAATTAATAATGATTTTAGTGATTCCTTCCCATCATTTCTTACCATTAGTAGATTGCATAACTTTCAAAATGATGTATCCCATTTCACGGTGAGAAATTGATTACGCATATTTAGTGCGATGTCCATCATTTATGATTTCAGCTATTACATAAATTAAAATTACAGAGCAGTAGCGGTGAAATGAATTTGTGGATCACTAATCGATTTTTAAATATATTACTCAACTAATCAATACAACCTCACGTTCCTTATCATGGAATGTGATGTTTAATAAATACTGGAATTATTTTCTATAATCTTTCGATATTTCGGTATGAAACTGAATTACCTTCAATGGTCGGATACTTTTAACAATTAGATGTAACTCATTTGTCTAATATGATGTTTAATATTGTAAAGTAAATCCAATTTTTATTTTAAATAGATCCAATAAAATTATAAAGTAAAGCTTGATTTCGTAATATTTCTAATCAAGTAAATCTGTATTAATAGAGTGCTGCAGAAACCAATAGGGATGCAGAATTTAGAGATGACTAAATATAACAAATGAAATATAATGCATTACTTCCAAAACTTCGAAAATGCTGATGTGATGGTTTGCATTTACATTGCTTTCCTAAAAATTAATGCAAAAAGAAAATTTGAAAAGAAAAGAAGAAGAACATTATGAAAATCTTTAAAAATAAGAAATAGAACTAAAATTATCTTCAAGAAAAGTTTACCTTTGCCTTCAAAATTAGTACTTTTCTTTTCTGTTTGTGTCTTTGGAATTTATTCACAAAAATAATAGGATTTTGCAAGTTATTTTTATGCCATTTATATGTTTTCCTTCGAATTCTCTATACTGCATTTAAGAAGATAGACCGACCAATCCATTAAGCAACAAAACTTAAAAATCATATTTTTATTATGAAACTTTTACTAATTACTTATCAAACTGAAAACCACTGAAAACCTTCTGTCAGTGTATTTCCAGCAAGAACAACATTATATACAGCAAGATTTGTCTAAATTTATTGAACTAAAAAACATATATTTTTTAAGATTATTTTAATTACACTCATGTCCATAAATTAAGGATAATGAAGTTCAGGCAAAGAAAGAGAAAGAAGCAAAACAAATTTGACTTATTTGTAAAGTCTATTTATTAAACAAAAAGTAAAGAGCAAAAAAGATGCTATATGTTTGATATAATTAATAAAAATTGCAAGTTTTACTCCCTTGACCAAATTTCAAAAAAGAACCTATTTACAAAAAAACAGTATAACATGGTTAGTATGATGGTTAATACGGAGTATGTCTCCCGGACGATGCAATACAGGCCTGACAACGCCTAGGCATGCTGAGTATCAAATGATCAATCTGATCTTGGGGAATATTACACCACTCATCAAGCAATGCACTCCGAAGTTCTGGTAGACAGGTGGGAGGGGGTTGACGGGCTGCAATTCGTCGGCCAAGCATATCCCACACATGCTCTATTGGATTCAAGTCCGGTGAGTATGCTGGCCAATGCATACGGGTGATATCCTCCGATTGAAGGCATTCGTCTACAATGTTTGCACGGTGAGGACGGGCGTTGTCATCCATAAACACAAATTCAGCACCCACGGCGCCCCGAAACAAACGTACATGTTGTTCCAGAATGACATCCCGATAGATGTGGCCTGTCATCGATACACTCTAAACATGCAGGTCAGTTCTGGAACCAAGAATAATTCCTCCCCAAACGAGCCATCCTGCACCACCGTAACGGTGTCTTTCAATGGTGTTCTCTTGGTGGTAACGGGTACCTGGCGCTCTCCAGATGAATGTCCGGCAAGAATCAGACTCCAAACTAAACCTGGACTCGTCGGAGAACATCACACAAGACCACTGTTGTGGTGTCCACAATGCATGCTCTCTACTCCAGGTTAATCGCAGGCGACAGTGAGTTGCGGTAAGTGGAACACATCTGACAGGCCTACGAGCATATAGACCAATGTGCCCTAGGCGTCTGTACACGGTCTGCCTTGAAATTGTCGTACCGGTAGCTGAAGAGAGCTGACGAGACAGGTCTGATGCTGTACTCCGTCTGTTTCTTTTGGCAGTAACTGCCAAATAGCGGTCCTCATTCGGCGTTGTAACTCGGGGCGACCTGTGCTGTAACGTCTACTCACATTACCATCATCTTGGAATCGTTGCCAAAGCCTGGAGATGACACTCTGGGCGATTCCAAGTTCCTCGGATACTTCCAGCTTGGTACGTCCACATTCCAGTCGTCCGATAATTCTGTCACGTAAAACATCATCCAAATGCCTCCTTTGTGCCATAACTATGCGGTTTTTGCACTGAAAGGCTTTCACAGCGCTTGTGAACAATTTTACTTCTCTGCCACCATTCCTTATATATCCCTCTCTTACACTCTCGTCATTGTGACGTACCATCCACGCCATCTGGAGGTTTCCTGTAATTTGCATATTCTTCTTCAAGATGTGTGTGATCATTCCACAGGTGACATTTTTATTTTACAGATCAATTTCTGTGTGATTCTGAATTATCCTTAATTTATGGACATGAGTGTAATTTAGTTGATGCAGTATGACGTGTAGAGGAAAAGGAGAGAACAGAAGGGCATTTAGTTAAATACTAATTATTTATAGAAGAAAACAAGAACGTCTTTCAAATTTAACTGAAATTTATAAAGTAATACTTCGTATATACCTTATTTTCTATACGAGTACCATTTATAAATTTTGATATTAAAAAAGGTATTATTTTTAATGATGTTCTGTGGTTCAACAAACAGTTATTTTGAAACAAAATATAGTTTCAGAGATTTATTATTATCAGTGTATTCCTCTACATCACTTTATATCGAAATAATCAACATATCAAATCGTGTTTGTTTTATGGGTCAATTTTACTTCCAAGCAAACATGAGTTGTTTTTTAAATGTTATTTTCTTCCCACATTTTTTGCAATAAGGATATAACTAATCAATAAATCTTTTTTAATCAAGTGTTTCCATTAATTTATTCAGGCATCTTTACTTCAGGCTGTTTGATAACTACTGAAGCAATAAGAAGACGGCAAAAATTGCAGGAAGCCATTATCTCTGTTTAATTACTGTAAATAATATTCTTTTCGTCTTTTTTATTCGGACATAAAAGAATAGAACAATTCGAAATCTACCTTGAAGCTATGTATACTTACATTTACATTGAAAAAAATCTTTTGGTCTCTTCTATTTTTTTTCCTCAGTTTGGCGCGTTCAGCTCAGATTACCCATGATGTTTTTCGATGTTTGCAAAGTAAGCTGTTTATTATTAAATTTGTCTTCTCTAAATAATCTTTTAAATAAATAAATAAATAAAGCAGTGTAAATATACAAATGCAGTTTCTGTTTTGTTAATATGCCCTTGATTGGAGCAAGGTACTTCTTTTGTATTTCAGCCTTATTTTGAAAATACTGCAACAGATAATTGGATGATTTATTTTACATATCGCAAAAAGTTTATTCGTGGAAAGATTATGATATTTAGTAAGATAAAAGCATACTTTTAAACTGATCATTAAATAAAATACCTGTCACAATTAGTAAGAATACCAACTTTACTAATAACTCAGTTGTAGATCTCTGCATTGTATACAGGCATTGTCATAATTTTTTGAGGTTTCTGAAAGCAATTTTCAAAGCCTATAACCTCCTCCAGAAGTCTCATCTCCGAATCTTGCAATAAAAAATCAAATATTTCCCAAGCAGCGTACACCTTACATATTCATCCCAAATTGAACTGGCATACTACTTATTCATGCCATCTTCTTACTTCATAGATAATGACAATATTTCAACATCATACTTGCTCGTTTACCAGTTTGTTTCTATGTAGTGTCTAGACTGTAACAATTTTCAAAAATGTTGGACACTGCAACACTGCTCACTGCTGTACACTATAAAATATGAGTTCCATCAATTATTTATTTACAGAAGCACTTAGAAATGTACTAGAAAAATTCATCACTGGAGGAGGGCGATACTTTCTCTAAATCAAAGGATTCGAAAGCTTCGAAACAAGTACTTCCAGGAGGAATAATCAGTACCTACTGTTGAAGTAACAATAAAGTAAATAAGATAAATAATGTTAAATAAAACAAGCATTTTAGAAAATTAAATGAAGTTTTTAATTCATAATAAAGCCAGCATGCATATAATTATTTTTTTTAAATGATCCAAGAGAGCTAAATTGAATTACATTTAATGATAGATGTATACGTATGTATTATTGTGCATACATACATAACACAGAAACAACATATTGTTATCATGGTGGCTTCCAATTTTACCTACATGATATGTGTAGGTATAATTCGCAAGCGGCGATTGAACAAAGAGATAGCATCAGCAGGCGTTGATTGGATATGACTTTTGCACCGAAGATTAGGCTTGGGCGAGGAAACGTTTTGCCTTTACACAGGGCCTGATTAACCTCTGAAGTGAAAGGAAGCTCACTCTTGTTTCGTCCCACCCTCCCCTTTTTGTTTGAGAAAAATAAAGTTTCAATGATTTTCTTCGATAAATATATTTTATTCGTTAAAATGAAATTCCATTGATTTAATTAGTTCTAATAATTTCCTTTGATATAAATATTTTTATTCATTAATCTGAAATTTTCCTTAGATAAACATATTTCATTCATTAATATTCATAATATTTTAGTTCATTGTAATGAGATTTTACGATATTTTTGAAATTATTTTAAAAAATAAACTAAAAACATTACCTTCCAGGAGTTTTAAACTTTATTTATTTAGACGTATTTTTCATTAGGTATGTGGGGTTTTTTTTTCAGAAATTCTTTGTTTGTTTTGATGACACTATACAAATCATAACATCAAAGTTCAGATTTAATTTTGATAATTAGATGTTAAACATTATACACTGAAAGTCTAACCCTTTCTGCCAACGAAATGTTCCCCATAATACAAAAAAATCTCTCAACTAGAGCAGATGTCCCAGGCAGAAACATCACAAACTGAACCAATTTAGAAATGTTGCAACATGAAGTTGTTGCAACAGCACTTCTGAAAAAACCTTAAAAATAGCTTTCCACTTCTCTTCAACAAAAAACCTTACGATGAAAAGATAATTTATAAACAAAATTTTGAATTTTTATTGCAGTTTTACGGGCATTTTTGGGCCCCCTTCAAATTCAGAGGGGAAGCTCACGCTTTGCAAACCTTTTCGGTAATCAGGAACTGCCTTTACGGGAGCTCTGGAAATTAGGAGGAGTGTGAAGGAACTCCCGGCATCTGTAAAATCAACTTCACAGTTGAATAGCCGTATGAATATAACACACGCAGATTGGGATTAGTCTTGCATCGTTATATTTTCACGAGACATTTAGTTTCTACAAAATAGCGTTTACACATATGTACATATATTGTCACGAATTTTTGGTGTTACTTGATCTTCTGGGAATTATATATTTTAGAATTTATATTCTACGAGTCAAATAATTAAAATTTGCATTTTGCTGCATGAAAATCGGCTAACTAGAACTCGAGATAGGGAATTTTTTCGATGCCCCCACTGTTTACCATAAACTTTTCTCGAATTCTCCAGAAATATTCTCGATATCCGTTAGCTGATTTTAGTTTTGGAAACTTATTTTTGGCATTAAATTTGGCAATTTTTCGTCAAAAAGTCTGTATGCTTGACGCGATTTTTTGGGCGTTTTCTAGAAACGGAATCGCGTAGAATTACTAGAAATTTCGAAGATTCTATATGAGAAGGGCAGATCACGTCCCAGGAGGTCAGTTCAATTTCGACGTTAGCTGTCAGCCTAAGTGCTCTGTCTTTTTGTTTTGCTGTATTTCTCGCTTGTTTTGAGAAGACTATTTTTAAAAATTGTTTGTGAGTTCTTCGTTGTACTATGATGAAGAGTTTTTCTTGAGAATTTCCACGGAATTTTTAGACTGAGTAATTATTTTATTGTGTGAGAAATACAGCATCTGAAAACGCATCTGTGATAAAATGACTTGTAAATCAAGTTACTGACTGCTAATTCCTGTGACTTGTGTATAGCAGACTGTTCGTCGAAGTTCTAGAATCAATAAAATTTGTGGTTCGTCCTTACAAGTGGACCGTTTACTAGAACTTTCCATATACACTGGACTTTTTAGCTACAAACCCGAAAAATAAGCCAAGTTTTATGCAACAATATGCACAAATAGCACTGTAGTTGTTATGATAATTATATAACGTTTGATACTCGTTATGTAGTAACTATTATAATCATGATGATAATTGTTAAGAATTTGTTTCTTTTCCTTTGTGTTTTTTTTTTGAGGGGGGGGGGGATGTTTGAAAAAGATTTTCATTTTCAATTTTTTATTCCATCTTTTTCCCAAAAGTCAATTTCCAATTTTTGATTGACATGAGACAGGAAATCTAAGCAATTTTCAGTATCTCCGTTAATTTGTTTTAAAGTAATAGGGACACACTGCAAACACGAAAAAACAGTAGTTTACTGAGGGCAATTCTTTGAGTCTTAAAACCTGAACCGGCACTCAATTTATCACTTGGCGCGTGATGATCCAAATGAACATTCGATAAAGAACTTGTTCTATTTTCTAGTCAGGGTCGCATTTTGGTAAACTGTGCGCTTAGATAAACTTCGATGGTTTCTCCGCGCTCAAAGGAATTAATTGCATTCTGCGGGTACGCTGTGTGAGCATTTTTTTTTTTTCCCGCAATCACAAATGACTTGCAATACTCGTCATCTTCCGGCAAAACTCGGTAAAAATGATTTTCGAAAAACAGGAAATCAACGACCTGTCAGATGTGAGAAAAGGGTGGTGGATCTTTGCCCGCAGTCAGGAAGAACGCCAGTCTAGAAGCCTCAACATGGCACAGTGGTTATGTCTCTGAAAATGGTAGACGGCCGAAGTGTGAAGGTCGCGCGTTCAGGTACCATCGCGCGGCTATCGACCTAACCGTTCGGAGTTTTCCGTGGTTTTCTCCAAAACTAGCGTAAATACGGGTTAGGCCCAATTAGAAAAACCCCCACAGAGGACAATCCCCCTTGTTTTGTCCTTCTGACGTGGATTTATAAACGGTTTCGGGCTAAGCACACAAATCCGATACACATGTTACACAAACATACAAACAGGCCAGTCTAGACGGAGTCTACAAAACAACCTTTGGTTCAAGTCCATGCGCCACATTGTACGTCAGGTGTACAATTTTACTTCAGTAAGCTTTGCAGAACAACACTATGAGCACAGCATGAATTTTCTCCTTTAGTTTATGAAGTACTAAAAATTTAATGAAAAATATTTTACTCTTAAATATACGGTGAAATAATTTCACAAATTTACTAAAAATGTCAAGCTGCAATTAAAACAGAATCGTGTCATGTGTCTATTTTGAAAGAGATGCAAAAAAAAGTTAAATCAAAATATCATCGTGTTTTTTAATTGCAATATTCAACGCCCCATTTCATTGAAATATTTATCATATTCTACTAATTTAAAGACATCATTTTCCATACACGTTAAGCACATTTAATTGTACTGCAATTAATTACACGCATAAATATTTGAAGTTCAACTTTCTACGGATGTGCTTTACGTAGTATGGTTTTTAGGAATTAGAAAAAAATCGAATTAACAATTACTTTAATTATCATTAAAGTCATTTTTTAATTTTAATTCAAATTTAATGACTTATTGCGCGTTTGCAAGCTTTTAATTTTTCTCTTGTATTTGACACGTCTTTTCTGCTTGAATCTTGATTGCAGCAAAATACAGTTATATATATATATATATATATATATATATATATATATATAATGGGAATTAATTCCCTTGTTAATATTCAAATAATAAAAATATTCTTCCACTCGAATATTTTTTGCTTTTAATTAGATTTTAAATAGAAATAGACTTAAGTACTCCCATTTTTAATGTCAAACCACTACAAGGAAATCCTTATTTTTAAATGACCTAATTAACTAAATATTTTTTTTATTTTTTAAACAAACCTCCTTGATGTTTATAAAATTCTTGTATGATTCGCATCCTTTATTTTTAAAAGGCTTTCGAGTTTCCCAGAAGGAAGTATTTCTTCAGATTCTTTATCATTACTATGAATTCTACATTAGAAAAAAAAGTTTATTGTTTATTTTACTCCCGAATTGTCTTAAAAAAATACCGTCATACATCTGGTAACATGAATAGTCTGGACATACAAAAGAAGATACAAAATTCTTTAATGCATCCAGAAAACGTCAAATTGTGATCTTCAAATAATTATTCGTATTAAACTATACATGACAATATTAGTATTAAAAATCATAACAAATGTGATATTTAAAAAAAAATCATGAATTCTTTGTTAAAGATTTAACATAATCACTACATTGGAAAAATGAAAAGAGAAATTAATAGTTAGTCTACTACGCTAATATTAAGTTAAAATAAAAATCTGATTTTATTAGATTTATCTTTTTGCCGTTAGCAGATTTTTATTACTTACATTGTTCTTAAAATATAAGCTAGGAAAATAAATATTCTTGTGTACTGTTGAGTAAACTGAAAGCAAAAGAGTAAATGAAGCACATATATAAGAGCCCGTTTTTTGAGAGTCGGCAGGTTTGGATCTTCGACATTTTTGTTGAAATTTTCAGGATTCGTTCTTCAGGTAAGTTTATTTTACCCAGTATTTTTTTTTTCAAAAACAAATTCCCATAGTTCCGAGGCTCCCTACATGAAAATCACTTATGTTTTAAAGAAAAGCATGCTTCTTTAATTTCATCTTCTCGTTAGTATATATTCACTGAAATATAAACCTCAGTGATTTACTTTTGACACAAAATGATTTTGACGGTCAATGTTTCAGAAAAAAATCGTTTTTCTGAAAAATTTTGAACCACCCTTGGCCTTTGCGCCAAGAGTCAACTATAAGTCTGTGTCTTATCAGTCAGTTTGCTCGAAGTAAAACAGAAAATAATTGTGAATGCCGTGATTCACTCTTGGCACAGAAAGTATTAGCTTTCGGAAAAAACATTATATTCTTTGAAAAATGAGCGATTTTCAGGTAGGGAGCCTCAAAATTGTGGGGGAAAAATTCTCAAAAATAAAAAAATATGGGTAAAATAAATGTACGTGAAGAACGAATCATGAAAATTTCAATAAAATCAAAAATTTGTCAACGATCCAAGCCTTGCTGATTTTCTGGACTATTAAAAAATTGGCTCTTAAATTTAACAAATTTTAAAGGGTACATTATACGAAATGCAAATGAAAACCTTTCTTTTATTTTAACTACTGCATTTAATATGAATGAAAAGTTCAAAATTTGACATGATTTTTAGTTCCTCGTCCTCAAGTTTAGTTTAAAAGGAAATTTTGGTTCTAAAATATCCCTAAAATATCCTTATCGTTCTAAAAAGCAATGCATTATTCACTGAACATGTTTAGGAATGGAACTTTTATAATGTTATGAATATAATTTATGTTGCAGACATTTTCAGAAGTTGGTAAACTGATGTTTTTGTTTTTTTCGTTTGGAGAGGATCAAAGAAATGTTGAACTTGTTAAAAAATGTTTGAACTGCCTTTATACTTTTCCTTTACAATCTGCTATCATTTGCATTTTTATATTGACACATTTTTTTTTCAGAACACCCCATTCTTTGACTGCAAGTCTATAAAACACACATTTTCTTTTTCGCCTGCTAAATTATGTAGTTATAAAACAGATTGATCCACATCATACACGAACAGAAGATTTTTATTCGTTTCTTTTCTATATCATTACTTTTTTCCGAATTTAACAAATCTTAAAAACCTAATAAAAGTATGCGGTTATAAATAGCTTTATTATATAGAATCATTTACTGAGTTAATATTATGTCCGTTTTTAATAAAACCAAATGAAAAAGAAAATAAAACCAATGAACCAAATGAAAAAGTTTTTAATAAAACCTATCCAAGAAAAGAAAATTATCCAACGGAAAAGGGGAAAATGGACACTTAACTTCACTTATTGCCTTTATTTGGTTCTTTATGATTCAATTTAAAAAAAGAAATATAATTCCCGTCCTTATATCAACGTAAAATTATCTGGATTATTTCTTTATCACAACATGTGGCAGTGATAAGCGTTTTAGGATACCATACATTATTTTTCAAACCGAGATTGCATGGAAAGATAGCTCTAGAAATGGACTCGTTGACTCATTTTCATTAGCATAATTTAATCCTTTGAAAAGCTGCTTCCTTTTTATCACCCCAAAAAAACCAGAGAAAATCTACATCACTATAAATGTAATGAAAAGAGCTCTTCACAAAATATTAACCAGCAGTATAAATACAAAGAACAGCATTATTTGGCTTTAGCTTGATCATAGACTGATAAGTTTTTATCTTCTAAATAACAGATACTCCTACTTTCTTGAATACTTAAAATATAAATTTTGCAAAATAAAATATGTTACTATATGTCCCGTTGACACAACGTGCATATTTTTTATGAAAAATTATTATTACAAATCTTAATTAATATTGTCTAAATGTAAACTAATAGTCTATTCTAAATTTAATTAATTATAAGTTTTTAACAGTAACTCTTTTTAAAGCTTTCAAATTTCTTTTTAGTTATTTCATTTGTAAGGCAATAACGTACATTTAAATGATTCCAATTTTCTGCCTTCGGCAATGCTAATCAAACTTACAGCTACAATCTGTTTTATTTATTTTTCTTCTTCATGTCTACGTTTCGCACTTTTTATATGAAAGCCTATTTTGCAGTATTGCACTGCTCCCAGACCGCAGTGCAGGCCCGGACTGGCCAGTGTGTCCGACTGTCTGCAGACGGGTGGGCCCCCACCCTCGGCGGGCCCTCCCTGCTGAGCGCGGGTCCCCAAACAGAAAAAAGAAAGAAAAGTTTAAAAAAAGTGCTGTACTGATAGCCCTTGTATGAAGTTTGACACATAAAAAATTTTTTGCAGCTGCAATTGCGCCCCAGAAGGCTTCAAAGCACTTCATTTTAAATGTAGTTCTCAAAATTTTTTGAGTGAGGGTTCCCGAATGAACAAGGGATTAATTAATTTGAATGATAAATTAATTAATAGATCAATTTATTAATAGATTAATTATCAATCATAATTAATTAATAACGCCATACTCCGAAAGTTAATAGATTCTATTTATCAGTTGCATAATAACCCGGGCCCCGCTTCTCTTGAGACGGGCTGGCCCCCTCCCTCCCAGTCCGGGCCTGCCGCAGTGTTTTGCTTCTCTGTGTGCAGATACACTCATCGAATGTTCTAGAAAAGTCTTTCGAATACCGTTTTTCTCTCTTACATACGTAATGGCTTAACGGCAAATTTTGACCTCGTGACATACCCCCCCCTGTGCTGTGCATCTTTGAATGTTGGCAGTCAGTTGTAAGTTAGCGAGCAGAGTAGAGCTGCGTTGGAGGTTCGGGCAAGCAATTTTCCCTTGGGGATTGTGCCTCTGCCCACCTAGCGTATTTATTATTTTGTAACTGCATTTTATCATTTTCAATAACCAAGAGTTTTACGTATATATGTGTACTAAAAGTGAAGAAATAATTTGTAGATTTTACTGTGTGAAGTGGAGTCCATAAAAATTAAAATTTTAATGGACTTTTTGGGAGTATTTTCTATTTTATGGAACCTGGTGTCATTAACTCAGGTAAAATCTATTTTACTTTGCAATGTTTGTTATGCATTATCTACAATGGTGTGCAAAACTTATGCAACAATGTAAATTTTAATCACATAGCCATGAAATTGCAGGAAAGGGGTTCTTGCTATCCGTAATGTGTTATAATGTGCATATAATGTGTTATGAAGTATAATAAAGAAAAGGTCGTTGAAATGTGATTCACATCTGACTTACGTATCCCGACTCTATACGTAGAATTTTGCTGGTCCGAGTTTTGTACAGAAACGCCTAGCGATCTTTTTTCCATCAAGTTTTTTCTATCTAGTGTAATTGAAGATTATGCAGTTAATATATGTGTACATCTTCACTTCGAGTGAACAAGACGTATTTCTTTTACAGCGTGTGATTGTGATACAACCCTGTTTTCGTCTTGCTTTTTCGCTGGCGAGTGTGTATCGAGAACGATAATCTCTTCAAGCCAGTGTTCAAATCGTCAACATAAAATATTTCGCCACTATACGAGTGTAGAGGAATGTCTCACGGTGACATCTTAAATAATGATGATGGGTTGTCAACTTGCTCAGTGAAAATAATCCTTATAAATAAAAATGAAATTCTGTTTGTTTGTTTGTTTGTTTGTGGATTTGATTCGTGTACAAATCCACAAAAATGGACCTATCAGCCTGAAATTTTGCACAGATATGTAAAATAATATAGAATAAATGACAGTCCACTTTAAAACTTTGAAAGTCCACCCGTTCCCGGAATTTAAGAGATTTTTTATGTTCTCCACACAAAAAGCTTTCCGTAATTGTAACCCCTGTAGTGAAAAAAGCGTGAAATAAGGATCGTGGTTGCCATGTGTGGCGATTTTGCCGAATAAAATGTTTTAAATTCTCAAAGTAAAAATAAAAGAATAATAATGATTTTTTTTTTGTTAGTTTATATTCGTAAGGTTATTTTTTTTAAATTATAATATCGTGTGCATGGGAAATCGGAGCAGGAATGAAATGTTCTATACGCAAAACAATAAGAATTGAAGATTTCCGAGGCTAATATGTTAAAATTTTTTAGTTTGGCGAAAAAATAAAATGGCTCAAATGCCGAGAAAGTGAGTTCTAGCGGTTTGCACTGTTTCCGGCTTGGCGCAATTTACTGAGAGCTTAAGGAAACGGATTTTTGAAAACAAGTGCAAAGGTTTTATTAGAATACAGCGTTAAATTTTAATGATCCGTGCGAAAATAATGCAGTTATTAAAGGATTTCAAGCGATCTATCTTCAGCATTCTCGCCAATTGAGTGCATTGATTTTAGTTGGGGGAATTCCGCCAAATTTCAGATAATTGAAATCTTCGCATATAGTACATCGGAGTAACGATGAATAAAACATGTTATAGTTGATAATTTAAAAATTGAGGCTGTATTAAGGGATTCCACTTTTCAAAAAAATGCCTGGCGGTCGCACCATTTACCATTTTGATTGCTGCTAAGTCAATGCTTCGAATGATTCCCTGAAAAAACTCTTGCAAAATGGTGTATATTGGCACTTTGGCGAGGCTTAGATTTGAAACTGGATTTTATTTGAGACTGGTATCTATATTAATAAAACAATGTGTGTAAACTGTTTGTTTGTCTGTGTCTCGCGTAGCTCGCAAACGGGTGATCGTAGACCTACCAATTTTTGAACGGAGATTCTCCATGACAGGTCCCGACACACCTCGAAGCGATTTTTTCAAAATTCGAACTATTTTAGGAAATATCGATAAAAACGTATCGCAAACGGCTAATTTTTGCTTTCCGCCATTTCGTAATTGTAACCCCACAGTGCATTAAGCGACAATTATGCTTATCTAGGTTGCCACATTCGGCAGTTCATTAAATGATTCACACTCTTGAAGTAAAAATAAAAGAATAACGATTTTTTTTATTTTGACTAGATTATTTGTAAGGTTGTTTTTAAATTAAAATATCGTGTGCATGTGAAATCAGAGCGGGAATGAAATGATTTATACTCAAAAGAAAAATAGAATTTGGAAATTTTCTGAAAATAAATGTGCAACTTTTTAATTGGGCGAAAAATAAAAGGGGTTGATGTGCGATTTTGAGGAGGATTATAACGCTTGGCGCTATTTATCGTAATTTAATAGTCTGCTATTTGAGTTATGAATATACCTGCGTTGAGGTTTGCGATAAGTTTTTGAAATTTTCATTCAGTTGGAATTGTGCATTTTTCTGAGCAGCTTTATTGCATCTATTTCTAATATATTACATCCAGAAAAAAGGATGTTAGAAATATCAATTTTAATTTTGTTTAATCACACTCATGAATAATGATACACTTTCCAACTTAATAAAATAAGGAACGAAAATAGGGAAGACCTATGGATTATAACTCTTTTTATATATAGCACTTTAGTGCGTATTTAAAATCTGAAAGTGTGTCAGATTTTCTATGATTCTAGCGCTTGGCGCAATTTAATGAGAGGGTATTTTTAAAAACAAGCGTAGGTTATCTTATAAATAAAAATGAAATTCTGTTTGTCAATTTGTTGATTTGGGTAGTATACAATTCCACAAAAATGGACCTGTCAGCCTGACATTTTACACAGATATATGTAAAATAATATAGAATAAATGATAGTCCACTTTAAAACTTTGAAAGTCCACCCGTTCCCGGAATTTAAGAGATTTTTTATGTTCTCCACGCAGAAAGCTTTATGTAATTGTAACCCCTGTAGTGAAAGTGTGAAATAAGCATCTTGGTTGCCATGTGTGGCGATTTTGCCGAATAAAATGTTTTAAATTCTCAAAGTAAAAATAAAAGAATAATAATGATTTTTTTTTGTTAGTTTATATTCGTAAGGTTATTTTTTTTTTAAATTATAATATCGTGTGCATGGGAAATCAGAGCAGGAATGTAATGCTTTACACGCAAAACAATAAGAATTGAAGATTTCCGAGGCTAATGTGTAAATTTTTTTAGTTTGGCGAAAAATAAAATGGCTGATAGGCCAATTTTTAGAAAGTGAGTTCTAGCGGTTTGCACAGTTTTAGGCATTTTGGCGCAATTTACTGAGAGCTTAAGGGAATAGCATTTTTGAAAACAAGTGTATAGGTTTTCTTAGAATACAGCATTAAATTTTAACTATCCGTGCAGTAATAATGCAACTATTAGGGCATTTCAAGCGATGTAGCTTCAGAATTCTCGCCAATTGAGTACATTGATTTAACTTGGGGGAAATCCGTCAAATTTCAGAAAATTGAAATCTTCGCATTTAGTACATCGAGGTAACGATGAATAAAACATGTTATAGCTGATAATTTAAAAAATGCGGCTGTATTAAGGCATTCCACTTTTCAAATAAATGCCAGGCGGTCGAACCATTTCCCATTTTGATTGCTGCTAAGTCAATGGTTCGAATGATTCCCTGAAAAAACTCTTGCAAAATGGCGTATGCTGGCACTTTGCGAGGCTTAGATTTGAAACTGGATTTTACTTGAGACTGGTATCTATATAAATAAAATTAGACTTTTGTCTGTACATTTCTTGGAATTCAAAAATTTTGCGATTTCTATCCGTTTCAAGCACCCGGGATTCCGATGCGACCCTCAAAAAAAAGTTTGTCTGTCTGTCATTCTGTCATTCTCTCCTTCTGTCATTCTGTCATTCTGTTCGTGACGCTTTTTTTGTTTAAGCATCACGTAAAAACGACTGAAGCGAATGATATGAAATTGGGTGTCATGATAGGTGGTCACTCAACTTAAAACATAGGCGTCGAATTTTTAAAAAATCTTGATTAGATTTTCCGATTTTGCGAAAATCGTTTCAAACTGCGTAAATTTGTGCTCAAGCATCACGCAAAAACGACTGAAGCGAATGATATGAAATTGGGTGTCTTGATAGGTGGTCACTCAACTTAAACTATAAGCATCTAATTAAAAAAAATCGATCAGATTTCGAGATTTTGTGAAAATCGTTTAAAACTGAGTGAATCTTTGTTCCCGCATTACGTAATAACGACTAAAGCGAATGATATGAAATTTGGTCACACAATAGATGGTTGCTCAACATAAACTATAGGAGTCCAATTTTTTAAACATTTTTATTAGATTTTGAGATTTTGTGAAAATTCTCTCAAAATGCGTTTATATTTCTTCAAACATCACGTAATAACGACTAATACGAATGATACGAAATTTAGTGATATGATAGGTAGTTGCTAATCTTAATTTATAGGCGTTGAATTTTTAAAATATTTTGATTACATTTTGAGATTTTGCGAAAATCGTTTTAAAATGCTGAAAATTTGTTCCAGCATCACGAAATAAAGATTGCAGGGAATGAAACGAATTTGGTTGACAGGATAGGTTGTCACTCAACTTAAATTCTAGGCTTCCATTTTTTCAAAAATGTTGATTGAATTTTTAGATTTTGCGAAAATTATTTCAATATGCGTAAATATTCATTCGCGCATCACATAATTACGACTAATGCGAATGAAATGATATTACTTAGTTACTCTCTAACCTGTAATATTTTAACAATACATAAAAATTATAACTTCGCTTTCTTTACTTTGGCAACATACTACATCCATTCTGTGTACTCATACAATGCTGACGAAAGATCTTGCTTTTTTGGAAATTTGCATTCACTAACCCGTCGAGGACGGGTACTTCAGCTAGTATATAATAAGACTGGTGATAGATAAAAATGAATGTTGGTATGTGTGTAGGAGGTTGAAAAACTCAGCACCGTTTCACCGATCACCATGAAATTTGGTTCACCTAAGTCTTTTATCATGGAGAAGGTTTTTATGCTTTACGTTTTCCTCTAACTTGCCACTAGGTGGCGCAGCAGAACGTCGAATTCTATTCCGTTTAGCCGTTTGCTATGCGAATATCGTCCAACCCATTTCGATGAAATTTGTTACATGCAGATATTAGAACACGGAGAATATTTTTCACTATCCATTTTGCTGTAACTTGCCGCTAAATGGCACTGCAACGCATCAACCTCTATACCGTTCGACTGATCGGCATAAAATTTTTTATACTTGCACATTTGAGCACAAAAAATATATTCTAACTGTGTTCCTTTTGATGTTACTCACCATTAGATGGCACTGCAATGCATTATTGTTTTAACTCGGCACTAGATGACTCTGCAGCAGGCCAAATTCCTGACCATTCAAACAAGTCGCTATGAAAATCAGTATACATAGCTATTTCAACAATGAGAATATTTTGGCGTTATCTATTTTGCTACAACTCGCCACTTGACGGCGCTGTAGCAAATCATTACTTTAATTAATCACTAGATGGTTAACTGACCACTAGATGGTAACTGATCGCTATGAAAATAGGTATACATAGATATTTGAACACGGGGATGAGTTTGGCGCTATCCATTTTCCTATAACTTGCCACTCGATGTTGCGTCCACACATGAACTTCAGGACTATTCAGCCGATCGTCATGAAAATTCGTATACATCGATATCTGAATGCGAAAAATATTTTCGCCGTATCCGTTTTGCTAAAACTCGCAACTAGATTGCGCTACGTCGCATCGCCTTCTGCACCGTACATACGATTGCCTTGAAATTCGGTATGCATGATTATTGAACACAATATAACGCGATATCAATTTTGCTATATCTGTTTATTATAATGAATAGTAATCGCCACAAATCTTAATATCAAAAAGCCCATTCATTCCCGTGCGAAGAACGGGTACTTCAGCTAGTTCACAATAAAATAGTGTCTAATCCAGTAAATAATCAAATTTACTTATGCAAAATTTTTTCTTCATTATACTATTTTTCACGCCAAGTTTTGAAATTAAAATTTTAATGGACTTTTTGAGAGTATTTTCTATTTTATGGAACCCAGTGTCATTAACTCAGCTAAACTCTATTTTACTTTGCAATGTTTGTTATGCATCATCTACACTGGTGTGCAAAACTTATGCAACAATGTAAATTTTAATCACATAACCATGAAATTGCAGGAAAGGGGTTCTTGCGATCCGTAATGAACACGCAATTCATTAGAAAGTTCATGCTTGCAAATTGCAGGAAGATAAATGCCACCGGTAACGTGAGCGTTAGCAATACGCATGCGGCCGGCGCTCGCAACTCAAGACTACAATGAAATATGAAAGACGGAGATGCAATTAAAGACATTCGCTGCAAGTGCAAGTGACTTCTTTTTCTGAAATATGGCTAGAAGAAATCACCTGGATGACTTCGCACTTGGAATAATGATCGGAAAGCTCGAGGAAGGGCGTTGTGTAACCATTGTAGCGAAAGAGTTCGGAATCAACAAAAGTGTCATTTCTCGAGCTTGGAAAGCCTTCCAAACCAAAGGCACAGCTGTTAGAAAAGGTTGGTGGTGGCCGCCCCAAGTAAACAACTGCAGTGAAGGACAGATATACAGTGCTGCAGGCGAAAAGAGCCCGAAACCAGACAGAAGGCGCAATTGTTCAGCAATTGTGTACAGCAACGGGGCGACAAGTGTCACGGTTTACTCAGTTCAGACACCTTCACAAAGATGGCCTATTCGCCCACCGTCGTGAACGCTGCATCCCTTTGAAAGTTGGCCATCGGAGCTACCGTTTAGAGTGGTGCAAGCAGCACAAAAACTCCATATCTCATCTATAAAGTCGTGTCCTCTTTACGGATGAGAGTTCATTCAGTGCCACAAGTAATTCTCAACGCCAGTTGATTTGGATAAAAGTCGGAACAAGGTTTCATCCAAGTAACATCATGGAAAGAGACCGTTACGGTTGTCCTGGAGTTCTCGCCTTGGGAAGCATTATGCTGGACGGGCGGACTGAACTCCACGTTACCGACAGATGGAAAAATAGAAAGTTCTGTAACTGAAGATCGCTATTGTCAGGAGGTGACCCTTCCCCTTCCCCATGTTCGTCTGTTTCGAGGTACCATTGGAGAAGACTTCGTTTATATGGATGACAATGCGCGGTCACACCGAACTCCTGCTATTCAGGAGCTGCCGGAAAGTGAAGATATCACTCGAATGGATTGGCCAACGTACTTCTCTGATTTGAAACCCATACAACATGTGTGGGACGCTTTGGAGATACACCATCCTGCACGATTACATCCTCCAAGGAACATTCTAATAACTGAAACATGATAATTGCGGTAACTCTTACTGTCACGCCCTTGGAAACCCGTGTTCTCACACAGTATTATTCTATCTATGTGCTTTCACCAGGGAGGGTCGATGCTGACCCCTGACCCTAGTTGACGTCACCCCCGACTCAGCAAGCTCCCGCTTGGACAAGGGGGCGAGAGAAAAAAGAAGGGTCAGTTTTTCGAACGGATGCAGAGAGAGAGAGAGGAAAGTGGGTCTCTCATCTCGATGGAAACAAATGTGATGTGTAATTTACTTTTTTATGTTCTATGATGGGAAAGCATAGTTGCCTCATTTTGTACATAGTTCTCTGTAAATATTAAAAATTGTGTTAATCCAGAAAACTTGATTGTGATCTATTGAGTATGTTTTCTTTTATCGCAAGTGGATCGAGAACAAGCAAAACGCCTCAGAATAATAAAATACCCGCTCGGAAAAAGACGATCTAACATTCGCAATTCCACGGTCTCGAGAGATGTGACATAAAGTGGTGCCAGCGGTGTGATAAAAGAAAAGTCTATCTCAGATCCCTTATAACTCCGATTTCTGGATATGTGTGCTTATATAATGATGGCGAGCTAATGTGGATATCCTTACAACTTACTGGATAAATGTGCTGCTGTGATGATGGTACGATAAATCATTAAGTACGGATATAAAGAATCGACGTTTACAGTATGCGTGTGTGTTTGCTACTATGGAGAGGAGCCTGACAACTAAAGTTTGATACTGAAGAAATCAACAGACAAGGTGAGTGACTTTTCCTTGATTGTTTGATACAGGGATAAGTGACATGATAAATAACATGTTTATAATTTTAAGTAAATGTTGGAGCGCATTTTTTAGAAATAAATATCAGCTGAATATTGATTAAAATTAGAGTAAATATTATAGAGAATGCTGAATACTTTTTACCTATTTTAAGGAAAAGCGTAGTGTTAATTTCACAGCACTGGGTTGTGGGTGAAATGATAAGTAAATATGAAATACGTATTTATAGAATGCTGAATATTTATTTAATGTTATTTTATTTTGTGGCATGAAAAGCATGTTATTTTTATTATTTCAAATGATCAGTGTATTTTTTCCATTGTCCGGGTATTGAGAAGTTATGTTATCTATATAAGGGACGTACTTTTGTGCATTGATTAACATTTTTGTAAGGGAAATTTTCTATTTCAATATTGGTTAAATATGGCTTTCTTAATGAGAGGGAGGAAAGCAGAACTCATTTTGCTAGCATCGGAATTGGGGTTGGAAGTCCAACCAGAGCAAACGATGATAGATATAAAAAAGATTATTTTAGGAATGGAAAATTATGACGAGGAAACAGTGAAAGAACTGTTACAGTCAATAATTGATGAAAGGCAAGTGAGGGGAAAAAATGAGATGGAGATTTTAAAACTTCAATCTCAGGAACGAATAGAAATGGAAAAAATAAAGTCACAAAGGTCAGATCAAGAGGGGCGTCAAATTATAGTAACAGGTCAGGAAGGGCAAGGTGGAAAAAGATCGTTTGAAGAAGTAATTAGGATAATTAGACTCTTAACGGTCAAAGTTCCAAACAAAGCCGAAGGCTGGGATTATTTTTTCACTAGTCTGGAAAAAGCGTTCAGTAGTGAACAGGTTGAAGATGAATTAAAAGGGAAAATTTTGCTTTGCTTGTTAGGAGAAAAAGCGGCTCCATTACTGTCATATGTCGAAGGGGAACAGTATGAAAATTATGAGGAGTTAAAAAAGGTAGTTTTAAGGGAGTTCCAACCGTCAGCTAGAACATGTTTGGAAAATTTTAAGAAAGCGATTAGGGAGCCTGGTGAGACATTTGCCCAATTCACCTCTAGATTATCTTCTATGTGGGACTACTATTGTAAGTTGAGGAAGGCACAAGATATTGAGACAATAAAGCAGCTGGTAGTGGCTGACAGGATATTTGAAACGCTTGACTCAGAAACGGCTGTACACATAGGGGTTAGGCAAGGGGATAATTGGTTTAAACCTAAAGAGTTGGCCCAGGAAATAGATGTGTTCTACACGGCAAAGGGAAAAACGTACCATACTCCTAAAAACGGGCATAAAAGAGAAACTAGTAAGGACTGGGAGAAACATTTGGATTTTAAGAATTCCAATAGGGGAAATTATGAGGAAAAAGGTAGAATAGATCTGAACAGGAGGGTTGGAAAGGATTTTTCTTGTTATCACTGTGGGGGAAAGAACCACTTAAAAAAGGATTGTTGGAGATTAAATAGGAATCCCCAAAACAAAAATACGGGAAGCGCTAAGTCAGCCAGAGCAAAGAGAGTAGAAAAAGATCCTCATTCAGACAATGAGATCGAAGAGGGAGCAGTTATTGCCAGAGAATTACTAGAGTCAAAACCCGAGGGAAACACAAAAAATCAATTGTGTAAATTAGAAAAAATTGACATTAGTGTTGACGGGGTGGTCACGAATTGTTTAGTGGACTCAATTAGAAGAGGACAGTAATTAGAAGAGGTATTGTCCCGAAAATAGATATCAGGGACAAGCCTTCAATTTATTTAAAGGGCATTTTTGGCCCAGCAATAAAATGTCCTTTAGTAAACATCCCTTTGGCGATAGCTAAGGATGGCAGAACGAATGTGATTCCCGAAGAGATATTGTGTGCTATTGCTCCTGAATTGCTTGAAGATATGTTGATACCTCCGGCTATCATAAAAAGACTACAGGAAAGCGAGTCAGGATTAGATGGTAGGGATCCCCCCGGAGACAAGAGGGAAAGTAACGTGAGTCAAGGCGAAAATTACGTTCCTCCCAGCGAAGCTGTAGAATCAGGGAATGATTGTATAGGGGGGAGAGCACTTCAAGTCAAAACAGGTGATTCTTGCATTTCAGAGGTCGAAAAAGAGAGCGCAGATAATGAATCGGAGATAGATGGACATCGGGACGAAATCAGTCACAGTGAAAGCTTATCTTTTCTGCATCAGCAAAGAGAGTGTGAAAAGCTTGTTAGGCAATGGGAGTTAGGAAGAAAAAATAAGAGCAATTTTTATGTATCTGACGGATATCTCTTTCACACGGAAAAAATTCTTGGGGAGAATTGTGCTCAATTGGTTTTGCCCGAAAGGCGGAGGGCTGAAGTTTTAAGATTAGCTCATGAATCTCTCTTTGCTGGACACATGGGGGAAAGGAAAACAGCAGAAAGAATACGATACACTTTTTATTGGGAAGGTTTAAAGAGGGATGTCCATGATTTTGTTAGCAGTTGTCACGAATGTCAGTTGACAAAACCAGTAAAAGTAAAAGATAGAACCCCAATTACTCCCGTTACGAGACCTGAATTGCCATTCCAGGTCGTAAATGTAGATTTAATAGGACCCATTGAGCCGATCAGCTCTAAAGGTCACCGATTTATTCTTTGTCTTGTAGATGTCCATAGTCATTGGGCAGAGGCGGTTGCAATTACTAATTTATCAGCTAAGACAACCTGTGAAGCGTTGTTAGAAATCTTCTCTAGGACGGGGATCCCGAATGTTATTGCTTCAGATAACGGGACGAATTTCAAGGCGGAATTAACTCAGGAATTTGAAAAGCGGCTAGGAGTTAGTCCCAGGTTTTCCACACCCCAATACCCCCAGAGCAATGGATTAGTGGAACGGTATAACTCTACCCTTAAAAGGATGTTACATCATGTTATAAGGAGCGAAGGGAAAAAGTGGCATTTATTTTTACCTTATGTGCTGTGGGCGTATCGAGAAATACCAAACAGTACCACTGGGGTGGCACCTTTCCAACTTTTATATGGAAGACCTCCGCGGGGTCCTTTATCAATTTTAAAGGACACTTGGACAGGAGAACACAAGGGATTGCAACTAAGCACGACTCCTGTTTCTAAATATTTGCAGGAGTTGAAAGCAAAACTCGAATATGCGGCAGAGCAGGCAAAGTTAATAGCTGGTGTCCAACAACAAAGGACGGCCCGATATTATAATTTACGATCGAGCGATAGGAAATTTAAAATAGGGGACAGAGTAATTGTATTAATTCCCGACTCATCGAATAAACTCTACGCAAGATGGCAAGGTCCGGCGATTATTGAAGAGCAAAAGGGTCTTCATTCTTTTATAGTTAAAATGGAGGACGGGTCTAGAAAACATGTCCATCAAAACAAAATTAGACAATATGTTGTAAGATCTAATGCAATTAATATGATTTTTGAAGGTGAGGAAGAATTTGGGGAGGTAGAAAACGTACCTTATAAACAGAAAATTCCAGAAATTTTTGGTACCACTTTGGATAATTTAAAATTGCCAGAACTGAAAGGGGAGGAGTCAAACATTTTAAGAAAAATTATTCTTAAGTATAAAAATTTATTTACCAGAGAAGTACAGCCAGCTAAGGTTGGGATGCATAAAATAGAATTAATAGAAGGGGTGAGTAGGAAGAAGCCTCACTGTTATCCAATACCAATGGCATATCGTAAAGAGGTAGATAAACAGGTAAAGGAATTACTGTGTTTGGGTTTAATTGAACCTTCAGACGCAGAAATTGCTTATCCAGTTGTCTGTGTCGCAAAGAAAGATGCAACGACTCGGTTATGTGTGGATTTCAGAGGGTTAAATGCGGTAACTAAGGTCCCCAGCTTTCCCATGAAAGATCGGGAAGAGTTAATTTATGTTGCAGGGTCAGCTAAATGGTTAACAAGCATAGATCTCTTAAGAGGGTACTGGCAGATCCCCATGGAAGAAAAGAGCAAACCATTAACAAGTTTTACCACACATTCAGGACAGTGGCAATTTAAAACTATGCCTTACGGTTTATCAGGCGCGGCCGGCACATTTCAAAGGGAAATGAATTTAGCTTTACAAGAGCACAGTGAGTACGCGCAGGCCTACATCGATGATGTTATCATATTTTCAGAAACTTTTGCTGACCATATGAAACACATTGAAAATGTTTTCAGTCATCTGGAAAAATTAGGATTTTCCGTTCGGTTAGAAAAATGTACTTTTGCGGCGACGGAGATAAAATATTTAGGGCATCGAATTGGAGGGGGGAAACACGCCCCAGATGAAGAAAAAGTTGCTGTTATTAAAAATTTAAAACAACCAACTACCAAAAAGGAAGTTAGGTCAGTGTTAGGTCTTATGGGTTTTTATCGAGCATATATCCCTAATTTTGCTCAGATTTCGGTACCTTTAACCAATTTGACCAAGAAAAATTCACCGAGTACCAATATTCCATGGAAAGGAGAGCATGAGGAAGCTTTTCAAAAGCTAAAGAAATTATTGTGTGGGGTTACTGCTTTGGCGACACCTAATTTTTCAGAACCATTTCAGGTGCATGCCGATAGTTCCAATTTAGCTGTTGGGTGTTGTCTGACACAAAAAGACGAGAATGCGGAGTATAAACCCATAGCTTTTGCCAGCCAAAAGTTAACTGAAACTCAGCAAAATTGGGCGAGTATTGAAAAAGAAGCTTGGGCAGTACTTTTTGCACTCAATAAATTTGATAAGTGGATTCACGGGGGGACGGTGGAGATCATCACTGATCATAATCCGCTAACATATTTAAATGAAGTGACCCCCAGAAGCTCAAAGCTCACACGCTGGGCATTGGCGCTTCAAAGATGGAAATATGTAATCACCCACAGGCCAGGTAAAAATCATAAAGCGGCTGATGCCATTTCAAGACTAAAGCAGGATGAGTAAAATTAATTTCTGTTTGATTTGTAATTTATCAGGTTTTAATATTTTTTTTATTTGTTTAGGTGTCTTTTAGTTTATTATTTTTGTATGTGTTTTTTGAGTTACTATAATGTTTTTTAATCAAAGTGAAAGTTAAAAAAAAAAAATCCCTGTATCTTACTTTGTAAGGATAGGTCATTCATAGATCACCTGTGAGACTGTTTCGTATATATTATATAATTGGAGGAAATCAGTATTTTAGGGCAAATTTCGCTCTTAGGTGGGGGCGTAATGTCACGCCCTTGGAAACCCGAGTTCTCACACAGTATTATTCTATCTATGTGCTTTCACCAGGGAGGGTCGATGCTGACCCCTGACCCTAGTTGACGTCACCCCCGACTCAGCAAGCTCCCGCTTGGACAAGGGGGCGAGAGAAAAAAGAAGGGTCAGTTTTTCGAACGGATGCAGAGAGAGAGAGAGGAAAATGGGTCTCTCCTCTCGATGGAAACAAATGTGATGTGTAATTTACTTTTTTATTTTCTATGATGGGAAAGCATAGTTGCCTCATTTTGTACATAGTTCTCTGTAAATATTAAAAATTGTGTTAATCCAGAAAACTTGATTGTGATCTATTGAGTATGTTTTCTTTTATCACAAGTGGATCGAGAACAAGCAAAACGCCTCAGAATAATAAAATACCCGCTCGGAAAAAGACGATCTAACATTCGCAATTCCACGGTCTCGAGAGATGTGACACTTACCTCAAGAACCATTGGATAATCTGGTGCTGTGTATGGACAGACGATGCGAATTAACCATTGCAATAAGAGGAGAGCATATCCCATACTAAGGAACATCTGCTGGATTTTTGCACCCGATTTTTGGGTCTGACTTCTACATGTCAAATTTTAGTTTCTCCTACGCCAAAACTAAGGAAAATAATTTTTTTTATGAAGTTTCCTTTTGTAGAAATTAAAGCAATTTTTCAATTTTTTGGCAAAAATCACTGATTTTTATATATTTTTTTAATTCCACTCTAAATTATAATCAGAAAAGTTTTTTCTGGATATAAAAGTCTTTTTTATTCAAGATTTGTGATAAAGAATAACATATAAATGTAAAATAATAAGAAATTAATGTCTAAAAGTGAATATTTTTCGTATTTCTTTTATGTTTGTATGAGCAAATAATAATACAAACAAATAATAATATTACAAATAATACTACAGCAATACTACAGAGTTACAAATAATAATACAGTTTACTTTCGGGTTAATCAAAGTGCTGCCATCTTTCGTTTATGAAATAAATTAAAATATACTTATCGACGTAAATCAGACAAAAGCAAACTTTAATAACTAAAAATGAAAATTTATGTGTTTTTCAATGTCTGGAATCAGAATTTAAGGATGAGAACAGAACCCCCCCTCCAAAAAAAAAAAATGGTGACCGGTGTAATGCATGTTTCATAAAATCATCTCATTTTGTTCTTATTTTTGCTCCGTATCTATTTTCGCTTAAAATATTCATTCAAGTTTTATTGATAACATTGTAGAAAATTTTGTTGAAACGGTGACTAAATGTTCACTGTTGAAGAATAAAAAACTATATGTATGCTGAGGAATATAAAGTAGTAGCGCTAATCTCGAAATGTGGCATTTCAAGCATTGGCGACAATTTGTGCCTTCTACTGGCATCTCCACGGGTTGTCACTGCTAAAAAAAACACTTGTATGTGTCATATGCTAGACTGTTTTAGCGTATGGCTTGAAGATGTTGTAATTATGCACCTACAAATACAAAAAGTAAACGTATATGTTCTCTGACTAAGGTATTTGAATAATACATTTATATTTTACCTTATTAGGTAGCAATCAGTCCTTGCTTTTATTAACAATGGAATGACTGTACCGGGCTTCTATATCTTCAATCGTATTTTTGCCATTTTTTATAGTTATAAGCTAACTAATTTCAAGCAGATACTATTTTTCAATTTTATTGAAAAAAAATCTTTCACACACGTTTCCTAGCTATAATTCTTGACTTACAGCAAACTCAGTGTAAGCAATAACTATAAAAAGAAAAGTATTTAAAGTAATTATTATTTTAACTTAGGGCTTGCATTCCAAAGAATCTAAAACTTACAAAGTCATTTAACTAACTCTTTATCCAACTACATTGTTGCTTTTTCTAATATTTGTTTTCTCGCTATTTGCAACAGTTTGCTACCAAATCTAATTTGGGTTTCTTTGAGATAAAATTTATCAGTATAATTTCCCCTAATAGGGCCGAAAATTAACATTATTAGTCAGCAATTAATTTAATTACTCTTCAAAAGACGGCTTTGTTTCGCATACAAAAGGATGCTTCCAAAGAGGTAAAAAGTGGCTGGATAAACTGAAAGATTTTTAAACTGCTCTCGGTTTCTGGAACGAAGTTTAGTTAATTTTGCAAATGTTTCTAGAGATAGCCCAACTCATTTTCCCTAATTGTATTTGATGCATTATTCTGAAGAATTATTTACGTAAGGTAGATCAAATACAAATAGGACTTTTAAATAGTGGAAGAATTCTTATTTATTTATTCTTTGCAACAATAGCAAGTTACAGCAATTTAAGGAAGCTGTTTTGTTCTTTACATTTTTATCTATTTCGACAGCAGTATAGTTCAGGCAACGTGGATCAAAGTTAATTATCAAACTAAAATTTATAAAATTTGTTATTAGCATTAAACGAAAAACACTTTGAATATATTAATAACATTCATTGAAATTTAGTTATAAAATGAAAATGCACGGGTAAAATGTGTTTTAGCCTACAGCTTAGCGACATTGTTTTGGATGAGTGATAAATGTATTTGATATTTTAAAGCTGTGGAAAGATCTGAAGGATCTTCATTTTCACGCATGCGCTATTGTTATTTTGCAAACTTGCTATCATTTGGCATATGTATGTAAAAGTAACAAATATCCTTGCTTCATTTGATGTAAGTTGTTAATTTGGATTTTTGAGCGTGTGTTCTTATTTCGTAATCTAGCTATTCTAATTGCTTAGGTTTGTACAGTTAACTAGCACAGAGAAGTACGTGCTATTCAGACCCACTAATGTTTTTAGTTTAGCAAAGGGCCAGCAGTCACATACTTTCAAGGGGGATCCTTACAGCGAAGCCAGGACCCACCTTTTCTTTTTTACTTCTTTTTGAAGGGGTTTGCAAAGGGCTTCCGTTAGCATATTTTCGAAGGGAGCCCCCTTACAACTATGGCTGGTGTTTTTTTGAGGGGGGGGGGGTCTTGAGGTCTAGCGGTAGCTATTTTCGAGGGACTCTTGCTTATTTTAATAGTTTGATATTTTTACTTTAAATAATTGTTCCATTTTTAAAGTATTTGTTTTACCTACATCGCCATATTGTTTATGTTTCTGCAGTGTGAATAATAGCATTTATACACTTGAGCTTTCAGTGTAACGGAAATTGTGTGTGGTTCTCATGTACAAGTACAGCTAATCATGCAGCTTCAAAGGGATACCTCAGTTCATCGATAGTATGCAGAGGAGCTGGTCTATGATAAGCATTGACTAAACATTTTCTATTGGTAAAATATCTCCAGAGCGAGTTGACTAGAGCAGCGGTCGAGCATTTTCTGTATCGAGGGAGATCCGTACAATAATGGTCGGAATTTATTCTGCTGAAAAGTAGCGCTTCGCTGGGCTCGAATTATAAATGGTAGAAAGTAGAGGTAAGTGCCTTAACATATCATAAATGTAACAAGACCTATTCAAAGTGTTTTCAGTGCGAACAAAAGGTGACCGACACTTGTATCCAGTGACACCCCTTACTATCACTCAAGGCAATGTTCCAGTATGACGATATCAAAAGTACACTGGCAATGCGTCTTATCCACGTCGTCTCCAAACACAAATGCAACCGTCCTGAAGTTGTTAACATTGTCGCTTACAGTTTCGTCGTTGATCAAGTTATTGAAGGCGCTCTTGTCTATGATGTACTGTCTAGGGTAACCTAAACTATGGTCGCGAGCTGATAGTCCATGGTGTCGAAAACTTCATCGAGCTGTTTGTGTAAGCAATTCTTCCTACAAAACAGCCTAATTTTTAAAAAATCCAAAAATACTCACAAATTCCAATAACATTCAAATATTCTTTTGAGTAACAGCAAACAAAGATAAAATAACGACAAAAAACAAAATGTGTGTGTCAGTGTGTATTATTTAAACATTCACATGCGTTAAAATCATTTATTCAAAATTAAAGCATCGTCTCATATGTACGTTAATTCAAAACTACAAAAAATACTAAAAAATCATTCTAACAGTGGAAACAAAAAGGTTCACATGTGTGGACCTCTGAAACGAAGAGATTAACATGCGTGTAAAGTATCTGGTGAATATGGTCGTAGCTCTTTCATGCATAACTGTTTTTATAAAAGGGTTCGTACGAATCCTTAATTTTCTAAAACTCTTGAACTTTTGAATAAATTATCTTAAAGGGTCCTACGATTTGAGATACTCCAAAGAACTTCTTCCCGTATTTTATAGAAAAGCAGGAACACTTTTGAAATATCATATCACCAGATCATTTTGAGAAATATTTCAAAAGTTCGGAATTTTAGCAAATCCAGGACATGTACAAACCTTGTATAAATTCTCCAGATTTTGCCGATGTTGCAGCGATGGGTAAATGGGAAATATGTAGTTATGGGAATATGTAATTATTTTTCGGCCTTGAAATTGGCGATATCTAGGAAAACTAGCCTGGCAGACTTCGAGATTTTGGGCATGGTCCAATCAATGGCTATAGACTTAATATACACTGCTCAAAACAATTAAAGGATATTGTAAGTTTTATATAAAATAAAGATATAAGGGAAATTATTTTTTGCCGAAAATGGAAGAAGAGAATCACAAATGCAAATTTTTCTGATTTTCAAACTGTGGAGTATGCTAATTTTGAGTTCGACGTCAAAAACGTCGCTTCAGCAGCAGCGAATGAAATTGGACTTTCAACTGAATAAAAGACAGTGCAGACAAGGATGATCGGCATTCAGTGACTGCTTTGTTTCGATGAGTACGATCAGTGGCGGCTTGTGACCCGTTTCAGTGGTGGGGCCCGAAAAAAAATATTGCCAATTAAAATCGCGAAAATATATATACATATTGAACAACCTATCCCCACGTTCACACAGCGTAAGTATTTAAAATTTCTCAAATGACAAATAATTATCGAATTTACTATACAATTCTTGCTATATTTTACGTAGTTATGTTAAACTGAAAAGTTTACTTTATTACTAAATAAAAAGCCACATTTAAATATTTAATATTTATGTTCTTTATAGTTGCCTGTTCATAATTTTTAGATGATTTAATTATTTTAAAATAAATAACATATATAAAAAATACATTCATACATCGCTTTTCGTAAATCAAGAAAACAAAACAGAAAAATATCTGACCGCACTGCAAAAATACGATCACTCAAATAAAAAATGATTTCCTCCTAAGCGAAAAATTTCGCCAATAGCTACCGATTGCCGAAATTTCCCCGTACACCCTCCAAAAAAAGTATTCGAGCAAGAGATAAATTTCCTATTTTAGATTTGCGAATAATATTTGAGCTTTTGAAAAACGCACAACTTGATGGAAATATAGAAAGCCATATTTATACATAGCCTAATTCATATTCTTTGATAAATAATTTTTAATATACGAAACCAACGTGGGAAATTTCTCTCTTGCTCGAAAACTTTTTTTGGAGGGTGTACGGTCGTGTAGATCACCGTGCGAGGGCCCGAACATCTGGGCTCAGAAGGCAGCGCCAAATAAGCCGTTTGGAAGCCAAGTTAATTCCGCGTCAGTATGGCTTTGTGCTCAATGCCAAATATTTCAACCCGGTGAACGGAGAAGAGACGCCCCATTCAGGGCAGGCCAGACCATGGCCCAAGCATGGTTTAGATAGGAGAAAATCGTATAACTATCGCTTTTTTAAGTGCGTTTTTAATGGATAGTATTAAAATAGAGTAAAATGCGTGTATTTTTTTAATGAAGGTAAATTATTGAAAAAACTGCCTTACATAATAGGAAGATACTTTGATTTAGACGGTGCTTAGTCGGTGGGGCCAGGCCCCTCTAGCACTTAATGACGAGCCGCCACTGAGTACGATGTCTCAGCGAAGTCATTTAACCGATTGAGAAGCTTGGAGAGTTGTCGGTAGGTTAGAAGGAGGCCAAACTCAAGCCGAAGTAGCGCAAGCCATTGGAGTGTCACCAAATGTGATTTCCAGGATCTGGAACCGGTTTTTGGTGACTGGAAGTGCAAGCCGAAGACCAGGGCAAGGTCGTAGACGTGCAACAAAGCCCAATGACGAAAGTTATTTAGTGTTTACGGCTCGCAGACATCGGAATATGAACGCTACTCTTCTCCAACAACACCTTCGCTCGGCTACTGGCACCACGGTTTCAATTCAGACTGTCCGAAACCGGCTCCATGGTCTGTATGCTCGCCGACCGATGGTATGTGTTAGAAGTTAGACTAACATCAAGGCATCGTAGCGACCGCAGGGAGTGGGCAACAGAGCATGTGAACTGGAGGAGAAATGAATGGAGCAATGTTCTTTTTTCTGACGAGTCCCGTTTTTCAGTTCATCCTCATAATAGGCGTATTTTCATCTGGAGGGACCGTGGCAGTAGGAATAATCCTGCGTTCGTGCACCAAAGTGTCAGCTTTGGCGGTGGGGGAGTGTTGGTGTATGGTGGCATCTCCATTGAAGGGCGCACAGATCTCTACATCATTCGAGATGGACCTCTGACTTGTAGCAGATATAGGGATGAGTTCCTCAGACCTATTGTAGTCCCTTACGCTACAGCAATCGAAAAGATGACTTCATTTTAATGGACGATAACTGCAGTCCACATCTTGCTAATCTGGTGGAGGATTTCCTTTTCGTGGAAGGAATCGTGCGAATGGAATGGCCAGCGTGTTCTCCAGACATGAATCCAATAGAGCACGTTTGGGACGCTCTAGGAAGACGAGTTGCTGGCCGCCAACCACCCCCACAAACTCTCCAAGACCTGGAAAGAGCTCTTCTGGAAGAGTAGCCTTAATAGCCTCATTGACTCCATGCCTCAAAGGTGTTCAACGTTGCTGGCCGTCCGTGGAAACCACACCCCCTACTGAAAATGATTTCCTTTGAAGAAAACACCTTTTCTTATTCTTTTTTTCTCATATGCACAAATTGTGTTTTTTCACTTTTCTACACAAATGCGCAATAAAATGCATTTTTTTCTGCCAAACATGTGTAATTTATTCTCATATAACCTACTACGTCTGTCGACCATGTATCAATCATCTAAAAAGTTTCCCAGCCACAAGATCCACCTAAAACCGCAATATCCTTTAATTGTTTTGAGCAGTGTATTAAAGATGTCCACTCTCTCAAAGAAGTATTCTAGAGCAAGTCAAATTTCCTATGTCAGTTTCATATTTAAGTAACTGTTCTCCGTAATAGCGAATCCTGTAATTTATAATAATAATTTTCCTTATTCCATGCTAATGTTGTGCTTTCCCACAAACTACGTAGTTATTTATTGACACAAATAAAATACCAAATTTGGCTTTTACTCGAATACTTTCTTTTTCCTCCAGTTATTTAATAACGCTTAGCTTTGTTCATTTTTATTAAGAAAAACAGGTTATAGTGTAATTAAATATTTTATTGATAAATTGCTCTTATCATCGTACACAAACTGTACATGTGTGTGCCACTGGAAGAGTAACAATTATTTTTGTAACTATTATAAAAGTGAGAATATATTTTCAAAAAATGATATATAACTCCGTTCTTTAATTCTTACTGAACTTTAAAATACAAGTAATTAATATCAATTTTAAGGGAAGACATGACTAATTTGCGATTCGATGAATATTATTGATCATAATTAAAGCAATTTTAAGCACTTAAGCTTCCTAAAAATGCTCTTAAGAGCAGTAAATCGATAATTAGCGCCATTAATGTCCGATAATTCTCTGTACCTTGCAATTTTTACAGAACTTTGATTTAAAAATTTAGTTTTAAACAATTAAACGCCCATTTGTTTAGAACTTTTCCCGGCACAAAAATTTGAAACATCAAAATGCAATGCATTAAAACTGTTCCCTTCCGTTTAAAAAATACCAAAATATTGCACCATTTAAGATATCGATAACTTTAGCACATTCGATAATTCTATGGTTAAACTCTCCCAAAATCTCATTTATCTAAATAGGAATAGATTTAGAAATATTTGAGCTGAAAACTACTTCAATATTTTAACTAAATTTAACTGTCTCTATGCCGAAATGAGCCATCGAAAATATTGCATTATAAATAACGTTTAGTACTTTTTTATATTTCCAAACACAGGCGCACCAATTTATTTAAGTTTTGCTATTTTCTTTACAAGCTAACTCAATTCGTAAAAGGAATAAAAATCCGAGATAAATAGTTACTTTTAAAACAAAAAGAGAAATGGAAAACTCTAGTGGGGTATTTGGCACTGGTCCACTTTCGCATTTCCTTTCTGTGAATTTGTCTGATCCAATGATCAAATTAAATTTAAATACCACGAAGCAATATACCGTCTAAGATTCAAACAATAAGTTTTCCTTAGAAATGGTAAAATTATTTCGCCTGTAAAAAGCAAAATATAAAATAAAATAAGCCCAACTAGTGACATACATAAATTTTCATGAAAGTAACGTGTCTGATAAACGAGTGTAGAATATCGTTAGACTACTGTATAAAGCACTTTAATATGAATTTTAAGATGTTTTTATATACATTTGGAATACCTATTTTGGCAAATATTTCTTATGCAAACTTTGGCGTATATTTTACACACAAAGATCGGCATACATTCAACATTCAGTTTGATGGCAGTCAGTCTTGCTTACTCTGCAGCGTCAATAAGGAACACTTCTTAAGTCACAGTCAAAATCACATTACATCAAAATCACACTCAAGAGTTCTATGAAAAAATTTATAATGACACGAAAGTGCGTAACTATGTTGTCCTACAATCAGCAGAATAAGAACGAGGTGAGACACACAGTAAGTGATTGCTCTTACTTTTTTATATAGTGAATAATATAAGATTTCAGGCACTTCAGTTGAGGGAAGTAACTTACATTCTATTCAGCTGATAGAGCTGCTATAGTTGATTTCTTCTGATGGTATAATTCATTTCTTTATTTTTTCTGGTTCATTTGGATTGCCAGTTTTTCTACTTCTGATTCATCTTCAGAAGTACAAAAAAGGTTGAAAAAGGGCAAAAGATGACTATCTACCAAAATTTCCTAAGAATGGAGAATAATTTACGAAATTGGGCATGTGGGGAGGGTGGACAATTCTCAGCTCACTCACAGGGTAAAATGTAGCCTATGAGTAAATGAGAATACATAAAGTCTCTCACTGATTCACTACAAAAACTACATTGTAACCGTGCCTTTTCAATGATTAACAACCATAAGTATCAGTATTTTCTATACTGATATGTCGTAATCGAATAACTGTTACAAAAATGTACAAGAACTGCATAAAAGAACATACACTTAGACGTCCGTCATACAAAACTGGTACTTAGTAAAATGCAGTAAATATAATATCATTTTTGAACATTTCCGTACAAAGTGCTGTATTAGAGTTCTTAGCTGTATATGAAATATTGGCAGTAATACAAAAGTATTGTAATTTTTAAAAAAGTCCATTTTGTTTTTCTTTAATGAAATTAAGATCTCATTTGCATCATTTAGCACTATTTTTCTTCAGAATTGCGCATGGAATTGCATAAGAGACGTATACATGATATAGTTGTATAACTTCAAATTCGTAAAGAAAAAAGGAAGCGCAGGATGAATTTTGAAAAGAAGAAAAAACGCTGGAACTTCTTTCTTCACTAATTTTATTGACTTCTTATTTTAGATTATAATAATTGAACAGTTACTAACAGACTTGCCTTTCCATAGTTTCATTTTAATTAATGCCGAGTATTTTGAATAAATTTAAAAAGCCTATCCCAGAGTTAAAAAATAACAAAGTTAAAAAAAGTTTTGTAAATTTTCTTCTGACAGTAAACATTACCCTGTAAATCGTTAAAACTTTTAATTTGTGGACTTTTTTGGCATCACGGTGTTTGCTAATCCAAATATCTAAGAATCTGCAGCTTCAAGATAAAAAAGCACAGGACCTCCGAAGAAATGTCGACTATTTAATAGGCAAATATTTGACTGTCCTCAAGTTAGTAAATTAAGGTGAATATTTGCGAAGCTATGTAATTTTAGTCGAGATGTATTTTCACTAACTGTATATATGTCATGGCCCCTCTCGGATAAACTCATCTGTGTACAACTATACAAACATTTTAACTATGCAAAGTATAACTTTCTAGCACTTTCCAGCAACGTTTTAAAGTATTTATGATTATGTTCGTCTGTCTGCCTGTCCATGCTCTAACTGTCGTAAATACGCATTGATTACTACGAAACTTATGTATATTATTTCTATGTGTTGTACCGTGTAATTCATTGAAAATGGTGTTGTAGCGTAGTTCTTTATCAAGAGTATCCAAAATATTCAGATACATAAGCTGAATGGGCAGGTATTGCATAAAACGTAATTTTAAAGATATTCCTCTATTTCAATTTAAAAAAATTATATATGCTATTAAGGATTACAAAATAATACGCTCTATCTAAAACAGTATTGTTGTTGCTATTGTTTTCTGGCTAAATGCCAGATCATCCACATGGGACAGCGACGCCCGAAATGGAGCGCCTTCCATGTTATTGAGCCCAAATGGGAGGAAGACCGACTTAGCTCGGGGAACCTTAATTTTGAAACTGTTCCACATAAGAGACCAACACCTGGACTGGTAGTCCCTGACGTATCGTTTTAACTTTAAAGACATTAGATCCACGACAGATTTTACATGCACAAGTTACCTTTGACGTATACAGGAATCCAGGCAAGGACCTTGCCAGGACCTTACAGGAATCCAGGCAAGAAAGGTTGGCGCACTCCCAAGCGCTGACCAAGGTCGAGGCTGCTTCACTTTTAGATTTCTTATGGGAATCGATCTAAAAAACCGACTAGGATATTGCTGGACGAAAATAGTATATGTAACATTTATAATTTTTCTACACAAAAGTGCACAAAAGAATTTCAGAACATTACAATATTTGGTAGTTTAGTAGCATTAATCCATTTCAAGCACAATACAGTAAGTATGTTTGTTGTTCTCGTGTCCATGGATAGACGATCACACTATCCATGGAAAGAGGTACCATTGTCCCCGAGGGGGTGAACCTCTGAATTACAGTAAGTATGTAATGTAAACTTCCAGAACAACTTACCCTTTTTTAAATGATAGAAATATTAATTAAAGTACTTTTACATGGCCTCGCGAAATTAATAGTAGTATACTTAGTGGTACTTTTGTGGTTATCCCCAAAATTTTACCTAAGTTTAAAAAAGGATATGTCCCTAAATTTGAGACAAAAAAAAACTGCTGTGTTAGAAAGTGTTTTATAATCTATAAGTTTAGCATGATTTTTTTGTATATGTGTGCAATATTACACTCTTTGGACGGTAACTAGAATATAGATACTGAGCACTATTTCTTGCTATAATGTCCCAAATACGGGCTTTGCGTACTGCTCAATTATTGCGCTTTTATGTCCCAGAATTTAACCTACATAAATCTAACATTTATCAACTTTGATAAAGGACAATAATTATGTAAGAGTCTAACTTAATAAGTTAATTCATTTTTTTATTTTAATTCACTTGTTAATTTAATTGAATATCTAAATAGTTGATCTTAAATCCATCGCACTGTAACATCCTTTCTTGCTGAATGTGAGGGATTTCTTGATCAAAATAATAATTATTATTAAATAATCATTTTAAATTTCCTCCTTTGCAGCAATTCCAGACTCTATTGATTTATTTCAGATCCATGTGAATAAATTAATTTACTTAAAATACTCATCAATATTTTTCCAAGATACTGTAGAGAATCTTTTTGTGGTCCTGCGTTAAAATTATTAACGCAAGAAAACGACACTCTCGAATTATTTCTCTGATACGAAAGCTACCCAAAAATATGTAAATGTAATGAAACTAAAGTTAAACCGTAATTTTCCGAGAATAGCGCATTTTAAATTTTTTCGGTACTTTTGTAAATGAAGTTGTAACTATATCACACATAGAAAAATGAATGTTTATAAAATACTTTTTCTGAAAGCTCTGTATGGTTTATGGCCCACTCTCACAGTGGAAAAAAAGGACAATAAAATACACTAATAAAAGAAATGGAAAATACCCAGAAACAATTTCTAGGCATACAAGACCCACTGAATCCGGCAATTCAATGTGCAGTACATTGCACTAGTTATTTCACTCCCTAAAAATCTATTAGCTTTAATGGATGGAAAAGAGAAATATCTGCGAACAATTCCAGAACAAATTAAATTTTCCATCCAGTTTTCAGGACGATAAAAATGTGGTAAATATGTTTTCAACTATAACAAATTTGATGTAGTATTAACTCTGTCAGACACGATGCACTGTAAAATATATATATATAAGGTTGTAGAAACCGTAATGAAATAAAAATAAAAACTTTAAAAATACATTTAAAGGTGGGCGACTTTATTTGATTATGTAATCATAGTATAAGCAATATATCGATTTTAGAAATTGCAAAAACATTTTTTTTCTTTCATTTCTGAATGCTTGGGTAGAAATTATGTGCTCGGAAAAATTTCATATTTTATCATTTTAAGCCCTTAAAGTTATAGTATGTCATTAACGTGCCCTACGTAAATCCATATCTCCTATCATATATTGAATTCAGTAGTTTTACATTTTTACTCGAGTGCCTTAATTTTTTAATTAATTTTCTTCTAATATTTAATTGACATTATCAATGTTTTATCTCCGTATCATGTTCTTTGATAATTTAGCTTGATTTTACATTTTTTAATTGACATATTTCATACGGATTTTCAGTTACTCCTTTTAACTCAATTCACTATAACTTATAGTATAAGAATAATAACAATATAGCATGTAACTTTCTTAATTTTTTTTTCATAAGTTACATTTACTGTCTTACATTCCATACAACTGTGATAGTGCTGTTCAAATAATGTTGACGGGTTTGCTGCAAAAATGATGTAGCCTCATGCTACGGTAATTTGGAATTAAATGTACTATCTTGCATGAAAAAAAAATCTGTTTCAGCAGGTACCAAAAAGTTACAAGTAGAATGGAGAGGTAGCATGAATGGGACATTAGCTACAAATCCTTAAATATAAATAGTTTTACTATCAAATTCTGATAGTATATGTATCTGCTAGATGTCACACCTTCTTCTACAAAACAAAAGTAAAGGATTTTTAGAGTTATGGCAAAAAGTGCCGCTTTGTGATTTCAAGATTCGAAGCTAAGCAATTCGCAACATTTAAAAAATCAAATATTTATGTTTAAAATTTTGGTTTGGATATTAGTCTACTAATTTATGTGCTCTATATATTTAGCTTTAAAACATGCAGTATTAAATTACATAGAAAAAGTCATCATACTTTTGAATTTGATTTTATCACAACATAGGTAAAAATAATGAATGGGCCAAAAAATTGAGCGATGAATAGGACTGCGCCTTTCATTACTAAAAATCATTTTGTAGCCAAGAATGTATGTTTATATCTTTCAAATATACTTTCAAAAGTAAAACTGACTGATATTTTAAAGTTTACATTAGAACCACTACTTAGTATGCAACATTTTAAGCGTATGGTAACTGTATCAATTACATGAAAATATTAATGTAGTAGTTTCATGGTTTAAATAATCTTACATTGTCTTCACGCTTAAAATCATATTTTCTTTGAAACGAATGAATTTGGGTATAAATCGTCATAAGTGACAGTCTTGTAATAAAATACTTAAAAATCATGATAAAAGAAAATTAGCTTTCTAGAATACCGAAACGTTAAATATTGAATATCCTGAAATTTGGAAAATAGATCGGGAATAAAATTGGAATAAAGATTTATGAAGTGACATTCAAAGTTATTAATACGCAAACTAGTAAAGTCTTCCACCCCCCACACCCACCCCACCTTATGTATTTTTTATAATACCTTAAAATGTATTAACGATCTTTTTCCTTCGTTTCCTTCAAAATATCTTTACAAATTAAAGTAATTTGGCTAAATTCAAAAAGAAAGATGCAATCAGCTTTAAACATAAATTAATTTCTAATAGCCCATTCATAACACTGTCCGGCAATAATGAGACAACTTATGAAATTACTTTCCATTCTAATTACACTTGTTTGAATATGTTTTTGTGTATGTTTTCTAAAAAATATAGCATTGATGTTTATTTTCAAGCAATTCCCATCAAGATAACTGCAGCAATTTTTTAAATTCCAGAATGTCCTATTTATGCCAGTTCTTCCTTATCTCTAGCCGTTATTTCTTCTGTGTGTCAAAGATAAATCTTCCTGTATCGTTAGTTTGTGTTGAGTCCCCAAACGGTTTTTATAGTTTTCCTCGAACTTCAATAGTTGGAACTACCTCTTTTTTACAGAAAACACTTCATTTCTTATTAAGATCACTCTGAAACGTTACCAAAAATAGTTCATGATATAATAAAGAAAGAATAAATTATGCTACACAGGATAAATTACTTATCATAAAAAGTTTAATTTTTTAATTTAAAAATACTCCATACTATAGTTACCAATTCGTGTTAAATGAACTGCATGTCGATACTTAAAATCTTTTTTTTAATTACTATTATTATTCGATAACATTTTTTTAAATATCGAAATCTCATAAAATTAATTAATAGTTAATATCTGAAAATTATTTTCTTCTTGTGATTGAGTAAGTGAAACAAATTATTATAGGTGAAGAAGAAAAACTGAAATAACAATAACAAATAGTTTCCTCCTTGGAAATCCATTACTCTAAATGAAAAAAAAAAAAAAGAAACAAATCACTTTCAAGAACAAATTAAGTTTTTCATTTAGCTTTCCGATAGCTAAAAAAGAAGGTTGCAAATATGATTTTCGTCATGAAATGAATGTAATTCAATATGAGAACTAAATGACTTCAAAAGATTAGAAAAGGTAATCTAAAATCTGAGTACATCATTAAACCGCTTTACCGTCATATATGTTATTTTACAAATGCGTATACAAATATTTTTATTTCTAATTCCATATGTCGTATAAATTAAAATAACGAGGATGAATTTTTTATAAAAAGATCAATATTAAACAAAGTACTACTTTATTTATAATAGTGTAATAGTGTAATAGTGTAATTTTGCTCATATAACTATATCGTAACTGCATATAAATATTTAAGATATAGGAAAACGATAAGAGCAAGTACATCTTCATATTAGTTCTTTATTCGAACGCTTTTGCTTAATTGAATGAAGTTTATTTTTTTATTTTATTCAAATATAATGAATCACTTAAAAATTATTTTCTATGAAGTTTAGAGAAATCCCGTCTTGAAATATCTACTGCCTTAAGAGATCACCCTTAAAATTTTACACTATATTTTATAGAATTTCAAAGACCGTGATGTAACTTTTAAGCATCATGATTTTTAATAAGTTACGTGCAATCCCTTTCATGAGACTATAATGCTATTAGGTCGTGTCTTTTAGGCTGTATAACTATTTCCACGCGGAAAAGCACAGAAGAGTGTTGTAATAAATCAGGTTGTAACGAAAGTTTTCCGCCAGATTTGCTTGAGTCAGCTCATGCGATACCGAGCGATTGACCTTATATGTCAAGTTTATGCGATGCATATCGCGACTAACTCTTTTAGCTAGCTCTCGAGTGGGTGAATAATTTATCTCCTTCCGCAAATTCTCGTAGGCTGGACTCATCAGCATCAGTAGGCCGGCCAGAGTGCTCTGCTTCTTAAATGTCCTAGTCCTCGTTTTTGAGCTTTCGGTACCAAATCTTCACAGTGTCGTATGATACAACAGGTGTACCTTAAGCTGTACACATGATTAGGTGTCATTCCGTAGCTGACTTTTTGCAGCAGAACTGAGAGTAAATGATGGTTCAGTCTGGTATCGTGATAGTTCCATTTCAGACCCCTTATATTTAATCATAACGATATTGTTTTACAGATTTCACAACACAGTGCTCTAAAACAAGTCTTTATCTTTCAAATAACAAAAATCGTTTAACAAAATATTGGCAAAGACACCAACGCGCACTGTTTGTGCAGACAATACTTACAGTGGCGGAAAACTTTCGTTACAACCTAATAATAAGAGCTGTATACCTTTGAAGGTGCCAATTCAGGTGCAGGTCTCTCAATTGGCATTGGTTTAAAATTAGGAGACCTCGCCTCTTAAGAGGATAATGTTAACCGTCTATAAGATCCCTTACAATAAAATGGCAGGCATTTTGGGCCTTTGTAATGGCGATTTTTCGTCAAGTCGTTTAATATAACGTACCAAACAGTCTGTTCAGGGGTTTGTGACGACGCCTTACCTCTGTCAAAAAAAATACTGGCGATCATATCAAACAAATAGTATTTAAATAATTTGGGTACTAACTATACATATCCTTTAAGTACCTTTTTATGTGTGTTTTTTACACGAAGTTTTTATTTATATCATCTTTTAACACCAGTGCTTTGAGTGTTTTTTCTCTATATCCTGAGTATGGCTTTTTCAATTATTATGGTCAGCGCTCTCTTTAGCCAACTCTTTAAACTAATTTTTCATTGTTAAAGAAAATCTAAAAGTCGTCGGGTTTTTTTTTTTTTTGTATATTTTTTAAATGTTCTTATTTATATATTTGGATACTTTGAATACTGAGAATATTTTTGCAAGATCTTTTGCAATAACACAGTTAAGCTCGATAACAAACTACAAAAGAAAATTAATTTTGGGAATAGGTATGGATGTGAGATGAAGCGGGAGAAATATTTAAAGTTATTGTGTGAGATGAGACAGGCGTTGTGTGATTAAAACTTTCCTAAAAACTTAAAAATTGTTTATGATTTCGGTTTGTCTGTCTGTAAGTCTGTCCGTCCGTGCTCTAATTTCCGTAAATATGCATCAATTTCTGCAAAGTTTATAAATGTTATGCCGATGTACTGTATCATGCACCCTATTGAAAATTGTGTATCTAACATTGATAGTTCCTCTAAAAGAGCATTCAAAAAATTTACAATGCATTGCGCTCGCTCTATGGACATGGGCAGTCATTCGCTAAGAGGAATTTAGAGATATTCGGCTATTTCAAATGAAAGAAAATTGATACATATTACTAAGGATTACACGATAAAGCTCTACATCAAAAATAGTTTCTTTACTATTACACGGTCAATGGCAGTTTAGAGTTAGGCATCCATTTAAAGCACAATACTGTTCCACTACATAATTAGCTGATGAACCGACAGCAGTCGTGTGTCTCCCTCAAAAGCTGCACCAAAAGTCACCAATATTGGCGAGTTTTGCAGTAAATCGCCAAGTATAGTGCGAGAAAAATATTTCGAAGATCCCTGACGAAAAATGAACGAAGATGAAAAATGAAACCATCTTGGCGATATTTTCATTAATTGACGGGAAATCAAGAACTAACTTTAATAATAATGTTAAAGTGTGATGATTTCTATGGGAATTTTGAAAAAAAAAATTACTCGCGTTCTAATTCATCGATTTCTTGTGTTGGGTTGTGTTAAGGCAAAACCAACTACGCAAGGGCAATCCGCCTAGGGAGGGAGGGGGGTGTCGCGTTAGTTCGGAGAATCTTTAAGGTGTTCTAACGCATTAGCCAATTTACATATAACACAATTGCAAACTTTGATTTTTTAGGACTTGCAACATTTATTTTTGACTGCTAACATTTAAAAGAATAAATTTCTCGCTCTTCGTGTTCGTGCGATACCGTTATGTTGTATAAGAGGAATATTTATAACTTTAACTTTTCCAACAAGGTTGAAAGGTTTTTATGATTTCAGTTTGTCTGTCCGTTCTTCTGTTTCCCCATCCGTGCTCTAACTTCCGTAAATGTACATCGATTAGTGTGATATTTACGATAGTGCCATCGATATACCATCGCTAGTGCGAAATGGTGTTTGTAGTGCACATGCTTTTTTTTTTTTTTTTTTTTTTTTTTTTTTTACAGGAGCAACCAAAAGATTTCCAGTACATTTCACTCTTTGGGCAGCCATTTTTTAAGCGTATTTTAGAGATCAGAAATAGTGTCCGTATTATTCTTCTACAGGAGCACTCAGAAGAATGCCAATACGTTGCGATCTGTGGCAGTTTAGAGACATTAATCCATTTGAAGCACAATACAGTAAGTGTAAAATCTTTAAAACATTCTAATCTTCAGTTAAATGATCGGAAAAGCTTTTTAAGATCTTTTACAGGATCTCACAAAATACATTTATTGTTATTATACATTTTAAGATTACCTACGAAATCTCGCCAGATTTAAGAACAATACATCGCCAAATTTAACGCAAAATTATTGTTGTGTTGGAAATTGTTTTGTAATCGATGCTTTTAGTATGATTTATCTTTCTTATTATTATTATATAGAAAACCTGCAAGACAAAACAAATACTTACAGCTGTTTTGCAAGAAGAGACCGTCCTATTTGGAATATACGCTTTCATTTGAAAAAAAAAAAAACGTATACCACGAGAGAATAAACTTTCTAAATTACATAGTAAAAGCTCTTGAGTACTAAGACTGCTATATCAGCTTCTTAGTTATTAGTTTCTTAGAAAAGAATTTTTTTTCCATTTTTAATCAGATGATTTTTACAGAGAATATATTTTTCAATAAGTTTGATACTCTGAATTCAATTCGTTCAATTATGCTTATTTAATATTCGCTCCTGCGTAAAAACCACACCCTAATTTTGTTACTGAAGTTTTTCATGATTTTTATCTAAACTTCATAATTATAAATTAATCAAAATTAATTGAAAAGCAATTTAGCTCTAAACTATTGTTGGATATTCTTTTTTTTTTTAAAGTTTATTTCAAATACTGTGGGTTATTTGCAGTTATGCGAAATCTAGTTCTTCAAAAAGACTGTTTTTTGATCTTGGGAATTATTATCTTTTTTACCTCTTCATGCATACGTTCCAAACTTCAAGTAGGTATTTTTAACGAGAATCTACGATCTTTTGAATTAATATGTCATTTTAATTGGGACACAAAAATTATAAACAATGTTTCTGAAGATTTTTCTGGGTGCATCCAGAATGAGAAACTATGTTAGTTCTTTTAAAACACTAAAACTCAGCTTTCAATTTATTTAATACTTTTATCTAATTTTAAAAATACTATTTTACATCCTCGCATAAATTGGCTTTTTTTTTAAACGGTAGAACAATTTGTTATGCTTTAATTTTCGCAAAAAAAAGCAATATTATGAACTCTTGTAATTTTCTAATTTACTGCTTATTTGAACAAACGCCAATTTATCTATCCTGGAAATAAAAGTAAAATTTGAGAAAGCCTCTTATGTTCTTCGTTGATCTTTCGATAGCTCTTAAAGTTATTGACTTCGGTGCTCTAAAGCGCTTTCCTACTCTTTAAAAAATTGAAAACAGAAATGTAGCGAGTATTTCTTGTAAATTGCAACGATTTCAGCTGGCACTTTTTTTTTCAAAAAGTGTTCATGTGAAGAGTTTTATGGCCTTTGAAGATTGGACTGAAGCTCGGGTACTTAGAATCACACACACTGACTTGTAACGTTTTCGCTCCATAAGATTTTGGAAGGTGTACAGAAAAAATATTGAAATTCATCATGGAGTCGAAAGATATGATTCTTAATAGTGGAAATATATAATAGGTTTTACTCCATAGTGCACTTTTTGCCTGTTTTTTGTCCATATGGCACCTTTAACCAATGCTCATTTTTTGCCATAAATTATTACCAAATGAATATTTCAATTAATTGAATGTTTATTTTCAATATTTTTTATTTCATTTATTCTAAGAGTCTCTCAAAATACTAAAGTTGTTTTAAATTTATTTTTTGCTTTATCAAAAACGTGAGGATTTAAATGCATCTCGGAAGGTCTTGGGTGAAAACTCTGAATATATTTTTATATATGTGTGTGTGTGTGTGTGTGTGATTAGGCTTAAAGCCCACCTGGTCTCATTTGGCGCTTTATATCCAAATTATCCACCCTTTCATTGCCTTAGAAGGCTATATTTAAACACTTTATTCGGTATAAGCTCGTTAATTGGCACCATGTGCTATCTGCTTTTTTATTTTTATATTTTTTTCACTTTATCAATGGATTATCTTGGGATTTCACATTACGTAAGTTAGCTATTCTATATTATATATATATATATATATAATTAAAAATAAAGTGTAAAAAATACGGTAAATTTTTATTACGTCGCTTAACAATGTTTGCTCAAAATTCCTCTGTGAATTCCTCGTTGAGGTCTATAGGTAATCATATATTAAAATTAACGCAATGCAACTTGATGTGCTTCCCATACTATAAAAGATCTTCGCTTCCGTAAAATAGATCAAATAAACAGTTTCTTTTCATTATCCCCTTGTTTTACAAGAAAATATTGGCGAATTCATTCTCAAAATAGTCTGCACAAATATTTGCGCAGTGAAATCATTAATTTCTTTTTGCAAGTACAATAAAGCATGTAAATTTAACACCTTATAAAGGCTACTCATTTTTGGTTAATTTAGGCTTCCTTTTGGTTTTATTTCTAAAATAACAAGCAATAGTGCAATGCTTTCTAAATATTTAATTACTTGCTTATGTCTTCTAATCACTTGTTTGGGTAATGTACTTTTGATTACAAAAGCAAGCCGATGTTGATTCGACGTATTTTCAACTTTCATGAAAAGATCGCAAAACTTTCAAGAATAAATCTACGCTTCAATTCATTAATATTCTAATCTACATACTATGATCATCACCAGTATATATAAAAATAAAGCACTTAAGACCTTGGACTTCCGTGACAGCATATTACAAGTACTGCATAATCCTCACTAAGCTGATTATTCATGTAGCTGTGAAACAAGTTCTGCCAGAAAACATTAAGTGCAGGATGCATTTTAAAATTTGCAGTCTGTAAAGGAGAGTTTAATCTTATTTGCTATGCTCCTTTAACATTCTTCAAACTCATGTTTTAAGCTTTCATGGGGTGCATATTTCTCTTTGTTTGCTGATCAGTGAATAAGATTTTGGTAATATTCAAGCATTTTTACATAATTATGTGAATTAAATTTAAAAAACCTTCTGAATAGCTATTTAGAGTAAGCACAAATTAATATGGTAGCACTATGCATTCATATCTTTTATTATTAAATTGTCATTAAAAAATTATTAAACTTACGAAATATACTTAGTTATTTTTATAACCTTTTTATGATCCAATTTTAATCGAAATTTTTACAAACTTTTCTTCCGCTTCCTCAATTTTATTCCTCTCATTGCGTACTTAATTATATGTTTTCTTTCTGTGACTTTATTCTTATGATTGCCATGACCAAGGTTCATACCGTCCTGGGCATTCAATGGCTTTTCTCAAACTAGTAGAGTCAGGTGATTTTCCACCTATCGGGTATGAATGCTTGCACGGCCAATCCGTAATCGAGGGGAAAGTCACATGGCTCTAGAAGTTTGAGAGACGTCATTGAGTACCCAGGCCAATATGAGGATCAGCCGTGTGTCACTGTATATTTAATTGGACATTTTTAAAGATTATTATAAGTTTCACAAAGTATTGACAGAACTTTTCATAAATCAAGTGAGCATTACGGGCATCGTCTTATAGCTCCTTCGATTACATTATGCCTACATTTATCTGTCAGAGATGAGTAGCGGAAGATTCTATATAATTTTCCAGCAACAATAATAAATAGAATACGAATAACCTAATTTGTAACAGTGTTATTATAATCAAACAACACCTTTCTGCGGTTTTCGTCGGAAAAAAAGTTGTACTAGCTGCATATAGCGTGTTCTGAATTTATTGAAAGAGACATCAGAAAAATGAAAGAGACATATAACTTCATTTTCTTTTGCAATTATAAATTTCATTTTTTTACTTTTGAGAGTCTCTAAAATATTATTGCTGTCATGTTGTAAAACATAAAATAATGGAATTTTTCTGTCACAAAACTTTGTGAACAAATTTTTAATTTTTATTACAATATGTTCCAAGAAATTTTGATTCAGTTGCTATTCACATAACTGAATTAGAAGAATTGTTTGTAATTAGTTATTTTCTAGGCTCTTAATCCTTACGATTTTTATTTTCGCGTAATTACATATTTGTCTCGGCTAACACGTTTATCTAACCAATTGCTAATAAATTTAAAAGCGATTATATTGCAAATAGAAAATAGTTCTTGTTAATTATTATTTTGACAGAAATTTTAAAAAATCTTCTCACAAGAAGAAATTTAATTAGGTGTCATACTGTTTCTTGAATCTCATTAGGGAGGTTTGTTTATTTTTCCTGGAAGTAATTTGTTTAAGTGTCTTTAATTACGTTTGCTGTTTCAAACCTTTAGGACTCTGTTCATAAATTCGTTTTCTCTCAAAATACTTTTATTTCGAATATTTTCTTTGTATTGATTTACGTCTTAAAAATAATTAATTAATTTAATACGACTGTGAACTACTTATTTTCATAAAGAGTTTATATGTGTGTATACATATGAGTACAGAAAAGGCTCAAATTAAAAATTAGCAAAAAAGATGTAGTTGTTGAATCTTCTGCGAAATTTTTAAAATATAACAATTATATTACATTTTGTTGTTATTGGCGGCATTTACATACATCTATAGGTAGAATCTTACCTCTTGTACAATGGTACGCGTGACCTCTGGCCTTTTTGATTCTACTATATGTTTTCCATCACAAATCCTCACTTAAAGAAGGGGAGAATCTGAATATTCGATCCCCTCAGGAACGGCTAGCGACCTCCAAAAAGACGTCCGAAATCACGGATTTAGCGTACAGGTACACCACATCTACGCGTTATTCTTTTGTGGTCAGTCGACTATCATACTCTGAGTCCTGCTACCTCATCAGGGATATAAACTTACCTTAGTAATCTTAAGAGAAAGGAGTATCCTTGACCGGACAACATTTCCACTTTAATTCTTATTAATTTAAATCTCAAATTCATTTTGTAATTCACTCTACTAATTTACTGCATGCGATCTTAACATTTTCGAGGACTGTTGGGAAAAGGCGGTGATTGTCCCGAGCCCCGAATCTTGTCTGGACAGGTCTGGCACATCCCTTGCAACTTCCAACCTATCTCTCTTTTATTTAACCTGCTTAAAGTTTGTGAATACATTCTAGCCTCCTAAGTCGATTCTGGCTCCAGAGCAGTTTGGCTTCCGTGCTAAGCGTGCTACTCAGCATCAGCTACTAAAAGTGGTAGAACTCGTTCAAGACGAATTTGGTCGCCGTCTTAAGACGGATTGTCTTTGTTAACATTAGCAAGGCTTTCGATAAGGTGTGGCACAATGGACTAATCCATAAACTATGCAAACTGCACTTTCTTCTCCAACTGGCTAACATTTTATGATTACCATCACAATACATCCTTTTCTAATAAAGTAAATATTACTATCTCCACGTCGGGGTTCATCGAAGTAGGCGTTCGACGGGAGTCCCTACTTAGTCCGAAGTTGTTTAGTATTTACATTAACGATCTCCCCGTATCACTGGTGTCGATTTGGCATTGTATGCTAATGGCAAAGCTGTCATCGTCAGACACACGCAGAGAAACACAGTGTTTGACATACGCCAGACCTACTTATTCAATTATTCTCGCTCGCTCCGACATTGGAGAATTATGATAAACCCATCCAAAAGTGCAGTCGTCCTGTTCCACAATGCCCGGCTTCCCCCGCCACTAATTTACTTTGCAATAGTGTCCCGATTCCTAGGGCTACTGAGCACAAATACCTAGGAGTTTACCTGTATTCTAATAGCTTGGTAGAGTCACTTTAATGACATATTAAAGAAAGCGGATGCTGCCAAGACTCCCTTCGTCCCCTCCTTGCTTGCAATAGCCGTATGTCCATCAAATCTAAATTACTATTATATAAGGCATACATTAGGCCTATTATAAATTACACCTCACCTGTTTGGGGGTGTGCCTCTGAAACTCATATACAAAGACTTCAGATCTTTCAAATTGCCATTTTGCTCAGGATTGTACAGGCCACTACATTCGTCAGAAATGATGGGATTCGCGACAATCTTTCCATCTTACCTTATCAATTTATCAAGAAACTTAAGATGAAGGCTAGGAGGGAAATTGTTCACGTTCCGAATACTATGCTACAAAATCTACCTTTTTTACTTTCCTCATTCTAAATCCAGATCAATGAAGCGGCCTCTGGCCATTCTCTTCAGATCTGATGATTTTGCCCCCGCTTCAAAAAGAAGGAGGTTATTAATCCGCCTAATCACAGTACTCGGAAAATTTATCTTTAGATCCTCCTACTAAATTCTCTATTTTGCTTATCATTTCTGCGCTACCTGCTCCAGCGATACTCTTTAGCGGTCGATTTTCCTCTAAGGTTATCACTTTCATTATATTCTCTTTTTCATTGTTCTTTAATTGTGCATTGTACTCACTCTCAAATTCCGTTGAGTTAAGCACTCTCTTCTTCTCATACTTCGATTTTCCTTCTGCGTAGGTTGTCGCAGGGAACCCGCCCTCCCCTTCGGTAGCGTCTCTTGTCCTCCCGAAATGCAAAATTCTATTAATTAGTCCCGTTGTTCTAAATTCCTGCCCTTTCGATCTATCTGGTTCCGATTAGAGGTAAGCATAGGCTTCGCCCTCGCAGGTACTCCACACGCAACGCACTTTGACTTTGACTTTGACTTTGAAACCCCCAATACTTCAGTAATTGGTCGGATGCTTTAACCACCGTTCTACTACGGCACCTAATGTTGCCGGTACTTAAAGTCAGACTAACAAATTTTTACGCGAAAATCAAAAGTTTTGTCTGTTTTAATAGTTCTTATTTTTCATAACATATATTATTGTTCACTACTTTCTGAATAACTTCATTTCTGAGATTTTTTTAAGTGTACACACAACATAAATGACAATTTTTCAGTTAGGCTCAAATCAGGTAGTTATGACAAACGAAATTGCTTAAAAAATCTATAAATGATTAATTTTAGCAAAATTTAGGTAGAAATCTTTCAATGCAATTTTCATGATAGATATATTTCATCATCAATATTTATTTTTAAGATAGTAACTATTGGCAGCCAAACACCATGTCCAAATTTCCAATAATTGGATTTAATGGTTCGGTCCAAAGTTATTTGCCGCAAAAGAACAAATTTTTAGGCAAACTAATTCAAGTAAAAAAGTATGTTGATAGTTTATATAAGAACTTCCAACATGTTTTTACTTTTTTTAATAGTTAAATATTTTTGAATTCATCATCATGATTACCCCACTTCTTTTTGAAAAATGGAATGAAAACATAGTAGAATCATTCTGATCTGAAAAAGTGCATGCTCGTATTATATGACTTAAGAAAAAACATTAAGGAAAAATAATTTATTTTTTATACTTGAAAATAAATTTTAAAAGGGCAATTTCGCTATTGATTATGCTTAAAAGTTTTGTTTATATTTATAAAAGCTGCATATAAATTCAATAAAAGAAAAAAATGCTTTTTGTATATTGCAGATGCAGTCAGCCATTACAAGCACTCTGGCAATTAAACCTGTTATGTTTAGGCAGCCATTCGATGCAGAATGTACAGTGATGGCTCATTTCTTATGGCACCCTAGGGAAATAACACTAAAATAGTCATTAAATTTGAATAATAAACTGAAAATGAAAACAATTGGATACGTAAACTCATAAAACTGAAATGATTTTTTAATAATAATAATAAAAAAGCTGCTTGTAGTTTGTGGAAATACCATCAAAGATCATTAAATACAGCATGAGTTCCAACATGTATTTTCTAAATTGAAACCACAAACTAAACGCATATACGGTAATTCCGGTAAAATGTACACCTTTTTTAAAAAATTAAGGAAAAATGACAAAAATATCGGAAACCTACTCTAATAAGACAATCTGTGTGAAAGTGGAATAGGTTGTCAAATAAAAAGTTCCTTAGTGAAGCTTCAATATACATATTAATTGCATATCAACTAGAGTAAATAATTTGATAGAAGCATAAAATTGCATGTTTGTGATTAAGCCTGCAACTTTTACTGTGACTGTAAGATAAGAAACCTGGAATATGCAGTTCATATAACAATGACTTACTTCAAGGTGTCACTTTCCTGAAGGAAAGCGATGGAGAGCGATGGAGAGCTATTGGAAATCTAGAGACAGAGCAAAGTCAGACGAAGAAAAGAACCCTAAAGCAGACTCAACTCCCTTGTTGCAGCCACTGGAAGGTGGTGTCAACATGAGCTGTGTGTATGGACAAGTTTCCTGTTTACAAACAAATCAATCGCTTAACTGTGATAACCGCGAGAAATTGGTGGGCAAAACATACGATCTTAGCATTCGTTTAAATTATTTTTAGGGATTTTTTTTCAATATGTGTGAAATAAATATACTAGATCCATATTTCATTTCAAAAAAAGAATGGAAGAGTAATTCAGCATCATGGCCGCCAGTACAGCAAGGAGATATATTTGTTTATTTGGTTAAAAGAACTAGCAAATATACATTTGCTGAACTCAAATCTTTCAGATCGTTAGAAGCGAACAAATATTTTGTAGAAGGATTTGTGTGCGAGATATTCAGTACTAAAATAATTGATGAATACGTTATTTTAAAAGCAGACATTTTTGCATCACAGCGCCCATCGTGAAACATCAAGCATGGGTGTGTTTACGTGTAACTGGACCAGTTGAGAAAGGCAGCTGTTCTTGCACGGCAGGGTGAGTATTTTGTTTATTTTTCCACCTATTTATTTAAAGTATAGGTATAATTAATTTGAACCTATAAATATATGTATATATGTAGTAGTCTTTTTTATTATTATTATTTGGCTTATTACACGGTGACTCCCCCAATCGCTGCATTACAGTTGTTGAGAGCTAGGCATATTTGGGTTGTTGTGGATAATCCCTACCTAGAATTCACTAGCAAGCTGATATCTCCTTGCTGTCCTAAGAATTGGACAGCAAGGATTGAATATAGTGTTAACTTGTTTATTTCGATTTCTAGTATTTTTGGGAGAATTGTTCCCAAATTTTCGAATTTAAATTATTCCGAATAATCAAATATTTAAATGAAGACCATAAATTATAAAAAAAATTGAGCGATACTAACCTGCAACAAAGTGTGAGGAACATGTTCTATCCTGGTCGCTTGGAGTCCATCGTTTCCTGTATATGGCGTTAATCCACAATTTTTTCCGATCAGCACTTTGGAAATCGGTAAAAACGAATTCCATTTCCTTTTTCAGCTCTATTAGTGCAATCTACCCAACACATGGCAATGGCATTTTTGTAAAATTTTTAACAGAAAACAAAATATGTTCACCGCGCTTCATCGTTGATTTCTTATACAAACACTAGCTGATGTACCCGTTCTTCGCACGGGAATGAATGGACTTTTTGATATTACGATTTGTGGTGATTACTATTTATTGTAATAAAGAGATATAGCAAAATGGATATCGCTTTATATTGTGTTCAATAACCATTCATACCGAATTTCAAGGCAATCGTTTGTACGGTGCAGAAGGTCATGCGGCGTAGCGCAATCTAGTGGCGAGTTTTAGCAAAACGGATACGGCGGAAATATTCTTCGCATTCAGATATCGATGAATACGAAATTTCAGGACGATCGGCTGGACAGCCCTGAAGTTCATGTGTTGACGCGACATCTAGTGGCAAATTATATAGGAAAATGGATAGAGCCAAACTCTTCCCCGTGTTCAAATATCTATGTATACCTATTTTCATAGCGATCAGTTGCACAGTCAAGAAGTGATGCACTGCAGCGCGATCTAGTGGTTAATTAAAGTAATGATTTGCTACAGTGCCGTCAAGTGGCGAGTTATAGCAAAATGGATAACGCCAAAATATTCTCATTGTTCAAATAGCTATGTATACTGATTTTCATAGCGACCGTTTGAATGGTCAAGAATTTGGCCTGCTGCAGCGTCATCTAGTGGCGAGTTTAAATAATAATGCATTGCAGTGCCATCTAGTGGTGAGTAACATCAAAAGGAACACAGTTAGAATATATTCTTCGTGCTGAAATGTGTAAGTATAAGAAATTTTATGCCGGTCGGTCGAACGGTATAGAAGTTGATGCGTTGCAGCGCCATTTAGCGGTAAGTTACAGCAAAATGGATAGTGAAAAATATTCTCCGTGTTCTAATATCCGTATGTACCAAATTTGATCGAAATTGGTTGGACGAAATTCGCATAGTAAACGGCTAAACGGAATAGAATTCGACATTCTGCTGCACCACCTAGTGGCAAGTTAGAGGAAAACGGATAGCATAAAAAGCTTCTCAATGATAAAAGACTTAGGTGATCCAAATTTCATGGTGCAACGGTGCTAGAGTTTTTCAACCTCATACACACATACCAACATTCATTTTTATATAACCAGTCTCATTATATATCCCAGTCTCAAATAAAATCCAGTTTCAAATCTAAGCCTCGCCAAAGTGCCAACATACGCCATTTTGCAAGAGTTTTTTCAGGAAATCATTCGAAGCATTGACTTAGCAGCAATCAATATGGGAAATGGTTCGGCCGCCAAAAAGTAAAGCAAGCATTTATTTGAAAAATGGAATCCCTTAATACAGCCGAATTTTTTTAAATTATCAACTATAACGTGTTTTATTCATCGTTACTCCGATGTACTAAATGAGAAGATTTTAATTTTCTGAAATTTGGCGGAATTCCCCCAACTTAAATCAATGTACTCAATCGTTGAGAATTCTGAAGATAGATCGCTTGAAATCCCTTAATAACTGCATTATTGGTTCACGGATCATTAAAATTTAACGCTGTATTCTAATAAAACCTTTGCACTTGTTTTCAAAAATCTATTTCCTTAAGCTTTCAATAAATTGCGCCAAGCCGAAAACTGTGCAAACCGCTAGAACTCACTTTCTCAAAATCGGCATTTGAGCCATTTTATTTTTTCGCCAAACTAAAAAAATTTAAGTATTAGCCTCGGAAATCTTCAATTCTTATTGTTTTGCGTATAAAACATTTCATTCTTACTCCGATTTCCCATGTACACGATATTATAATAAAAAATTAATAATCTTACAAATATAAAATAACAAAAAAAATCATTATTATTCTTTTATTTTTACTTTGAGAATTTAAAACATCTTATTCGGCAAAATCGCCACACATGGCAACCACGATCCTTATTTCACACTTTTTTCACTGCAGGGGTTACAATTACGGAAAGCTTTAAGCGTGGAGAGCATAAAAAATCTCTTAAATTCCGGGAACGGGTGGACTTTCAAAGTTTTAAAGTGGACTATGATTTATTCTATATTATTTTACATATCTGTGCAAAATTTCAGGCTGATATGTCCATTTTTGTGGATTTGTATACAACTCAAATCCACAAACAAACAAACAAACAAACAAACAGAATTTCATTTTTATTTATAAGATTGCAATGTTTCGCCCACCAGCTCAACTAACACTTGACTTCGTGACGTCAAGGGAAACTTGTCCATAAGGCTTCATTAAGGGCCCGTTCGAGAATTCACCGGTTGGTTATGCACCGGTGCTACCGGTCGCGGTCATTCTTTGGTTAAGTGACGTCACGGTAGTCAACCGGTTTCGGTCATCCTCACCACATCCAATTCCAAGCCAAGAAAACAAAAATAAACATAGGCAACACTACGCTAATAACCGGAATAACCCACCTCGCTAGCAGGGTCATTCTGGTTGCGCTCTGGTCACGTTGAGCAGACAACCGCTACATGACCAAAACGTTTTCGAACGCGGTTAATTACAGAGCTCCGCCCAACGCTCCGCCTTTTCGGACGCTCTGGTCGTGCACCGGTGTTACCGGTGCACAACCGATGAATTCTCGAACGCGCCCGAAGATGGTCTACACACGAAGTGACCAGCCAACGTACCACCCACGTTGCGCAACAGAATGGATTGTTTCATGCGAAACATCAACGTCTCCACTGCATAGCTAAGTAGCGGAAGGTAAGTGCATGAGCTAAGTAGTGCATGAATGTCTATTAAAGTCTTAAAGAGCTTATCATCCCGCCTGCGATCTCACAGATCTAAGCTTAATTTGTTTTATTTTTCTGAAATGTTTAAAATAAAACAGAATTAGATTATAGATTAAAGGCATTGAAATCTCTGGTAACCAGAGTAGGACTAGATTAGAGATTAGCAGCATTGAAATGTGTTGCATTATAATTCTACAGAATTTTAACCTTATTTTTAAAGATTTTCTATTTTTACTTTCAGCGTTTTATAAATTAATTATAATTTTTTTTCAATTCAATAAATGGAACTGTTCATAGAGAAATTTAAATTTTAAATTTATGGAGTTCTTAATTTTTAAATAAAATAAACACTTTAACAGGAAAAGTAAATTAGTCCTCCGTTAATTCACTTTCAAAATAATTTTAAGGAAAAAGTGCCTCTGCTATATATTTATATAAAGTGATAAGAATTCTTGAAATAAGGTGCTCAGATCTGTCACTAGTTGAGCTGCATATAATATCTTGTCAACAAGTTTGAATGACATCTTGTGTGAGAAAAGTTTTGAATTTTGAAACTTTCTTTAAATATATTATTTCTTCCATATAATAAAATTAAGTTTTCAAATTCAAAGATGTGCTCATATAATGTGAATGTGTTTCATAATATAAGTAAGTACAAAAGAATATCTGAAAGAAATATTTAGAAACTATTTTGAAATCAAAATCGGTATTTTCAGTGTCATAATCTAGCTGCTCAGATTTAGTTAATGGATTAAATTTAAGCCCAAATATTTTCTTAGGGACACGCACTCGTTCAAGTAGTTTTAAAATCATTTAAATAAAATAATTAATCATCAAATATATAAAATTTAAAAAACGTAGTTTTTAGGTAACAAAAGCTAAAACATTTGTGCATTCCTCAATCTTTCGGCACATGTCGATACTTTGAAAGTATGTTTTTTAATCAGAACTTGAACTTGACTGTCGGAACTTTACCTTGAGTTCTTCCATTCTTTTGATTTATTCTGATTCAAAACAGCTCTGTGCGATTCTTATTTATCCTTGGTCACTTTATTAGGGAGGCACCTAATAGGTGGACCAGCATTGCTTTCTAGGAATGGACGAATGAAATGACACCCAAGCCCATGTCGGGAATCAATCAAACCCGAACCCGCGATGTAGTAGAATGGTTCTCTAGCCACTATGTAACCCGGGCGATCTTTTTGCTTAAATTTACGTTACTTTTTTTATAATGCTATTATTTTATGTGAAAGAGCAAACAACTATGCAGATTTTTCAGTACTTCACATTGATTCAGCTGTGATTAAATTTTCAGTGTACTGAAAAATTCTGAACGAACAACATATCGCAATCAATCCTTAAAAAATTAAATTGCCTGAATCTCATTGACAACTTCAAGCGAAAAAAATTCCTCGAGCAGAAAAAAATTTACATATGAATATAAGTTAATCGTACAGAAGATTAAAGTTTTGTATAAATTGGTATTCACCTCAAGCAGATTTTTTTTTCCCTAAAATAAAGTATAAATATAAATTGCTCTTTAAAACCGGAAATTGATATAAAATTATGAAAAATTTAATGTGGACACGCCATGACTTCCTTGTATGTCAATTTAAATAAAAAATATTTTCCGTACATTTCATCCACATTTATTTCATTTGAAAGTCATACAATGCTGCAATATCAAGGTTTAGCGATTTCTAAAGAAATGTTGGAGATATCTCCAACCGGGTTCAGTTTAAAATACCCATTTTTGGAACTTACTTTGTCGCTATCTCCTAAGTCCTCGATATTGCGATAGTTTCCGAGATTTTTCACATACACGAAACAGTGATTGATCACAGACTTTTAATGAATTGAAGGTATCCATAGACCTTAATATATTGAGAACCTTTTGGATAACCCTGAAAACAAATTACACGGTCGATTGCAATAAAAAAAGAGAAAAGAGCATATATATCACAATAGTTCTAAACATTAAATATCAGCATTCTACGGTGAAAAGTTTTAAAACAATATACCTAATTATTTTGACGCCCAATTCGGCGATATTTCGGCAAAACTCGTGCCACGGTTGGCGATATTTTGGGCATCGTCCAAAGATTGACTGACTATATATTAAAGATGTCCATAGACCTTAATGCATTAAAATTTTGGGTAGCCCTGTAAATAAATTGTCCAGTAGAATGCAACCAAAAGGGAAGGTGCACGACTAGCAAGAATCTTATACATAAAATTTCATCATTTTACAAACAACAGTTTCTGAGATATGCGAGTTACAGTTATACATTACGTATATACGTACGTACAGATGTCCGTACAGATGTACGTACAAAATTTTGGGTAGCTCTGTAAATAAATTGTCCAGTGGAATGCAACCAAAAGGGAAGGTGCACGACTAGCAACAATCTTATACATAAAATTTCAACATTTTACAAACAACAGTTTCTGAGATATGCGAGTTACAGTTATACATTACGTATATACGTACGTACCGATGTCAGGGAAAAACTAGTCAAAATGGCCTTGCACTTGGTTAAGATGGATTGTCCATGTAATTGTACGAACATAAAATACATGCATATGTTGAAACGTCTCTCAAAAAGTAAATTTAGAGATTCTCAAAATCGATTCCTTCATTAAAATCTGCATACCGTAAATTGTCCCATCTCTATACTACTTTATACTTCGTACAAAGGAGTTAAAAATTGAAAAAATCGCCTTTAAAAAAATATGTATTAATTCCTCGGGAGGATATTTTCATTCTTACAATGAATGCACGTAAAAGTCTGTATGTAAAAAGACTTGTAAGCTGTGTCAATGTAATGTAACATGTATCATGCTCCATTGATTAACGTATAATCAAAGTATTGTTTAATGTAACATATCTATTATGAATGAAAAAGAAAAAAAAGCGTCGTCTTGCAGTGCTTTATCTTTTTTTTTTTTTTTAAGAGAAAACTATTTCTAACAATTAGATTCTCAATAGCTGTCGTCTCTAATAAATCTATAAAAGCTACCGAAGATTACATTACTAATCTTGCTATTTTAATGATGTTTCGTCGAAAACATAACAAAGGTATCTTTATGAATAAAAGAGGTCATTACTCACTTTCAGAAATACCATGTATTCATCGTAATTAATGAGGAATCTGGATTTTCTGTATGAAAAATAATAAATCAAACAGCTGTTATCCATCCGTTATGACAGGCTTATCAATGATGGTGCTACACGAAATTAATGATGTTAATGTACCGAGTTACACACACAAAAAGAGGGGGGGGGATAACAAGCATAAATGTAGTTTTATTACAAAGGAATCATTGAGCACATCATCAGATGTTTTTACAGATTTGTATTCAGCGCATTGAAAAACAAGTAACCGCACTGAAAATAATCCGACATATTTGATCCTGAGAATGATATTTTAAATTCTTATAATACATGCATTCACATTTTTAGAACATAAAATGATTTTTTCTCAATTTTATAGCAATGTGATGATAATAGTTAGCGTAAAATGAATAATGATAAAATTCACCTGAGTAGTTTTAATCTTTTTTAAACATTTTCAGCTTTAAATACTGGAAACAGAATAAAATTTTTAAAATCTGTTTAAATTTTACAAATTCACATATTTTCTCACAAATCGATTCATTTTTATTGAGAATGAATAATAGTTTGTTTTATGCAAATGTTTTATTGAAAGGCCTACTAATATAATCAATACTTAAACAAAGTCATTGAAAAAAATTTATTAAGCATCCTGGGTAAAAATATTTACTCTGTTATTTTATTTATTTATTTATTCCATACTTCTTTGTCATAATTCGGTTCTAATTCAATAATATTTTTCGGTTCTTGAGTGTTCCAAATATTTATACAGCTTTCACTAACCGCAAATTAATATGCCAATAAGCTATGTGCTGCAGAAGTTAAAAATTCACATTTTATTGTATTGCGTATACAACAATGCATCCTAAAAATATTTATTGACTTCAAAATTTCTCTGAAACAGCCTCCCTACTAGCAATTTTGCTCGGGCCGTCATCGGCTGGCTGCGTGGCCGGTGGTAGCCCGAGCAAAATTGCTAGTAGTTTAAACTACTAACTTTCAAGAATCTATTTCACGAAATATATATTGATTTTTAATTTAAAAACAAATTTTCATAGAAAAATTAAAATCTTGAAATGATTTATACCTTGAATTGGAGGTATTCAGAACTGTTTTCAAAAATTAATTATTCTGTGGGATATTCTTATTTTAATACATATTTATTCGAATGGAAAAACCCCATATTGATGCATTTCTAATAAAAAAAAAAATTTCTTATCTAACAAAGGCTTCATTCTCTATAGCCTTTACGCCACTAAGCTTATCTCTGTGCAATTAATGTATATTCATCACTAAATTTAAGAAAATTACAATGATAAAAAGAAATTTTGGAGGTTTTATTGTCACTCGTGGTAAGTGTAATATTTTAACATTATAACATTACTACAAGTTATCGAAAGATAATCAACTAAGAACCGATGGAAACTTGATGTTTATAAAATAAAAACCAACAAGTTTTCTTTGACTACTTTTGACTGTAATAATCGATAAACGTTCAGAAAAAAAAATGATCTTTCGAGAAAAAATGAATTTAGCTCGAACGTAGAAAACAATTTGAAAAAATATATTCTTTGAAATCTAAACCTATAGCAATATCGCATTATTTTCTGGTATGTTTTATTAAATATTTATGGCAAGTCAAAAGGAGAATATTTTCTTATTTCATATAGTTTGAAACGTGCTTCATTATTCATTACTAACTGATTCTGTCATCTCTTTCCACGCACAGTTTCGAACACCCCCGAAAAGTTCGTCCAATACAGAATTCGCATATGAAAAGGTAACAAATATGTTATCATTGAAATAGGGAAAAAGAATTCTAATCAAAAAGTTACAAAAAAGTATTTGCGATGTGAGAAGCTTCACTGTTTGAGGTAGCCTACACCAACAACGTAACCTTTATGTAACGTTGTAATGTATTGCATATATCTGTGATCAATATTTAAGAAATAAAAGCCTAACTCAGTGTTTTCGGGAAACGCTGTATTTGCATACTGTAGTCGTGCCCCGAGTTCTATCCAGTGTACTGGTGAAATAAAATAATGCATTAAAAAACTATTTTAGGTACTTACGTATTATTCTGCCGGTCATTCCCGCCAAACTATTTTTTCGTCATATGTGCTGACAAACTGCTGCCAATCGTATTCCAAACCATCAATAATTTTATGTGTCCGGCATTTATCTTGGCTAAAAATCGCTCGTTTTGGCTGACCGTCGGGATAATACGTAAGTACCCTATTTTACTTCACCAGTACAATTCGGCGAAGTGTCAGTGGTCCTGAGACCCACTGACGGATTTGTACGAGCTCAAATAGATTTAAAGACTCGAAAGTTCTAAAAAAGTGTCTTCTCGAGATTTTTTGGTTATGTAGCACAATTTCTGTACTTCACCGCTAGAGGTCCAGTTGTAGCACATTAATTTTAATTGGTGTGGAGTTTGATTGGCAGTTTCACGGGCCCATTGACTAAAAGCACAATCCATATCTGACATAGGAAAAATATTCCAGCGGTAAGCTCGTGCTAAGACAACTAGAAACTCCACAGCTGTAATTGAGATTTTTTTCTTTTTAAAACAGAATAATTTTTACTTAAAGTGAACGGAGATATTCAAAGAGCACATACAGAATTCCAATTATATATAATTCTTATAACACATATTCCAACTATTCATCAGTTTATTAAATTTATTGTGAAATCATTTACTACTCGCATGTTAAATATATCTATTTTTCTGTATGTTTTGTAAATATTAATACTTGAAATGTTTTAACCCAATGCGGCATTAAAGTTTCATTCACTGATTTCCAGTTTTCACTGTATAACGCATCTGTGATGCATTTCGACAAATATTTTTGATTAATACGTATTTCACTTTCTTTTTCTCAATTTAATATCTTTGTCACATTATTTAATCCCTAATTTTCTTGTTCAAGCTGTTTTGTTCTGCTTACTTTGCCATTTTGCTGTTCGTACATTAATTTATTCATCCTTGGAGTCTATTTTTTTTTTCATTATTGTTCAAAAAGAAGATCCCCCACAAGTTCCTCAAGCTTTAAGTGTATGGTAACTTATATGCTAATTGTTCTTCAACTTTCCATTGTCGTCGTGCATGAACAATGACCGAGTGGAATAAGACATTGAAGATTGGGAGATGGCTGAAGCTTGCAGGGCCAGGGATCTGGCCTCTAGTTCGGCTTCCGATCTGATGGTGCTGTCTTGAAGAGTTTTCTTCAGGCGTAAAGTGAATACGCCTTAGAGCCCCCTAAAAAGTCCTCTTCCACGGCAGCCTTCTTTGGACTGATAGACCTCGTGTAGTTTTGCCGTAACTAATAACCTTAAACACTTGTTGGCGAATCTGGTTGCAAAAATTATTTAAAGTATTTTGTCCCAACCGTACATACGAAATATTTTTTTCCGATTTCTTCTGGACATTTTTTAAAGCATGATAAACTACCAAACTTTGGTGAAAGTAATAAGCTTTTGAAATGTAAAAACGGCTGCAATGTTGTTAATTTTTAGTGGAAGGTCCGCACATTATGTTTACCATCACAGACTAGTTCTATATTATGCCCTCGATCAGTGGCTGACTGGATAAAATACACAGCATCAGGAGAAGGCTGAAGTGTGCAGGTCTAGTTTTCTGGCCATTTTCCCGGCTGTTGATCTATATTAGCTAAAAAATTAAATATTCTTTTAGTTTACAATATCAAATATGAATTGAGCTACTTGGATGTATCTGCCTAAAACAGCATCATGAGAGGAAAAAAGAAATACCAGTATGAATATGGTATAATATTAATTACCATACTATAAAATGAGCATTGTAAGTATTAGAAAAGAAGGTGAAAATTTTCTGAAATACTGAAAAAAAAATGCATGAATTTGAAAACAATAATGAAAAGGATTTGTATGATGTAACCTGCTCACAGGGCTGATATCAATGTAATAAAACATTTGTTGAAATTTTAATGATTTTGGTCCTGCTTTTACTGCTGATTTTGCGGGGCCATGTTCTTTGACGTGAAACACAGCTATTAGTGTGAAAATAGGGAACTATGCACTGTAAACCTTTCAAGGAGGTGGTCTATTCTTCATCTGAATCTGAATCGCTGCCGATCTAATGGTCTGGAGTTTTGGGCAGTTTTCTTCATTTGTTAAGGGAATAAGCGTTATAACCTCCTCCCAATTCTCCACCCAAGGCATCTTATCTTATATATTATCCCTATTTATATCTAAATATATAAATCTCTTAAGATACTGTAATTTGGAAAGTATCACCAACATAAGAAAAGACGCGCTTTGTTGAGGGCATGAAATGGTGTTGGATTATTAGTGTAGAAAATACACAAAATTGTCGTTAGGAGTTCATCACAGTTATATCCGATAGAAAGCAATTCCATCTGATTTCAAATGATAACTGTGATTACTATCCTTAAAAATTATTTATGCTCATGTATCGGAAACAGACTCGTTTTCAAGAGTGAACTAGATCACTTAAAATCGGTTCTCATTGAAAAACGTTGATAATTTATGTTAGATATTAGCAATTTTTCGTTTAGATATTCATAATTTTTTCCATCGAGATTATTTTAACACTTAATGCACTGCAAAAAAGACAACGCATTAATTAAAGACGCAACGGACTTTTTATAAAGAATTTAAATATGTTGTACTTACTGTACATATGTGATTCACAAATAACGTTCTGAGGCTACGTATTAATAACATATAAGACCTATTAGCAATTGCTCCTTTTTAAAAGTAATTCATGTTTGATCAAGAGTTTGAATAAGGAGCGAATAATTTTAAAGGAAAACATTTACTTTGAAAATTTCATTCCTTCCAGATAATTGAACAGGTGAGAAATCACCTCATTAATTCCAGAATAAATCCCCTTAGTTACTTTTATCGCATGTTAATTCTTTCTTTAAAAAATTGCAATTAGTCCAAATAAAATTCCATCTGCATCAATCAGATATTCTCACATTAGTTCAAAGATTTCAACAATTGCTTTAAAAGTTTGCAGGTTTTAAGTAACAGACAAATAAATGAAAAAGTTCTTTACTTTTGATTCAGTTGAGCCTGTAAAATGTTCTTTCTAGAGAATATCAGCAAGCCTCTTTTTATTATTTAAAAGATTAAAATGAATTGTCACAAAGGGATACGCTTGGTCCATGTTGCCAGAAAAACAAGATAAATATCTCAAACTGCGGGTCATTATTTTTTATTATCTTTTGGCCCATTACGATTCATTAATGACGCTGAATAATGTTCTTTGCGAAAGTAGAAGTAGTTCTTTCTGCAAACTACAAAGTACAGTGCTCAGTTACAGTGTAGCAAATAGAATTACTGGAGGAAGTTGTAAATAACTGATTTGATAATTAAAATTTGACTTGGATTGTGACACCTGTACACGTAAAACAGTTTGCTATTCAAAAGAAATCAGATAAGTATCTGACAAGGAGCTCTTGAAGTGACGATAGATCAGTTGCACCAGTAGATCAGTTGCACCGGTTATATCACCAGACTTTTTATGTATTCCGAACCTATAAAGTTATTTTTTGATGAATTTTTCAGAAATCATATGATGCTTTATGTTATCCTGTATATTACAAACCAACAAGTTGAGCTTATAAGCATTCTCTTGGGTTCGCAAGATCCTTCTTATCACCTTATGAACTTTACGCACTTATCTAATCATTGATAAAAACTATCTTAATCGTCTACTACTATAGTCTCAAGAAAAATTTACTAATGCGTATACGCATTAGTTAATTTTCCAATCTATATTCCAATATTCCAATCTATAGATTGCATTAGTAATTTTCTTTTGAGGTTGATTAGGTGTTCCACATTTTTCATTTTAACGGTAATGTTACTAAAAAATCCTTCATATTTAGCCTTAGAGCCTTAGATATTTAGTAAAAGAATGAAGACGATTATCATAGAGTAATGAAATGTGTTAGGGATGTAAATAAAATCCCCAATGTACACAAGTGGTCACAAAAGTGTCACTCTTTCGTCACAAATGATTACAGTGGTCGGTGTGATACAAACGAGTCACACTGCCAATGGTAAGTGACGTTCCTTTACTGCGTGGAAACTGTGCCACTTTATTTGTGACTGGTCTTTAAATGGCGTCGCTGTCAAGTCACAATGTGGATGCTGCTTTCTTTTGTTTCTTAAGTGATATAAGTCACTATTGCAGTTTTTTTTCTTTCAAATCTGACTCGGTTGTTACACATTTCCTCTAGTAATTTCAAAAGTAATAAGGCTAAAATACTATGAAATTCTGTTGCTGTAAAATTTTGGATAATTTGTTCGAATTTAAATGAAAGAAAATAAATTATGGAAATTTATGAACTTGAAAAATGCATCTCTATACATAGGAACTTCTAAAAATATCACGTTATTTAATTAGGACAAAAAATGTCCAAGAAATTGTTATCACTTTTTAAGTAAATAAATGAAAAATGCTCAGACTCCTAGTAAGTTATTTTTGAAAATTTCCAAAAATATAAATTTATGCAACAAATTATATCGTTAACTTTCTGTTTTCAAAGTTCATTTTAGCATTCGCTCTTTAAGTTATTTTTAGTAACGTAGTGTATGGTTATTTAGATGCTCGCCTTATTACCGCAGTTTCATGTCCGGGTCAGAGGTCAGTATATTAAATTGCTCATGTCCAGGATTTGTTTGAACGTAAATGCCAGATGGTTACCATGACTACACAGTAGCATCAAAAAAGTATCTCAACGGCAGTCTTCGTTACCACTGTGACTATACTGCTGGGTCCGACTGTGGTGTTGCAGCGACCAGACATAGGGATCGAAAATCACAAAGTCGCAACGACTATCCAGGATGTGACTTTTTTTTACTTCACTGTGCGATCACAAAAGGTCACGAAGATGTTTGGAATGTTTAAGATCTACAATTTTGTTCTCTGTATTTTCATTACTTTTACCACTTCCTAAACAGGAAGGACTTTCAGAAATCCTAGTTTATTATTATTATATTTATTCACTGTGATTAATTTAATTAGTAAATTTTAACAATCATAAATTTCTTTTCCATTCAGATTATCCAAATTTTTTGAGCTAGCGGACTTCTACTGTAGTTTTTTAAGATTTTAAAAAGGCGAAATTATTGTGAAAAATTTAGAAGTGCTTCCAGCATTTTTCAATTTGACATGTTCGGTGTTACACACAGTTAAAATCTGAATAATTGGTGCAATAAATTATTAGCTCAATAAATTTCAGATATGAACTTTGATGATAGTGTCACAGACTAAAATCTTAATTATACAACTGTAAACAATAAGGTCTCGTAAGCCTTCGTAGGCTAAAACTAAACCTGGGGTGTGGCAGACTAAACCAAGACAAGCAATATCTTCATTTTATTGTTCAATGTGTTATGTAATACTTGCTTTAACAATATATTACATTCCATTTAAAATAAATCACTTCCATGTCGAATTTTAAGTTTTGTTCGTTGAAAAATAAAATGTACATATGGGAAATTATACAGGGTGTCCCAAAAATAGCGTCCAAACTCTGCACAGCCAGATTCCTCGTTAGAAGTACATAAAAATTGTCAAAGAACTGTACCTGCACGATCTAAGTTTTCAAGAAAAATATGAAAAACGAAATATGTCGTCACATCTGGTGCGAAGAAAAACTACTAGAAACATTAAATTGGGCACTAGATTACATATGCGGTATTTCGTGTTAAGGCCGCTACAATCATTAGATCTGGTACCTATGGATTTCTTTCATTGAAAACGTTTGAAAGAATTGATTTTTCGAGTTCTAATTACAACAAATTTTCCGATTCAGTCCCTCCCCTTCATGCTGTACTTATTTATGTGAGTACCAGATTGATGCAGCGTATGCAATTGGTCATTACACTGCGCACACATGCAAGCCTCGATATGCACGGTGGAAATTTCAGCATCATTTTATGAAAACATATGCAAAAAAAATTGTTCCGGATTCCGATGAAGGCTCTTTTCGTGCACAGGAAATGACGTTTCTCCTTTTCCTCGCACTTTTCTCGAAAACTATGAACCATACAGTTATGGTTCTTCGGGCACTTTTTATGTACTTCCAACGAGAAATCTGGCTGTGCAGAGTTTGGATGCTATTTTTGGGACACCCTGTATACTTAACAAAAAATATGCTGTGTATGTAAATCCCACAAAATTACTTTGAATAAAACAGTATCGAGAAATAAATAAATGAATACTGAAAAATCTGAATACTTAAAGATGGCAGTTTTACTCAAATTCCTTCATTAACTCTTTGAGACGCAACTCTTTCCCAATGCTGAAAAAAGGGCAGCCGTTGCCATCGCTCGACTTAACTACCAGCAAGATGGCGGACGATCGAAACGTTCATCGCGTGCCACAGATCTAGAGACCCTTTTTTGACGGAAGCTGGCTGTGCGCACAGCCAGCTGTCGTCAAAACGTTTCGATCGTCCGCCATCTTGCTGGTAGTTAAGTCGAGCGATGACAACGGCTGACCCTTTTTTCAGCATTGGGCAATGTGTCCAGCTGTTCTCGCATTCTTCCATTTTTCAGCAGATGCCTGTGCTGTTAAAAATAATCGTAACCATTTTTTACGGGAAATGACGTGCTCAAAAGTAAAGGATTCTCGTGGAGCTATGTCACCCGCAACTATTTTTATAAAAATGAAATCTATTCTTCGTGACTGGCAACAGTCAATACGTCAGAGTTTGGTGTTCCCAGAGCGGGAACACTGCGCGTTAAAGGGTTAATACTGCTATGAAAGTATGTATCGTGTATGTTTTGGTGTGTATGTTTCATAAGCCAAGCCACACACAAAACATTTCTTAGATGTGTCACACTTCCCATGGGTATTAATAAAATCTCTCTAGCAACAATTTTCGTGGCAAATGACATAATCTTAAATAAACACCGTGAATTATGAATGGACCCAATTCAAATTCAATGTTGAACGCCTTTTAATTAATTCGAAATGCTTGATCCTCCACATATTTCAAGAGTGTCAAATGCTGCAAAAAAAAAAAAAATCTGCATCATCGGAGGAAACTGTGTAGCTTTTCAAAGAAACGAGTTATCTGTAAGACAAACATTTCCTCGGGAAAATATTATTCCTTCTAAATGATTAAACTGGTGAGAAATTGCCTCTTCAAATCCAGCACAATCTTCCTTTGCTGTTTTACTTGTATGCGAAATCTTTTTTCAAAAGTCTACAGTTATCCCCGATCGCGTCATCTCCACGAGCAAGGTGTCGGTACTTGTTAATTCGGGGATTTCAAACAAAGGTTTCTAAAAGAGCGCTAATTTCAAGTAACGAATAATTAAATGATGAAAGTTCTTTCTTTCATTTCTCAAAGTTTAGACAGATTCTTTCCGGAGACAGGTATTCTCCGATTCTGTTTTCTGAAGAATTAAAATTAATTGCCTTTGGAGGGTTTGCATTATTCGTGTTGCCATCGAAATGTGATAAATATCTCGAATTGGGGATCATTATCGCACGTAATCCTTCAATTCGATTACCGATTATTAACGAGGGAATGAATAAGGAGCAACCAAAAAGTAATGGTGATTTCCGAAAAGTGGTCTCCATTTCCAGGTAATGAATGGTAACCTGAACTGCGCGAAGTGCATTACTTTCAAAAGTTTTTATGACACGGACAGATTATGCGTGTGTCTATACAGGGTGGTTCATAATTCTTGGTGGGATGTAAAAGGAGGAGGGGGAAACTAAGATGTTTCATAATCACACAGCATTATGGGGTCGGAAACATCATCTTCATGCACCTGTTAATAATAATTTTGGAAGATGTGTTAAAAGTGATAGTGAACTTTCTGACCGTGAAAAATCACTCAAATTACTGGTGTTAAACGATAAAGTAATTAAAAAACTTTGTAAAAAACACACATAAGAAGTAATAGGTAAGAGGATACGCACGTTTCGTTCAAAAATTGGTTTCTCTACTTCTGTTTTCCGCAAACCCTTTTCTATATCTTTACCTCCTCATGCCCTATCTAATCATCCTTACCAGCAAAAACTTTCTGCTTTTTACACTTATGTGTTTCGTGTTATCAAAATTTGCTCTGATTCTTCATCTCTTAATAATGAAATTAGTTACTTAAAATCCTTAGCTGTTTCTCGTGGTTTTAGCCCCTTTATTATTGATAAAGCTGTTTCTAAATTTAATAAGCCTAATACTTCTACTAATACTATTAATTTTCACAACGAATTAATTGTACTACCTTTCTTTTCACCTTTATGCTACAAAATTTCTAAACTTCTCAAAAATTTCGGTTTCAAAGTCATTTTTAAACCTGTTAATAAACTTAAATTTTCTTCCCTTAAAGATACTATTCCTACTGAGAACCGTTGGGGTGTTTATTATATTCCTTGTGGATCTTGTGATTTGGGCTATATTGGTCAGCCCAGAAGAGCTCTCAAATTTAGGTTCAAAGAGCATGAGAGATATGTTTCTAAGCACGAACTTTCCAAATCTTCTATTGCCTCACATTGTTGGAATTCCAATCATCGTTTTCAGTTTTCTAAGGCTAAGATTTTGTGCACTCCTCAGTCTTTGTCCCATCTGGATGTTTTGGAAGGTTTTTCCATTACCCAGCACTTAGATCGTCTTGTGAACGATGGTTCTTCCGTTCCTTTCGTTCATTCTGCTTGGAAGTTGCTGTTGTAAGGTTCTTTTCACTTTCTTCGTCTACTCCCCCCCCCTTTTTTTCCCTGTTTCTTTAATGTGTATGTACGTGTGTTACTGTCTTTCTTTTTCATTTTTATTTAAAAAAAAAATTATATATTTATATATATTTATTGTGCTGTCCTGTTCGTGGTTTTTATTTTATAAAAAAAAGGTGTGCTATTTGTTTTTTGTTTGTTTGTTCTGTTTTCTCTTTTTTGTGTGTGTGTTTGTACTCGTGTGTTCCCTTTTTTATTATTATTTTTTTTTAATTTTATTTATTCCTTTTTTATTTCTGTATTTTTTGTGCTTCTTTCCTTTCCTTTTTATCCCATATTTTAATTTTTTTTCTCCCCTCTCCTTGGTTTTGTTCGACTTTTCTTTGCCCCTTGTGGCAACATCTTGCTTGTTTATCTCTTTTCAGTTCCCTGTGTTCTTTACGACGAAGGACTTGGACTGATGAAGTTCAAAACAATTTTTGAACGAAACGTGCGTATCCTCTTACCTATTACTTCTTATGTGTGTTTTTTACAAAGATTTTTAATTACTTTCTGACCGTGGTTTGTCAAGCACTAAAGCATCTTTCACAGAAAGCACTAGACTGAAATTGATAGTGTGCAAATTTTGTTTCCTTTCATTGATGAAGTTGTTGAAGAAAAGTTTTTTTGCTTATGGAACTCGATTAAGAAATTAGAGCACCTCAACACTTCTTCCAAAGTGATTATTAGCAGATACATGAAGACTAAATTTCGGACTCCATATTGCTATGCAATTCTGAAAGGTTTTTATCCCTCGACCACCCATGACATTTTTTTCCCAAGAATTACGAATTACCCTGTATACAATTGAATAGTAATAAATTTGAATAATAAATAATTGTTTCTATTGAAAAGTCAATAGAAACAATGTATTCACACAAATAAAATTTAAATAGTGCATCTGCGTTATGTGGGTGAACATATATCTCCTTTCCTTTCCATGCTCTACATCTTTCCTTTAAAACTGATTCAAACATATGTGATAATTGCTTTTTCCTTTCTTTCTTCCTTAGTTTTTCTGTCTCAGGTTCCATCATTATCTTCGTCACCTACCTACATTTCCTCTACAAATTATTTTCATTTTAATTCCACTACAATCGCTTTTCATAGCCACAACCTATTCTTTAGGAAAATTGGGCTAACTGAACTATAGATTTGAATGTTTTTAAAAGGAATCTATCATCTTTGTGTGTAAAAGCTTGCGCATTAGCATAACAAACGGGGGGGGGAGGATGTAAAAACTTTTCAAATTCATAAAAAATGGAAAAATAATCAAAATAGAAGACCATTTGAAAGGTTATCGTTACATCAAGGAAATGCATCAAGAAGACAAGTTTTAAAAAATAACTCAAAAACAGCAGATAAGTGACTCTGGCATGTACAAATCAACGACAAAATACTATCATAGCGACCAGAATACATTCTAAATGTTTACTTTAGTATTGTGTGTTCTACATAACCATCCCAAAGAGAAAAACACATTGCAGACGAGTCGCAAATCCAGAAACAGCTGTGTACAGCAGGTCCGGATGAATGCATGACTCTACTATTAGGACAGCATCTTTCAGTTCCGACAGACTGGATGAACTAAATCGATACATCGAGGATTTCAAATTTTCCAATAGCTAGAAGTCTACTGGTGTCAAATCTAGAGATCGAGGAGGCCATGGGACCTGTAAAATCTGCTAATGATTTTGTCTTCCCCCAACGTCTTTATCACGAATGCCTTGACCAGAGTAGCAGTGTACCGAGTAGCTTTACTCAGTGTAAATGTGTGCATAATGAATAACAACAGCTTAATTAACTGGCAGTTTCAAACGTTAATGTTTTCAGGTATGTAAACATTTTATCTAATGTGTGTGTGTGTGTTTCTCCAATCAAAAATCTATTTCTAAATCTTAAATATATCTTTCTATTAAATAACTACTTTTTTTCAATCGTTTATTTGATTTTCTGTCTTACTAAATCGATAAAAATATATTAATAGTGTAATAATAGCCAATACATAAAAGTATTTTTAATTTAAAAACTGTATAAGAATAATAAATTTCACATATTATTAAAAAGCACATGTGCAAAAAAAAATCGATTATATTTGTTTTAATAAATACAACTCGATGAACGAATAAATCTCTTTTAGTATTTTAGTTGGAAAAGTTTAAAAACATTTGTATGAAATCTAATCTAACCGCCAAATAATTACAAAATTTTGTTGTTGAAAATACACACACACATATATATATATACATACATATATATATATATATATATATATATATATATATATATATATATATATATATATATATATATATATATATATATATATATATATATCATCGAAAATCTGTCACTTGTATTGAACGAAGAAGCTTGATTGAATTTTAAATTGGGTTTTCATAATATAACAAAATATTTTTTTTTTCCGATAACGGAAAGAACGTTCGTTTTACTAGTGTCACGCAAGATTTATTTACAGAAGTTCTGTCGGATATGTTAATTATTAAGAATGAGTGTTGCCTTATTGATTTTGGATTTATCAATCCAAAACAATTAATACTTTAAGATAATTCAAGTTAAAATTATTTTTATGCATATATAAATGCTTTTTGTTTTCTTATATTAAGATATTCATTTTAATTTATCTGCCCAATAACTTTGACAAGTTAATCGAATACAATTTATAAAGAATTCAAGCAACTGAGCACTATGAGCACTTGTTTTCTGTTTCTATTACAGTAGAGTTCTCTTTTGCCGGAAATATTTGTATGTCTCTTTTAATTGCAATTTGTGCTAAAAAGTGCTTAGGAAAATAGTGATGTATATGCAAAATTTTACTACTTTTAAGGAAACATTTTGCAGAGTTCCAAAATACAATTTAAATATGCAAGTAGATTTCAAAATTACTCTTGAGCTGAGAAACGTGCAGAAAAACAAATTGAAGAAATGATATTTTTTTACTGTTTTATAAACTTTTGAAAGCTCATGACATAGTATATTTACTACTTTTTTTTTAACCCGTTAGCTGCGGCGTGCGTATATTTACGTTTCGCGCATTCCATGCCATAACCTCTTCGCTCCAGAGGTCCACATATATGGGCCTTTCGGTTTCTACTGTTAAGACCATTCTTCGCGATTTTTGTAGTTCTGAAACGTTTGTACATAGCATGCTTTAATTTTGAATAAAATGATTTTAAATCATTTGAATGTATAAATTCTGCACTTGAGTTTGTTAATATTTTTTATTTATTTCAAAATTAATGAAGCTGAAAAGAACGTGTAGCATATCATAAACCTTTAAAAGTTTTTTGACGGTCTTCCTTTGTGGGTGGTAACAATTCCTTACTACGAAACAAAGATTGGGAATCAGGCTTTCCTTCCAAAACTTATTTGAAAATATGTTTTCCACTTGTCTTTAAGTGTAATAGGATTTTTAAAAATAATTATGAGATTGTTCTTTCAGTTGTGAGACTTATGTCGGGTCTGGAGAAGTTAACTGTCCCGGTCGTGTATATATATATATATATATATATATATATATACACGACCGCATAAGCATTTATGCGGCACATAAGCATTTATATATATATATATATAAATATAAATGCTTTTCTCAAATAATTTCCTCAGTAATTTGTTGCTAGTAGTACAAATACTCAATTTATATTGTATTGCAATAATCCCTGTCAAATAGATTTGAACAGGGGTCCTCTCAAGATACCTTCATTTCTTTGAATCGGGGAGGGGGGGGTCCTGAAATTGCAGTTAAGGGATTAATATAATAAATCCCTTAAACAGTATTTTAAGAATCGTAAGACTCAATTTATTTTCACAGTAATGAGGCAGTAATCTACAACTAATTACGCCAAAGATTGGAGCGACGGCATTGGTGGCGGTAAGAAAGTATATATTTCCATAAGCTCCTTTCGGTCAAGTGGTTTACGTAAAGGCGGTTTTCGAGTAGCAGAGACAGGTTTCATTTCCTCTGATGCCACATGCTCACACTTAGCAGATTGCTAAATATGTAGACTGTTTAAATGTCTATTATCGGAAAGTGGCTTTCATAGGCGCTGCCATTTTAAACGCATTTGTCAATTAAAGGTTTAATATTTTACTTATGCATTCTTCAATGTTTTCTATTTTAAGGTTGAACTTTTTTTCCATTTTTGATACTACGTACGTAAATTTTTGGCTCAACTTGATCACCAAATGCCGGAACAGTTTTTTTTTCTCATTTTGTCCAGCCAACTTTTCTAGTACAATATTTTTGTGAAATGTTACGTCAAATTTATAACAGTTTTCATCTATATGATCATTCTTTTTTTAATGGATAACGTATTTTTATAAACGTAAATAATGTGTTTTGTTCAGGTTGAACTGTACAACTTCGTTAATTATCCTTTATAAATTACCAAATATAGAAAATGAAATATAGGAATTGCAATTTTGTTTAGCCTTGTAAAAATTCTACTATAAATGGTAACCTCCATTTTTACAGAGTAATATGGTAAACCTTGAAAAAAAATATCGCCTCTAAAATGACCTTCAAATAATTATATTTTAATGCATTTTTAATTACTTTTGTTTGCTCCTCTACAGTAACTATAGATCTTATATACAGGGTGACTGCTAATTCATGGTACAAACTTTGAGGGCTGGTATAGGACAATGTAACAATCACATTTTGTATAGGAATGTATGGTCAAAAGTGAAACGTCGAAGCATAAATACAGGAAAGAACAAAATATGGTCAAAAGTGAAGAGTCGAAGCACAAACACAGGAAAGAACAAATGATAGAGAAAGTGTTTAATTTTCATAACCTCGTTTACAAATGGAAATTAATTTACAATAAGTGTTCGAAGTCGTGTCCATCAGCATTGATGCATGCTTGACAACGTCCGTGGAGCGATTGACGAACACTTACAAAGGTACCAGGAATTTCACGCACACGTGCAGCAGTTACGGATACTGGAGCAACGAGATTTTCATCGGAGTTTACTGGAGTGCAATAAACTTCATTTTTCAAATGCCCACATAAAAAGATATCGAGGGGCGCCAAATCGGGAGACCGGGATTGCCAAGAGATTTATCCACTACGTCCAACTCATCCATCTTATGTTAAATGTCGCATTTAAGTGCACATCTAGGGTGAAGTGGGCTGGCGCCCCATCATGCTGAAAACACATGCGATTTCTAATGGTGAATGGACAAAAAATGAAACGAGAATGGCCTCTATTCCCCAAATCAACGACGGCGGGCCATCTACCGGCAACGGAAGGAACTACTAACTCCGTTTCTCCTCCGTCTCCTGCATTTGTTCTTTCTTGTGTTTGTGCTTCGACGTTTCACTTTTTACCATACATTCCTAAACAAAATGGGATTGTTACAGTGTCCTGTGCCAGTCCTCAAAGTTTGTACCATTAATTAACAGGCACCCTGCATACAAAACATAATAAGAAAGATGAGACAGTAAACGTTAATATGCATAGATTTTGTTGTAACCGTAGGATATTTAAGATAAGTTATGCAGCAAGCAGACGAACAACAATTAATAAACCTAAAATAAATTTACTCTGTATTAGAAAGTACGTAAGATAACTATAAACTAATTAAAGACATTAAAAGAAAGGTATTTGATAATGTAAACTGTTATCTGGCTTGGCTAAAGAAAAAATGCTGGCTTAAGAAACAGAATTCAGAAGAGGAAGTACTCGTAGTTCTTTATAAAAAGTTAGTTTGGAAAGCCATTCAACAGCCTAAACTTTATCGTTCTAAAACTCCAGTCTTCTTTTTCAAAAAACGCACTTTTTCTGTACATGATTAATACGTTTCTTCTTTTTACGGCTATTGATTGCAGTACATTTTTAAGTAATATGTCTGCTTTAAAGATTTTATAATTATCTACATTCGGAGCTCCAAAAAAAGAAAAAAAGAAAAAAAAAATTACTCCCTAAAAACGCATTGTCATTTGTATGTTTTTGCATCGAAGAAATTATATTTTGTAGGTAGAGCTGGGAGACAGTTACAAGTTTATCTTTGTTAAGATTGTTGAAAGTATTCATGCATTTCACTAGTCAAAACCACCAAGCCAAATGTGCCGTAAATTCATAAATTATGTTTATATATATATAAATATATAGAATACGCAATATCTCAAAAAGAAATTAAGAAATATTTTCAAAACAGATATTTTGCTTTCTTAAGCTGTATTTCTCTTTAGTATATATTAGACCAGGGGTCTCTAAATTACGACCTGCTGGTCAGATCGGCCTGCGAGGAACTCTCATCGGGCCAATGGGGATATCTATATCTACAGAAAATAATTACGGAAATTTACGTATCCTGCCAAGATCGCCGCCGCTTACGTGGACTTAACGTTTTTACAGAATTAAAATAGAAGCGCGCAATAGTGCTTTAGTGGCTAAGATTTCCAATTCATATCTACATTATAAAAGCTTATTTGCTGCTTTCGTTTTCTATATTTGTTCACAGACGGTGAGATGATACACTGCAAAAAAAAGTCTGTCAAATTTACAGAAAAAAACTGTCAGCCAGGACGCCAGTTTATTTCCGTATATTTAACAGAAATGTTCTGTAATTTTTTACAGATTCTCCGTTTATTTTACAGAAAATTTCTGTGTGTTTTACAGAAGTCATCCATAATTTTTACAGATTCTCTGTTTATTTTACAGAAAACTTCTGTGTGCTTTACAGAAGTCTTCTGTAGTTTTTTACAGATTCTCCGTTTATTTTACAAAAATATTCTGTATGTTTTACAGAAGTCTTCCGTAATTTTTACAGATTCTCTGTTTATTTTACAGAAAACGTCTGTATGTTTTACAGAAGTCTTCCGTAATTTTTTACAGAGTCTCTGCTTATTTTACATAAATTTTCTGTATGTTTTACAGAAGTCTTCCGTAATTTTTTACAGATTATCCATCAATCTTACAGAAATCCTCTGTGTGTTTTACAGAAGTCCTCTGTAATCTTTTACAGATTCTTCATCAATTTTACAGAAATATTTTGTGTGTTTTACAGAAGAAGTCTTCCGTAATTTTTTACAGAGTCTCTGTTTCTTTTACAGAAATCTTCTATGCGTTTTACTGATTTCTTCTGTATTTTTAAAAATTTTTACAGATTCTCCGTTTATTTTATAGCAATGTTTTGTATTTTGTTTTTAGATACTCCATTTAATTTACAGAAATCTGTAATTTTTCCAGATTCACCGTGTTTTGTCGACGGTATATTTCTGTCAATGTAGCAGACTTTAACCATTTTTTTACAGCTTGATTTAAAGAATTTACAGAAAAAACCAGTTTATTTATGAAATATATTTTGTATTTATAACAACTTTCTTTTGTTTTTAATAATTCAATACCTTACTTAAGATTACTTAAAATATTTACTTACTTACAATTACTTAAAAAATTCAGTAATTTTATCATATACTAGCTTCTTTCGACGACCTTGGCCCTGTTAAGTGGTAAAAAAATTCTCCTACGAAATGTTAATGAAAATAAATTCTTGAGTATGTTTTGAAATCATAGGTGACATTAATTATTTTCAATCAATTCCATCCAAGGGCATACTTTAAAATTAAGTAACTGTACAAAATAAAATATTAGTGTTGAAAAAAGAAAGATTTATAAGAACGATTGTTATCAATCAAGTAAAACAGTAATCAAAGAAGCTGATTTCAAATGAATCAATGCATTTCAAAGCACAAAAATTTATACACAAATCAATGGATCAGGGGTGGTAGTGTAGATGTTCCAAGCATAAAATTTAAAGTTTATTTTTGAATGCTTTCGAAATTATTTCTTGATATTATCCATCAAGTATCCATCAATTTCTATGTTCATGGGGATGGAAGCGTATCAGTTTGTCATTTCAATTGTCCCTAAATAAATGGTTGGGGTATTTGTAGAAAATGAAGTTAGTGGAAGTATTTACTGTAAGGTTTATTTTTTAGGTGATTGTAGCGCGTCATTGTAGTTAAAATAATATATATGTTTGCTTCTAAACTATTGATTAATGTAGTGATGGCGTCGTTCAAGTAAATACTACATATATAGAGTGAAACCTCTGAGAAACAGCTACGTTTGGTCCCATAAAATAATGACCATTTTATGAGACAACCGTTCTTTGGAGGTTCACAATAATGTTAATTCAATAGTCTCAATTCAATTCTGTAAACTTCTAACAGTGTCTGATTTAAGAGATGACCAGTCTTCGGAGGTGACCGTTAGTAGAGGTTTTAATGTATATACATATATGCATCTTATTTTTCAGAAATAGTTTTTAGGAGTTTAAAATTACTCTTACATGATATATCTATGCTTAGACTTTTGTAATATCCATTAATAATCAAAGAAATACGTCAGGAAAAATTGTGAAAAATTAGATTTATTTTAAGAAAAAAAATACAGTATTTATAAAGTATTTACAAAGTACAAACAGAGGAATATTTACAAAGTTTATTGTTTATAATTTTATAGGATTGCTCTCCAGTATTCATGGGTATTTCTTAATATATAATTAGTGGTCAATTAGCTCATATGGCGACATTTTATTAAGTAAATTGAGAATTTTCATATTAACGGCCTCACGTTTTTTCACATCAGGATTCTTCTTGCATCCTCTGTTAGGATTTATTCCAAGCAAACACCTAGAAAAAAAAAATTACTTCAGTGAATTAAACACATTTAAAAAATCACATTTTACTTTTGTCTCATCTATAAACTGAAATTAGTTAGCACAAGCTAGGAGCATAATAATTTTACTTTTCAGCAGCACTTATCGTAATTCCCCCTCGACAAGCACGTAGCCAGGGAAGGGGAGGCTAGAGGAGCTATACCCCCCCCCGAAAGTTCAAATATGTATGTTTATATACAGGGACGGATTTAAGGAAACAGGCTCTGCAGCCCCGCGTCCTCTACAAGAGAGGGGCACCCAAGCGGCCCCATTACCACAATCCACCCAGTATTCTAGGGAAGGCTTATATTCTAGGGAACACCCTTATTCTAGAAAAGGCTTATTTCAGTATTTCAGACACTTCAGTACTAAAATACAAAAAGTTCCAGTGTATTTTAAAAATGATCACTATGCCGCGCCTATGTCGGAGGGTGGGGGGGCCCTTTCTTGCACCTTTCGTAGGACCCCATGATACCTATGTTTAACTTATGGTATTTGAATATTTGAGCCTCCCGAATAAAAATCCTGACCATGGGCCTGCCCTTCCAAATTAAAATGTCAAAATTACCATCTTCTTTTAAAATAGAAGACTGTATGCATCATTGCTATTGAACATTCGAAATAAAAATACATGATAAAATATTTTTACTACATTTAACAATATGCTTAATTTTCGTCAAATCATTTTGAAAAAATAATGAATAAGAAAAAAGAATCAAATTTTCAACTTTTTAAAAGCGGAAAGCTCAAATTTTTAAGCGTTCCTCTCTTTTTAAATGCAAAACTTTTATAAAGAACTGCTTACAGAGCGATCAGATCTGCGCTAATTTTTAATTACTTTCTTACATATTTCAACTTCGAAAAGTATTGAATAAAAAATTGCTATTTATGTTTAGTGTTCCTGATTCAGGATATTGGCCACTGACTACACTTATGATTCGAGATTTTGAAATTTAAAACGTTGATGATCAGACTGTATAATAAGCAAAATATTAAAAAAATACTTTTATAACTAGGCACTGATATGAAATGGTTTTAAAATTTATGCATTAAAATAAATAAACAATTTATCTTGCACAAAGCCTCACCATGGCACAGTGGTTATATCACTGAAAATGGTAGACGGCCGAAGTGTGAAGGTCCCGGGTTCGGGTTCCATCGCACATCCGTCGACCTAACCGTTCGGTGTTTCTCCGAAACTTAGGGTAAATACGGGTTAGGACCCCTTACAAAGACCCCCACTGAGGGTAACTCCCTTGTTTTGTCATTCGGACGAGGATTTACAAGTGGACTTCGAGCCAAGCACACAAATCCGATATACATGTTCACAACAGCAGCAGCTAGTCACTATAGTGCAAGCGGGTTGCACAGATGTGTGCTTCGAATGCATATACACAAGTTCATATACACAATATGTATTCAGTTATCACGAGCAGGCACGTATTCAGGAAACATTTTGGGAGAGGGGGGGTGTCCAAACCGTAAAAAAGGCAGAATTTTTCACAAAAAGACTATCATTATAGTGACAAAAATCAAAATTTCAGGGAGGGGGGGGGAGTGTCCGAACCCCCAGGACCCCCCCCCTCTCCTCCTTAAATACGTCATATGACTTTGCAGATAGTTTTGGATTATGTGCGCAGATAGCTTTTTCTTTTATCTGACTATGGTTGTTAGTAAACTGAAATTGCATTTATTTAAAAGAAAGAAACGGGGTTTGAGGGGGTGGAACCCCCCTCACAGAGTAAATGTTAACTTAAAATATAGTGAATAAGAATTATAAAAAAATCTATACATCCCTGTTTGAGAATTTAAGAAATGAATACATAATATTTAAATAAAATATTAATGCCATTGAAAATTTCACAAAGTTATGACAAAGACTGCCAATAATGGCAAATACTAAAGCTGTTCCGATCACCAGAAGCCAAAACTACCATGTTTACTCACGTAATAGTCGCACTTTTTTGCCAATTTTTCATGTTGAAAGTCCAGGTGCGACTATTATGCGGGTAAAATCTACTATATAATATTGTAACTCTAAAGAGTTATTTTTTCAGCTTCAAAACGGGGGTGCGACTATTACGCGATAAAACACGGTATTCTGCATCAAATGACGATAAACATTGTAAAGAGTTTTAAATCTCCCTGATTTAGAAGAGATTTTTTGCAGAATTCCCTGACTTTTCCAGAAATAAAATTTCCCAAATCCCTGAATTCCAAGTCTACCCTGAATATACAAAAAACTAGAAAATTCCCACTGTAAAACTACTTCAAATCAAAATCTAGCTGTTTATCTCATACAAATGAAAAATTACTTTTAAAACTGAAGAAAATGATTATTGTTTTTGATAATGACATAATTTGTAGAAAAAAGAAAATCACAATGTTATGAAGCTAGAAATATTTATTTGATAAAATATACTACTCGACATTAAAATTGCTGCACTGTGTGTAGCATGTCACCTTCTTGGTGTTGCTATTTTAATTACCAGTTGTGTATTAATAAAAAAAAAACAGTTATATGCTATATACATATAAATTTCACACTTTTTAAAATATTGCTATGTGGTTTGATTTATTTATATGTTTACAAAATGGTAGTTAAAAGTGTTTCATTAACTTTGAAAAAAAGTGTATAAGTATGCTTCTTTGATTCATTTTTACTAGGATTAAGAAATAATAGTAATGCAATATGCAAAAAGAATTGCAAAGTGTGTACAAATTTAAAACTACATAACAAATATTACAAGGAAATTATAAATAATTTGTAGATACAATTCTTCTGTTCTTTTATACGTTAAAAGGTGAAATATATCATTTCTTTAATTTGGTTTACCTCATAAACTTGATTGAGATATATCCATTGATTTAAATTATTGAAGGCACTTACGCGTAAGGAAACTTTAAGATACTCCTAGAAAATCAGAATTCTTATTGTAAGTATAGAAGATAGAAATTTATAAGTCTGGGAAGTGTATAATATTATATTTGATGTGAAATCCCCCCGAGCACACATGCAGGGGCGTAGCCAGGGGGGTGGGATATCGGGATATATTCCCCCCCCCCCGAAATTTTTGGATTAGTGATGAAATTCCGTCTATTTATACACATATCAGTTCATATCCCCCTCCCCGAAAAATTTTCCAGGCGCATATCCCCCACCCGAAAAATTTTCCTGGCTATGCGCCTGCACACATACACACTAAAAACATCATAAATTGTTCGGTGTTAGACGACTATTCAAGTACAAACACTGAAAATAAACAATATATTTATCACAGTGCCAGGATGTTTAAGTTCAGCGATATTCTTTCACTTACTGGAGCACTGCAAACAAAATGATTGCGAACAAAAACACTCATTCCAAAATATTTAACATATCCATAACTATATAATAAGAAATGCTAACTACAGTTCTAGGACCAATTAGCAAGTGCAATGAATATAAACAAACACTATAATAAGGAAATAACTTATGAGAAACAGTTTATGAGTAGTACTTAACTTGTTACATGAAGTTGCTATTGCTCATTTCCCCCAAAACCAAGAACAATTGCGATATGTAGTTGTTGTGAACAAGTATATCGGATTCGAGTGGTTGGCTCGAAGCCCGCTTATAAATCCTCGTCAGAAGGACAACACAAACAAGGAAACCTCCCCGAAGCTCACTCAACGTAACGAATTTAATCCAGTCATAAGTACACACTTAAAGAAACCTAATGTGTAAAAACTAGTTGCTATTTCCTAAATTAAAGCTAAAATTAATTAATAAAAAATGAGTATGAGCCGACAGAATAGAGCCTCTATCGCTACTCGGCGCTTTCTATTTTCTTTTATAAATGCTTTTACAAAAAGATGCTTATTTAATAAGCATTTTAAGTAAGCACAGGTCAGGATTCATCTACAGCAATGATTCACTGCACGCAGAATACATGGTGGGAAAAAAATCAGGCCGGTAACTGGTTCCGTTTTGGAGAGGGGGGGGGATGGAGGAAATTGGCCAAAAATATTTTTTAAACATAAAATCTATGCATGCATAGGAGGTTAAACGTAGCTTTTATAAGAAGTTTAGCTTCTTAGCGAAATAGGAATTGAAATGAACAATGGTATTAAAAAAATAATTTTAAAAAATTGTAAGTTAATTTTTTTGGAGGGGAGGGGTTCACCCTATAATTCCCTCCCCCACCCCTTTGATTTCACCCTGAAAGAAATATATTATTAAGTTGTTTCATTAACACAATGTCAGAAAACTGCTGCACTTAATTTTTTCCGAATTCTTCAGTTTTTTCGGGATGTTCAATATGTAATGGCTATAACAATCTATTGTTTTTACTTAAAATCGGAATTGTAGTGTAGGAATGTGTCACAGCATTTTGTGATTGAATCTCACTTTCTACTTGCTTCGATCCTCTATGTTCCGTCTTGAAGGGTTCGTCTAGAAGGATTTCTAAATTAAAACCTGACTGATCAGCATAAAAATTTGATCGTCTTTTAACAATGAATCCTTTATAAAGACATTTACATTGTTTACGAACGCCTGCGTTAATTTCTTAATGATTTCCTTTGACCAAGAGTTTTTCAGCAAAACAAATTTTGTAACTTTCCTGCTCACAATCTTATTCTTTTTTAAAAATCTGTACTGCCATCCTTTAGATGCGCGGAATTTCAGTCCTAATTCGAATGCCTTTTCTGAAGCCCAAGTTTGTAAATCACAATCATGTACATTTTTCTGTAATTTTCTTGCGTGTTAGAAGTGTTAAAACGTATATTTTTTAATTTGATTTAGTTTATATTTATAATCGCCATTCTTCTGAATTTGCTTTTCCCACAGATATAACTGCCTTTTATTTGTAACAAATTTAAAATAATTTTGAACACTCTGTAAACTGCGGGATTTTGCCACTATTGTATCCCGCCAGTATTTTACTGCAGTCTCCTTATCTTTTCAAGAAATACATTGCTTATTTTGCATGATGTCCTCACTGGACATGAAGTCAATGCTTTCGTTTTCTAAACTAGAAAATATAGGATCTTCAGGGGTATCGAGTAATAAGCATTGCTCATTTGCTACCAAATCTGTTGCATTTACTTTCTGATAATTTTGCAAGCTTTCAACAATTTGATTTTGCAAAGTTTTTCTTCGTCTGTGCATGGAGACAATGTCATATTTTTCGAAGAAACTTCCGCGTAAAGCATAAAAACAACATTAAGTATATTTGCTCCATAGTATCATCATGTGGATAAAAAGAATAGAATTAAAATAAATGCCTCACTTATGCGTAAACTGAATTTGCAGCTTGCAATGTGTTAATACAAATAAAAAGAAATTACTTTCTTCAGGGACTTTCAGAACTAAAATAAAAATATTATAGGACTTCAGTTTAACGAGTAGAAAACGAGATTAAGCTACTTAAAAACCCAGTACGTTGAAATATAACACGGTATAGCAAACACTGATTTATAAATATTTCGAGTACGTACTCGCGTGAGCGTTTCAACTTATCCCTGTCGCCAAATACTAGCTAAAGGGTACAATTGGTGCGATTTTAACTAATTTTTAACCTTTAATTTCTCAAGTTCTATGAGGAGATAGCAGCTAATTTTCACACAGTACGTTCCTTTTAGTGTGTACTTGAGATTGTGTGAAATTCGTTCCATTTGGTGAGTGAGCTTTGGGGAGGTTTCCTTGAAAGAGGGGAGCCCTCCGTGGGGGTCTTTCGAAGGGGTCCTAATCCGTATTTACGCTAACTTCCGGAGAAAACCACGGAAAACTCTGAACGGTTAACGGTCGACGGACGCGGGATGGGACCCGAACCTGGGACTTTCACACTTCGCCCGTCTACTATTTCCAGTGACATAAACGCTGTGCCATGGTGAGATGAACGGTACGTGTCGTTCGTTAGCCGACCCAGAGCGTCACCTGCGATCAGTGTTGCCAGAAAATTTTGCACATAAATCGCAAGTAGCTGAAGAAAGAGTCGCTAAGGTGACGTCATAGTATGACGTCAGATCAAGTGATGCCCTGCACTGCTTAAAATCATTATGCCGATTTATCTGGTTGGTTCATTGTTTTCGATGCGTAGTTTTACTCATAAAAGTCCCCCCCTCCCCTCACCCGCAAGTCTAAAATAAATATATCAAAATTCACAGGTGATTTTTTTTCGTTTCTTTTTGTAGGTAAAAACTCTCGAATTCACAATCAAGTTCCATAACTGTTCTATTTCCCACCATTCAACGCCAAGGACGGATTAAAAGGGAAGACGGAGGTGTAACTGCCCCCCCCCCAAAAAAAAAGAATTCAACCTTTTTGGAAATATTTTCTACAAAAGAAACCATTTTCCCCCTCCCTTCAATGTTACATGCCACTTTTTACGAAAGAAGGCCGATATTGTTGCTTACAATGAGAGTAAATGCCATTTTAAATGTCCATTTTATGGAAATAAAATAAGAATTCTTACATTTTTTCATGTAACTCCTTTTATTCTTGTGGTGGGGGTTTCCCTCCCAGTTAAATATTACTGTATTAACAATTAATTAATAGTAATCAATCTAATTAATTAGCTTATTGCTTTATATCTTGCTAATTACTTATTGATTTAACATTAATTGTGTCAATTAATTAATCTAATTAATTACGTGGCGTCAACATTATCGACAAACACTAAAGTACTTAAAAATGTTCTAAGTCCAAACGAGCCGTGTTACGCCAACGCGGAACAAAATCCGTACATAACATCAAACACTCAGCTGAACCTACGTATGCAGTTGTAACTAAATATACCGTCGCTTTTCTCCAGCTCCAGCTAACGACACGTAGTACAATGCCTTGCCGTTTTAATTGCGCCGGAGGCGAAATGAACCTCAAGGTTGAGCAATGACGTCTTCGTCTAGTACGCATGCGCGGGTGAAGATAAAACAGAAAAAAACTGTTTTTTCTTACGAACAGACTTATTCTGTAAATAATACGAGTAATTTCTGTACGTTTTACACACTTTTTTTTGCAGTGTACAACTTGTCTATCCTATAAAAACAAACTTGTTTGATAATAATCTCGGGCCACTGTTGATGTTACAGACATCAAATCTAAAGCCAGATATGTCTGCCATTTCGGTATCCAGGAAACAGTTTCACTATTAATACTAATACACTGTGTTAATGTGTAATGTTCAATAATTACTGAATAAAATAATATTAAACAAATAATTAAAAACAACATCTATGTTTTTATACCTTTTTTTTCACCTCGAGAATGTAATCGGCCGCCAAACTGTTACTTGATAGTAAATGCAGCCCTCAAGCTGAAAAGTTTGGAGACCCCTCCGTTAGACTATAATGAATCGAAAGAGTGATTTGCACAGTTGTAATGAAGTATCTGCGATGCTTACTTTTTTCTTTTTAAATAAATGTTAAATTACTGTAAGTGAAACAGTAATAGGAAGTTAATTTATGCGAAAAAAATCACTATTAAAGCATTCAAACATAGCAAAATTCATTTTCACGAATGAAACTTCAAAATATTTTTGTACAGAAGTATGCTACAGTTTAAGCATTTTTTTCAGTATAGAGATTTGAAAAACCTTACCACACCATATCTTTAAAAATTTCAGCAGTAACTGCTCTAGAATCAAATGAGGAATCTATGAGTAGTACATATGATTAAGGTTAAGTCATATGATTAAGGTTATACCGTCAGTTTGATCTTTTTTCCTTCTGTATCATATGAGATTGCTTCTACTCTTCTTTTCAATTGGACTTTTAAAAGGTTTACCTTTTCAAAAATTATCAAACTAAATGTAAAACACCAATCTACCATCAAATCCACTGAGTACTCAGTTAACTTTCAAATGTCTCAGTTGGATACTACCAGAGACTGATTTCATCTTAGTTCCCCTTGTTGGTGGTATTTAAAAATGATAATGCTTCGAAGCTTTAATCCCTTAAGTTCGAGAATCCTAGTTCCAGGCACTTTTTCCTCGAATGTGAAGTTTTAATATTTTCTTTTCTTTTTTTTTACAAAAGTACATGCAATGGGTTTTGTCATATTTATTCTCATATTCGTTATTATATATGTCACACTAAGTCTGCGTCTCTTGCATTTCCTTATTCATTATCTTTCAGTTCTAAGTAATAACTCTGTGTGTTAATCAATGATGTTTGTTACTTTCTCTTAACTTTTCTGAGGTTTGAATCTTCAGGAAAAAAGTTCACCGATCTTAGATTATTATTATCTTAGACATGTTAATTGAAAATCTTAAAGTGCTTTCGTAACAACATCATTTCTTTTCGAGCTTTTTAAAAATTCTATCGACTCTATGCTGCAAATGTTACCATTTAATGATAAAATAGTGGTAAAAGAAAGTTTTCTTCAGATTGTTGTTACACATTATTGTATAAAACTTCCCTTTCTACTTCCAATCAATAACAGCAATGGCATAAAAAGCATAAAAATAACAGAGATTTACTGATAGTCTTAAATTTATTTTCTCTACAACAAATAAAATTTGTGTTCTTAAAACCGTATCTAAACTAGCGATAAAAGTTTGCTTTTGGGAGAGCAATAGATCAAGGAAAAATCACCGAGATGTTCGGATTTTCGGTGTTTTACTTGAAAAGAGAAATTGTACAGATTTATTTTAGGGTTGCTCTTCAGATATCTAGTAGAATTAAAGGAAAGAAGAATTATCCATTTTTCTTTTCTTTTTTAAGGATTTTAACATGCGTCACTTATATCTCAAACTGTGCTTTTCCGAAACTGTCGGCACGAAATTTAATGTATTTAAAAGATTATGTCCAAGGACAATGCAATGTTTCTGACAAATTAAAGAAGAAGAAAACGACAAGTTTATTATTTTAACTTTTGATCAGTAAAATATAAAGGAAATACACACTGCTCAAAACAATTAGGGAAGCACATGGTTTTAACGAAATTACGCAAATTCTTACACCGATAAGTAACATAAAATAATTCCTCCATAATTTAAAGTTATAGCAAGAAACTGAAGCAGAAAACTTCATATGCAAATCAAAGTTCATGACGTCGAAAACCAGAAAAAGAATATAAGGGCAGAAATCGGGATGTTGCAGAAACGTCTGTTTCACTGCCTTAACTGTGAAATTCGATTGCTCTCGACTAGAAAATGTCTCGCCTGACGCGAAAAGGACGCGCCGCAGTCTTCAAAACATAAAGGTGTACAAATAGATACTAATATTGCTGTGTTTAAGACGATTAATTTCAGAAAATGCTTAGAAAAACTAAATCATTTCAAATTTTCTGCTGTCAACTTTTCAAATTTATGCTTGGTATTTTAAAACTAACAGTTTTCACACTATTATTTGTTGCACACCATACCGAATGATTAAAGCTGCAAATTACTAATCAACAAAAAGTTTTTGCTTACAGAAAAAGGTTAGGACAGAAAAACGTATTACCTCAGAAGTTCGCTGAGCTCACAGTAAGAATTATTTGTAATTTTACCACACATATTGCTGTAAAATAATACAGCACTGCGTGTCGTAAATCCACACAAAAATGACCTAATGGCATTAATAATCCAATCACGAAGAACCTATGGCAATGATTGCTTGGCAACTGGCACAGTCGGCATCACAACGTGTTGGCGTTACGTTTACCTACACGTTGTGCTGCAAAATAATATAGATCTGTGTGATGTAAATCCATTGAACAACATGTAGATAAACGTAACACCAACATCACAACGTGTTGTAAATCCACACGTTGTGATGTTGGCGTTACGTTTATCTACATATTGTACTGCAATCATTTTCTTTTCGGTGTACTGTATGCTATTTTAATCTTTTAAATATCTTATGTAAAATTGAAAACATTCAATAAAACATGTACTTAATACATTTGTGTATTTTTACTCCTTAATTTTTGGTGTTTTTTTAAAGCGATATTAAATGCACATTTATTAGCGTTATAGAAGTTTTGATCTTGTTTCTATAATTTTAGTGTTTAACTTGACGTAGATTTAATTGCTATTTTCTACGCACAAGTTTTAAAATTGAAATATATTTCTTCTCAAAATTAGGCTTTTAACAATCTTTAAATGCAAAACATCATGTGTAAAAAGAATTTTACGTGACAATTCTTTTAAAATGAATGTTTTTGGAAAAAAATTATTTTAGTAAAAATCGCAGGTAATGGCAGTAAACTAATCGCAGTAAACAGGGTTGAAAAAATTGCCATATTTCACCCTGTAGTATTTAAAATGTACGATTTTGAGAGTGTGGGATCAATGCTAAGGTGATTTTATTAAATAGTTCTTTAGATAATACAATAGCTTAGTTAATGTGAAGTTTGTAACATGACGTGTAAAGTGTACGTCATGCCTACCTATGTTCTCTTTTTAAACAGCATTTAAACGTTGATTGGTACCGTCACGCGTCGTATAAACATTGAATTAGGTATTCCATTGGTGACTGACTCCATGATGTATTCCATTTCAAATTTTTTCAGGCAAAATTATGCGGAACATATGTAGCACGAAATAGTATCTATATAACAGTGTTGTGAACCTTATTGAATTTTTAAATGGAATAATTTAGAAAATGAAATTCTACTAAGATTTTAGTTTCATTATTTCGAAACTTGTTTTGAAGTATTTTTGTGAATTAAGATGCTATCGTGTATAAAATTTGTTTTAATCGGTTACAGATATGAAAAGGTTGATTAATAAAATAAAGTGTACCTTAAAGTAATGCCCTTTTTTTACATAAAATTAAAAAATATGTAAATTTTCAAAAGGTATTTAATTGCATGCACGCTGCGCTTAAACATAGGATTCATATTTGTTAAATTTTAAAACGAGAATTTTAGAGATAATCCTTTTTTCAAAAAGAAAAATGGCCACACACACGCCCTTTTATCATACCTACCCTCCGTGGATGATTATATTCGCAATGTTCTGAAATTGATTTTTTGATATTCGTGGCGGTTGTATTTCACAGCAAGAATAATAAGGGCATCCCCTTCCTCCTTTGAGATCACACGGGATATGTAAAGGGACGTTTTAGCCCCCAACCCTCATTAGCAAAACATTTCTGAAAATGTTTCCCAATCTAACACTCACCCTCCAACACTCACATGCCACATTTCTAGCTTCAGTAGTTTTGGCTAGGCAAAATATTGGCATACGAAAACGGAGGTTACTTCCCTATATGCCTAATATTCACAGATATAACCGCATTTAAGTTTGATGTTTTACTTTTACGTGCATGTCAGTGATATAAGTTCGTTTCAAGCAAAATCAGCAAATAAAGAAATGAAATATTCAAAAGTGTGTGCATGTTCGACACACTCATAAGTTTTAGCCAATTTTCTGTAGTGCAATAACATATGGTGTCAGTTTAAGTGTTTCAAAAAACTCCTCTCCTAAGGGATACCTTAAGTAAAAATATTTCAGCACAACAACTAGAGCATTTGAAGTGTGAAAGGGAGGATGAATACCAAATCCCTGTTCTAAAAGTGTCATGCATATATCGCTTATCTTCTGGGCTTAAACAAAAGCAGGAAATGTTTATGGATGCCTCTGAAATTTACACTTTTAAGTTACATAAGAAAAATTTGGATCTTAAAACTGCTTGGGAAAAAAAGTGGGATAAAAGCTTACTTTTGTAGTGCAATGAAGCAAAAATAGTCTTATTATGCTCTATTTCTTCTTTTCAAACTTGAATAAAGTAACGGTAAATATTTTCGTAATACGTTTTTCGCGAGTCTCGTTGAAATTAATTGAAAGAATACTTTTTAGGTATAGCTTTAATATTTCACAAAAGCTCTTGAAAGGTAACTATATATTAAAACATTTTTCGAAAGGTAATAAAATGGATTTATTTTGTGCAAAGTGTATTTAAATTGAAATTACTTTTTCTTCATGTTTGCTATTTACTTTTATTTTTTAAAGCTTCTATTAATTGAACTAATGAATAATCAGTACACTAGATTTCCTTAGTTTTCATGCAGTTAAAAATGTATTTTGAAAAAAAAATTATGTAATTAAAAAATAAAATATCGTTTAAAATAATAATGTCAGAGACTTGAAAACTTTGGGGATTTCTGCTCAAAAACTAAATGGCACACTACAATAAAAACCTATACTAGTTATAAAACTTTCAGAAACAAAAATTAAATATGCAGTATGTTGCAAAATGAGTCGCATTTCAACAATTTTGTAATAGAGCTTTTTCAGTTATTTTTTTCTGGCTAAAATTTTCCAATATTTTATAAAATTAATTTATTTTTAAATATGGTTTTGAGGATTATGAAACTAGCTGTGTACCTTTTAACATCAAATAAATTTCCCTTGAAATTTTTATCGTTAACAGATACCTTAAATTTTCTGGTCTAATGTTTTTATTGATTAATTCAAAAAAGAAAAATTATCACCTTCCTTAAACCAAACATGAGTAAACTTCAGAAAGTTGCTCAAAAGATCTAAATTTAATCCAGTTTTTACTTTAACTAAATTAATACATAATCAGAAAATTATCACCGTCCTTAAACCAAACATGAGTAAACTTCAGAAAGTTGCTCAAAAGATCTAAATTTAATCCAGTTTTTACTTTAACTAAATTAATACATAATCAGAATAGTTAACAATAGATTTAGCAATAAAAAATGAAAAATGTATCAGGATTCTGTAGAATACTTCACTTTAAAAACTCGATTATTAACGCATGAAACTAATTTAACTATTTCATTTCCAAAAATATGTATTTGGTTTTTGGACGGCAAGTTATGTGCAAGGTAAAAAAATAAGATAATTCCAAGATCTAGGCGTATAACTACAAGAATAAAAAAAATTCCATATGAAATCTCGGTTTGTAAAAATGAAAAGAAAGGTTTAAGTGAGAGAGTGAAAATTAAATTCAAGAAACTTAGCATTTCGTGAATGGAAAATCCAAAATAGAAAAAAATATATATAATTAAAAGTACTAAGAAAACTAGGAACTAGAAATTTTAATTTCTTTTTAAAAACAAAAGAAATTTAACGAGAAAGATAAAAAGTAAAAAAAAAAACTTTAACAGTTTTATCCTAACTTTGCAAAGGAGAATATCTGTTTATAAAAAGAGAGAAAGAGATTATATCTAAAGTTGAATTAAGTTCCTTAAGTGATAAAATCTATTTTGATAAAACTGCAGACCCTAAGAAAAAATAATAAAGCTAAAACGTAACTGAAGTTTTTAAATTAAAATTAAAAGAATTGAAAATTGGTGACTTCTAATTCCCAATTTTTATTCTGTTCTCATTAGTGTAGGACTTAGTACAGTTGCTCTTTTAATAAAGCAAAGAACGTGTAATACTTTAAAGAAAATTTTTATCTCTTATTTTTTCATGAGTTTCAGAATTTATTTCAAAAGTTTGGAAGACGAGGTTTTTTTACGATTTATTTTATCACAATACATTTATCATAGCAAGAATTTATATAAGCTCATTTTCTAGTACTAGTTCAGTTCCTTTTCAAGACGAAAGAAAGATCTGCATTACAAGAATTGTAACGAACATGTTATAAAAACTCCAGGTCTTTTCAACTGATTTTATTGTTATTATGAATTTTTTTCTAAACTGTGTAAAGTTTTATTGAGTTTTTGCTGTTCTAAAAGAAATTGAGTCTACAGCATCTCGCTGTCTGGCTGCATTACGTTGTAATTACTTTGATAAACCATCTTGGTCGTGTAAAAATATTGTAACATATATTACATTACACATGCATTATTGTAAGATCGTCTTGCATACTAAAAAGAATTAAGAGCATTAGTGTTGATGTCATTTACGAGACACCCATATTCAGTGAAAAACCTTTAAAATATTAATTTAAAATTAAAAATTTTGTATTGTTCAATATTTTCAATAAATGTAGGGATTGTTTAACTCATTAAGAATGCCATATTTTTAACATAGTGGAGTTGAGTTGTTATGTAATGAAATATAGACCATGTACAGGTGTAATTTGTTTGATTTAGGAAAAATTTATGTAAATTCGAATAAAACTATATTGAGAGATGTACACTGTCATAACAGTGAACAATTTAAGCGAGTGTGTCAATTAGTGCCAGCAGTGACTTTATAAAATGAAAATTTGCATGGCATAATATACTTCTCAAATGTAGGAATTTTTTTAGATGTCAAGAATTGGCTTTGTGTATAGAAAATGATGGATTCACTAGAAATAAAGCTTCCATTGGAAATGAAATTTAGGCACAGGGTGGACAGCATAACATCAGCTTCAAACATATTGTTACACTAGACTTTTTTCTAGCAAGAAATAAGAAATAGGGAAATGATTATGTTTATTACATAAATATACTATAATGAACAAAAGGAATTTATGTTTATCAAAAATTTTTATCATACGTATATACATAGATAGAAAGATCTTAAGCTGTCTCATTGAGAAAACTTTACTTGACAGGAGTAGAAATTGATTCGATTTAACCCAATAAAATACAGACAAAAAAGAAGAAAAAGACTTGTTTTTAACTTGATGTTACAGTCTTATCTCATTATCACCTTTCATCTGGAGCAGTTATAGAATTATCGACACAATACTGATTGAAATATTTGCTGTAAAATAACTTTTCTAAAAGTGTTTTGCATTTTAATATTTTTGAGCAGGTTTTTTATTTGCTTTAAAATACTTAAAAACAAACCTTTTTTATTAAGTTTAGCTTTTACACAAATTCCTTCTCCTTAAAATTCACAAAATACATGTTTACGTAACAACATTTCTTTGAGCGTTTAATGAAATATTTCTTCTGGATAAATAATTTGAATATTTTTTCTCAAAAGTGTAGTGTGCGTAAAGCTAACAATGTTTACCAAAACTTTACATAAATTGTAAAAACTTGGAATTTAAATTTTCAGAATACGAATCAATTTACACATTTTCGGCGAAAGCTACGTACATAAATTGTAAAAACTTGGAATTTTTTCAGAATACGAATCAATTTACACATTTTCGGCGAAAGCTACGTAACTTCGTTACAGTGTTATTCGATTTCTACCATATCCATTAAAAGAAAAGAAATTTTGTGGCCGTTTTACTCGATTTAAAATAGCATATTTTAAGAAGAATTAAATGAAATATTCAGTGGTATTTTTTAACAGTACAATAGAAAATGTAATTTTTAGAATACATTTTTAGTATTCCTAAGATTAGCAGAATGAAGAGTGTTAATATTTTTATTAATTATCACCATCATTATTATTATTAAGATCAAAACTGGGTTCCCGATACACTAGTTTTAACCGTAACTGAAATAAATTGACATAATTTCCGAGAACAATAACTTCTGAGTTGTTTTTCAACTATTCTATTATTAATATTTAAAGCGCTGCCTTTCCTAGTTCCCCTCTTTTCAAAGCATTGAGACAAAATACCTCAATTTCAGTTGGAATTTTATTCGAACACCACTGGAACTTAGTTCAACTCTAAAGTAATTAAAAAACTTTGTAAAAAACACACATAAGAAGTAAAAGGAAAGAGGATACGCACGTTTCGTTCAAAAATTGTTTTGAACTTCTTCAGTCCAAGCCCTTCGTCGTAAAGAACACAGTTCCCTGTGTTCTTTACGACGAAGGGCTTGGACTGAAGAAGTTCAAAACAATTTTTGAACGAAACGTGCGTATCCTCTTTCCTTTTACTTCTTATGTGTGTTTTTTACAAAGTTTTTTAATTACTTTATCGTTTAACACCAGTATTTTGAGTGTTTTTTCAGTTAGTTCAACTCTACTTCAACTCCGACTGCCCTGGAATTCTCTTCTGACGACTCATACACGAAGGAGTGTTAACTAAGTGTCTCAGCCATTCTCGCTTAGAGCCAGCCCATGGCCAGATTATTAGACACAGTGCGGATGTTTTCGTAATTGCATTCTCTCGTTCCTAACAAACTATTAGATGCACCATATGTTTTCATTAAATGTTTAATACTAAGTTTTATGACACTAAGTATGTGATACAAAGCTTTGTACTTATCTTTGTAGTGTTAATGATGTCATAAGAACATAAAAAAGTACAGATCTGCTTCAGCTGTGCTTTCGTGTGCATATATATATATATATATCCGAAATGTTAAATCAAAATATGGGGCAGTAATTGTAGTTTAAAATTGCAAGAACGTTTCTGCATGCTGCGGAAAAATGTTTACAAATGTTTCCGTATCTGGCAGAAAGTATTGAGAAATATTTCGTAAAGTAGTTCAAAAACCTTCCTGCACTGTAATAAACGCTACCGGAAATATTACAGCGAGTCAATTTTTGATTTCGCAGTAATTTTAACTAGTTTCGAATTAATTTCTTATTGACAACATGTTGTATGTTACAGAACTATTACTTTAACTATCACTAATAATTATCGCGATTAATAATTAATTTACCCTTTGTTGGTTTTGAACTGGAGGTCTTCGGATGGAACATCATTGCTTAAACACTAAACATACCAAAACCTGATTCCTTTAACTGAAACATGAGATGATTGCTTAAATGATTAATTGCAATTTTAGTGGCGCCCTCTGTGAATAGAAAAACAAACAAATCTAGAACGTACAAAGATTTAAAACTGCATGTCCTATGTCCGAGTTAAAGATTTTCTTGCAGACGTGCATATGTTACTTTGAAATGCAGGTTATGTTTCCGAATTCTGGGGTCCAAATTAAGCATCGGTAGTTTACGTTATACACTGCTCAAAACAATTAAAGGATATTGCGGTTTTAGGTAGATCTTGTGGATGGGAAACTTTTTAGCTGATTGATACATGGTCGACAGACGTAGTAGGTTATATGAGAATAAATTACACGTGTTTGGCAGAAAAGAAAAAAATGCATTTTATTGCGCTTTTGTGTAGAAAAGGAAAATAACACAATTTGTGCAAATGAGAAAAAAAGAATAAGAAAAGGTGTTTTCTTCAAAGGAAAACATTTTCAGTAGGGGGTATGGTTTCCACGGACGGCCAGCAACGTTGAACACCTTTGAGGCATGGAGTCAATGAGGCTATTAATCACGAGTTGGGGTATTCTGTCCCACTCTTCCAGAAAGGATCGTTCAGTTGTTGGAGAGTTTGTGGGGGTGGTTGGCGGTCAGCAACTCGTCTTCCTAGAGCGTCCCAAACGTGCTCTATTGGATTCATGTCTGGAGAACACGCTGACCATTCCATTCGTACGATTCCTTCCTCGATAAGGAAATCGTTCACCAGGTTAGCACGATGTGGCCTACAGTTATCGTCCATTAAAATGAAGTCATCGCCGATTGCTGCAGCCTAAGGGACTACAATAGGTCTCAGGATCTCATCCCTATATCGGCGACCAGTCAGAGGTCCATCTCGAATGATGTAGAGGTCTGTGCGCTCGTCAATGGAGATGTCACCATACACCAACACTCCCTCACCGCCAAAGCTGACACTTTCGTGCACGAACGCAGGATTATTCCTACTGCCACGGTCCCTCCAGATGAAAATACGCCTATTATCAGGATGAACTGAATAACGGAACTCGTCATAAAAAATAACATTGCTCCATTCATTTCTCCTCCAGTTCACATGCTCTGTTGCCCACTCCCTGCGGTCGCAACGATGCCTTGGTTTTAGTCTAACACATACCATCGGTCGACGAGCATACAGACCTACACCATGGATCCGGTTTCGGACAGTCTGAGTTGAAACCGTGGTGCCAGTAGCCGAGCGAAGGTGTTGTTGGAGAAGAGTAGCGTTCATATTCCGGTGTCTCCGAGCCATTAACACTAAATAACGATCTTCATTGGGCGTTGTTGCCCGTCTACGACCTTGCCCTGGTCTTCGGCCTGCACTTCCAGTCGCCAAAAACCAGTTCCAGATCCTGGAAATCACATTTTGTGACACTCCAATGGCTTGAGTTTGGCCCCCTTCTTACCTACCGACAACTCTCCAAGCTTCTGAATCGGTTAAATGACTTCGCTGAGACATCGTACTCATCGAAACAAAGCAGTCACTGAATGCCGATCATCCTTGTCTTCATTGTCTTTCATTCAGTTGAAATTCCAATTTCATTCGCTGCCGCTGAAGCGACGTTTTTGACGTCGAACTTAAAATTAGCATACTCCACAGTTTGAAAATCAGAAAAATTTGTATTTGTGATTCTCTTCTTCCATCTTCGGAAAAAAAATTTCGCTTATATCTTTATTTTATATAAAACTTACAATATCCTTTAATTGTTTTGAGCAGTGTATTTCCGGAAAACTTTCTGCAATAAATATGTAACATTTCTGAATGTTTTTACTGTGTACTGCATGTGTATAGACGTGTTTTTGTGATTTCATTCGCTTTACTTTTAACGCTAATTTGTAATCCTCTAGTATTTTCTAAAGTCACGAATTTACTCATAGTCCAAACAGCTGAACGCGCTTTTGCATATCAAGGACAAATTGTAACACTTGAAAATTCACCTTTCAGATGCCACTTCTATTATAGTCACATGCATTACACAGATGGAAGGAAACTAATCATGTAGTGGTTAGCGCATTTTGCTACCGTACCAAATGTCCGGGGTTCAATTCCCGGACTGAGCAAGGTTGACTCAGCCTTTCATCGCTTGAGTGAGACGATAAAATGAGGATCAAGCTTTCTTGAGAACCAAACACTGAGGTCTTCGCATCAGGCTGATCTCATGGCAGAGGTATATGATACCATAATCCATGGTCAAGATTCCATGTTCCCATGGTCTCCAAATCCATGGTCACAAAAGCTTGGAAGAGCAGCGCAGGTAGGGATGAACGCGAGACGAGACGGAGATTTACAGCTTCTTTGAGAGAAGAGACACGCATTTTTTAACATTACGATATAGGGGTTTTGCGAGATGAGACAAAGCTTTTAGGCTGTTTTGCGAGACGCCTATTTTTTGTCTCGCGTCCATCCCTAATAGCAGGTCTTGGTCCCGTGGGGACTGTTGTGCCAATGTTTAGTTAAGATGAAAGAAAACTTTGAATAGTTTCCAAAATGTTTGACCTAATAAATTTGCTGTTGCTACTGAATTCACAAGAAATATTTTGATCTTATAATTAAGAACACTTGTGTATTAATACTTTATTTTTAATTTTCCGAACAATTTTTATGCCACAGTTGTCTTTCCAAAGCTTCTTACAATAAACATAAACCCGTTTTGAGAGAGATTATATGTATATATATATATATTCTGAAACATCAAATAAGCCTTATAAATACTGAAGAGCATATCCTCAAAATGTCACTCTAAAATCCTCAGAAAAGTTTGGGATTTTATGCATTCCGCTCAGGATCCCAATTTTTCATAACTCCTTGGAAAGGAAAAATAATATTGACACTATCATTCCCATGGCATGTATTGATTGCACCTTCGGTTTAGGAGGAAGTATAATATGGAATCCCTTTACTCTACAATCAGATGATATATTGGGTGGAAATTCAAAGTATTCTTTCAGGTGTGAAAGATTTTTTTTTTTTAAATGAGGGGGGCGGGGTGCAGGGTATGAAAATAGAAACTACTCACCAAAATTTATACTGGTCATATATCGCACATCAGCGATAGTCACGAAACTCAAGAATTTTATATTCTATTCTTCTCCCATTTCATACACATTTTTCATCACAACCCGTAGATAAAATCCGCTTTCACAAAAATATTATAAACTCCCTGTTTTCAAATAAACTCCACTTTTAAACAATTTTTTATCCGCGTTTAAAGTATTGTTAATTTTTAAGCGTATTATACAGGGTGTTTATAATTAAAGTCTCCCTATTGAAGGCGGTGTACAACGAAATTTAGTGGTCAGATGGTACTAAATTAGCAGTAAAGCCTTAATGAGACCATAGGTAAAAATTTGCTAAGAAAAATATTAATTCAAAAATTCACCACCTGGTGGCATTCCAGTACGTTTTAGTACCAATAAAAAAGATAAATAAACATTTTGAAGCGAAGAAAACAATGAAGAGTGCGAAACACATATTTTACACCTCTGTACGGTGGGAGAATATGGTGTGTATCAGCAAATATAACATTGTAAACGCCATCTAATGACGATTTTTGCAACAATTTATTGTCCATCCAAATCTCTGTTGCAAGGTCACATTAAGGTTTTTGTTAAATTTGGTGGGATTCTGACACTGCTTGTTGTAATCTTTCTGTAAAATCAGGGAATTTTATATCCCGATTTTCAAAATTTGTTTTGAAGTTCCCTCATAAATGGCACCGTTAAATGCAAAAACATTTTTTTTGGTAATGTATTAAACATGTTTTAGTTTGCAATTGTTGCAAAAGCTAACAAATGATGTTCCAAAATAACCACCATTTCAAACTTAAGGCTCAGTCTGAAAACAAAATTTGCAGATACCCATGCATATCAGGTGAAATGACCTCTGATGTGTATTGTAACTGTTGGGCAATCGTTTGGGGATTTTACTGATATAACTTGTCAGATGGTGTCGCCTCATAAATAAGAGTCCAATCTATGCCGCTATCTGTACATACTATTGGGTATAGACTTGTTCCTTGTGACGTCACATTGCCGTCTGGAAAGCAAAAGTAACACATAGACCTCTTCTACATGACGGGATAAATTTTCGAAAGGCATAACAGCCAATAAGCTTACTCCAGTTCATGTCACTGAATTATTTATTAGTAAACATCAACGGCATATTAATACAGTAGAGTGCACAGAACACCGCCATTTTTGAAGAAAATTCAAAAACGGCCCATGTAGACCTGTATGACAAAAAATAGTCAAACGTCCATCGTCGTCAATACGCTTTGATAGGTGTTTTTAACATACATTACGTTAATATTACAATAATTGAGTACTTAAGAAATAAAATTTATACTGTTTGTGTACGTGTAAAACATAGATAAAATAAAATATTTTGGACGAAGAAAACTTTTCAAAAGCAGTTCCAAAAAAATAAGACTTATTTGACTGCGGCTTCAGACTGATTTGCTGCGGTACTGATCATGGCGAACGTTAAAAATCTGTTGTGTAGTCGCTTGCAATTGCATACAGTCGTATTCTAATATTACGAATTCTAGTACGGGAGAACGAGATGTATGCAAATGAAGATAATGCGAAATGGTACTGTTGCATGGGCAGTGTAATCGAAATAAGAGAGAGGCGGCAAGACTTTATGCCATTAAATTTCCCAGTCGAAGACATCCATCTTATTGTACAATTGCCCGTGCTGTTCAACGCTTGTATAGAACTGAGAGTTGTCATAGACGTATTCCCTTGTCTCGTGCCACACCTTCAAGCTTGCGGATACCCGCTGAGGATGTTCTAGGATATGCCCTGGCTCATCCTGAAAGTAGTGTCCAGGATATTAGCAAGGCTTGTTCCTACTCAAAATCGACGGTGTGGAACATATTACATACGTACGGTGCATATCCTTATCGTCCAGTCCTGGCGCAGGAACTAATGCCTGGAGACCAGAAGCGTCGTTTTGATTTTTGCAATTTCGTGTTAAACACACTGGATGAAAATCCAGATTTTTTGAATGAAGTTTTGTGGTCGGATGAATGCCAGTTCTCGAGGCAAGGCACTATTAATACACAGAATACGCATGATTGGTCTTTCGAAAATCCACATTTAATACGACCGAATCGCCACCAAGTGCGTTGGTCGGTGAATGTGTGGTGCGGAATATGGAAGAGCACCTTAATTGGCCCAATTTTTTTCGATGGACCTTTAACATCAGAATCGTACACGGAAATTTTATCTGGACCGTTAGCCGATTTTTTAGAAGATGAAGTTTCCTTACGGGATTTGTCACGCATGTGGTACCAGCATGATGGCGCACCCGCACACAAATCTGCGCAACTATGTACATTTTTGGCGCAGACATTTGACACTCGAATAATCGGCTACGGAGGTCAACAGGAGTGGCCCCCGCGATCACCCAACCTAAGTCCTCTGGATTTCTTTCTCTGGAGCTTCCTGAAAAGCAACGTGTGCGAACGTGAATCCACGAGTAAATCCGATTTACTCAATCGAATCAGCATAGCATGCAGGTCTGTGACACTATGTTGCAGAAGCTACAGGCGGAGTTTCTGGCGCGAGTTCGGTACTGCATTTCTGCGGAAGGCTGTCATTTTGAACATTATTTAAGTTAATTTGGTCATTCTGATATAATAAAGCCCCTGATTCATGATTGGCGCATCATTCCACATTATGCTATAATTTGAACGACAAATCCTGTATTCCTTTGCTACTATTTGTTAAAACAAGTTGTTTTAAACTTTTCGGTACAAGTTGTATTTCCTTAATTTAACTTTTATTGTTTGCCATACAGCAATAGAAATTGTCAATCTATGATGTTTATGTTTTAATATAAATGATTATTTTTTGTTTGTTTTTTTTTTTTCTTCTCTTTCTGTAGATAGCGAATTACTGTTCTCTGAATTCAATTTATATACGACCCCCTTTTCTGAGCAATTCAGATGCTTCAACTTTATGTAGGCATAACTCGGTCAGTTCTTATCGTAATAAAATGAAACTTTTTGTGTTGACTTTGTTTTTGTGTACTGCATCTTTTCCTAAATATAAGTGATAAGACCTGGGGACCGTATAAAAATTTATTTTTTGTAATTTTTTTCTAAATGGGTTTTTTGGTTCGAAAAGCACGTAAAAACTTTCTTTACCTTTTTTAAAACATTTTTCAAACTGGAAGTGCATATCTAAACCGAACGGTTCGGGAATTAGCTATTGGGTCACATTAAGGCTGGACACCCTGTATATGTACTTTATATATTACACATAGAACGTATATAAGTCTTTAAAAAAATTTCTATGATACTGGCGCATATTAGCTTTTTTTAATTTTCACACATTTGTGTGAAAAATTGTTACTTCACTTTATCCAAGTACAGTACACTACAATAGGCAAGAATGTTTAACCCCTCGACAAGATTTTTTTTTTCATCTATTAAATCTAAATCATTAATCTTTATGGAAATATTTCTCTCCCCTCTGTTGTTACCAATTAAATAAATAAATAAAAATAAAGATGGTAGATCCGCAGTGCTGTGACCAAATCACCCCTCGGCTGTGGAATAAATAGAGTAAAGAAAATAAAAAGAGAAGATCAGAATTCATTTATTTGGTCATCATCAACCTGAAAAATATTTTAATCAAAACAAGTTAAGTATTAAATCAGAAAAAAGTGGAAAAAGTGAGGAAATGGAAAAGTAATCTCATTGTTGGCTCATTCCAATCATGGAATTTACGTACGAAACAACAAGCAAACCAAAATAAAGCAGATAGATAGTGCCTGCAGTCTCTTCGGAAAAAAATATAGCCATTCTGCAGAGTTTTGTACAAAGCCATTGTACAAAGATTTCTGAACACTTTTGGACAACTTTTATAGCTTGCTGGGTTGTTTCCACTGCAGTTTCCGTCTCTCAAAGCATACATTATTCAAGAATTCGCACACTTTCGAGATTTTTCAAATCTATAAAAACAATCCTCCAGCCCGCCAAGTTTATATTAACAGTTTACTGCGCATGCGTTACCCGGGTCAACGAGTAAGCTCTCCGAAATTGAGGGTTTAACATTGGCCCCTTAAGTTAAGGTTAAATGGCATGGTATTGGTAACCCTTGATTTTGATGTGGTGAATACCATTTTCCCGCTAACTTTTAAAGTAGCCGTTCTACTGAATTACCTCGAGGGTTTAGTGTTTGGTGAATAGGGCATGTTTTAGAGCTTTAATAACTTTTAAATTTAAAAAATAGTCATATCATGAAAAATAAAGTGTTCAAATCGAGGATAAATTTTCTAAGACGAGGAAGCAGAAAGATTTCTTTTATTATTTATTTTCAAATTTTTTTTCGTGAATAAACAAAAGATTTAGTATTTTTGAGTGTGTTTTATGCGCAAGCAGATGTCTTAAAGTATGTTTTAAAATGCTATCCTTAATCAAATGTACTAGAAAAATGTATGTTGGTGCGAAATTTTTGATGCAATATTTGTTATGAATGCGAATTATTTTCTTTCTTTCAGGATTTTCTAGGGATTTATGTACATAGTGTGTTTTCGAAGTCGCTTGATGAAAAAACCTTTGAAACTATTATGACTTTGAAGCTATACTTAAAATTATAAAAAAGTTTTCTAACGGCATGCAACCACTTCTTCATGCCATAAATTTTGCATTGTTAAATTGGTGTTGCATAGTTTTTAAAAAATTAGAACGATAACATTTTATTGGTCACAAGATATGCATAGTAAAAATTTAAATTAGAGATGATGTTAAGCCTCTGAAAAGTTTTTTTTTTCCAATATGCGGACACATTGCTGCCATAACCTTTGTCACTGCAAGGACCGAAATACTGGCTATTTCATTATGTGGAAACTCAATGACGGCGTTCAGCGTTACTCCCTTTGATTGGTCTCGTAATTTTGAACCAATTCCAGATGAGAGACCTAGCACCTGAAATCGGAACCCCCATAGGTATCGTTTGAACAGGGGGAAACTTTGGTGCCACGAACAGATTTTATGTGCCCCTGATCACCACTGAAAAGTCATTCGGGATAAACTAAACGTGTGCGTACTCAACTTTAAAGCTTTCAGCAATTATCGCCAGTGACTAAGGGACAATTGAATACTGCAAATACGTAAATTAAGTACAAAATAAAAGAAAAACTTCAGCATATTTTATTTGTCTTCCTAGTACACGAGGTTGGATGGCTTGCTGCAAGTCATTTTAAAAAATCTCACTTCTGAGTTGTAAATAGTTTATTTTTTGCACGTTACAAAAGGAACTGTCAGCTCTTTCAGTTATAATGGAGTCTTAAAAACTTTTGAAAATATTTCTAAGTCCACTGTGCCATGCAGTTCATCACATATTTTTAATTAGTTCTGATTTACCTCTCCTTATTCTAAATTTAATACTCTTTGCCATTTTTAAATTCCCATTCTCTCTGTTACGCTATTTTATTTCTGTTTCTTAAATTACATTGGCTTTAACTTCTGCAATATATTCATTAGGCGTCTTTCTGTCTGACGATTTCTCTATTACTTTCTGTTCTCAGGGCGTTTCTATAATATTTCTTATGTAACAACATTTCATGCCTTTCCCCAGCTGGCGACCTACATTTAAATTTTTGTAACTTGTATTAACTCTCACGATGTTTTCGTTTTTCTTTTTCTTTTTTTTTTTCAATATGGCGACTTATTTGGCGACCGTTCTTTCTTGCTCTGAGCTCTGTCGCGAGAAGCGTTGCCAGGCGTCCGGATAAAGACGGACATAGTTAGGCTTTTTGATTGCGTGTTCAGCCAAACTTAACGGTGTCCGGCTTTTGTTAGGCTTTCTACTGGTGACTTTAGCTAATTAGTAATAAAATACTTGAACTGATTTGGCGTTCGATGTTATTTATATTTCATTAGAATTTAACAAGATTCATGGTAATAATAAAGAAAAGCTTGATTTTATATACAATTTTTTGTCGTACCTATTAATACTAAGACAAAATGCACAATATTGTAGGCTGTCCGGTCTTTTTACCCAAATGCCTGGCCAAACTGGATGGTCTGTCCGGCTATTTGGTTTGGCGACCTGGCAACCGTAGTCGCGAGGCTGGCTTTCTCTGTTCTCACGCTTTTTCCGATCACTTACCGCAAAGATTTTTTCTGTTTTTTAAATGTACTGACTTCCCTTACAAAATTATATAGCCTTAATTGTAGCTTCACATCTAGAAAACTTTTTGTTAGAAATATAGTGCTAAAGCTAAAGCCAAAAGATGTTCCGCTGATCAAATAATTTGAAATACCCGGTATATGTATTACTTTATATACTTTACTGAAAAAAAATTACTTTTATAATTTTTAGTAATGCTAACATTCACCATTAAGTTTTACATAAAATTACAAAAACTACTAAAATATGTGCTACGAATAAATAACACAGTTTTGTACAGTTTATAACTAAATTAAACACGGAAAAGTAAAATTAATGTAATTTTCAAAATCACACTAAAAAAGTTACCTGTCACATTTTCATGTATTTTGCTTATTAAAAATATGTAAGGTAAAATGTCTTTCTTATCAGACAAGGCTAATTTTCTTAATTAAAAAGCAATATCTATACAAGTATATACTTCGTGATTTATGAAAAGTGGTTTGAGATTTTTATCAAGATATTTAACGATATTCTCTATCTATAGCTAATTTTAGCCTGATGTATGTATGTATGCATTACTCTCTCATCACATCAAATTCTGAAAATGGTATGCAAATCTGGATCTGCTCCTGAGAAATTCCACTAACAGATAGTGAGAGAAATCCAATTTGTTCGGGCTTCTGGGAGAAGTAATTCTCTCCCCTTATCGAGAAAATTATGCAGCATCTTAGATATTTTTTCCATGCATTAACTTGCGTTCTTTTAAGACCTCTGAATAACATAAAAAAATGAAGCGTTATTATCTGATTTTATGTAGGAAAACTGGTCAGCTGAAGAAATTCGGTAAACAACTATAAATTATATTTTCTTATGTAATATACGTGTGTGTTTATATCATATGTGTGCGTAAACGTTTACATTTAACAAAATTTTCACTTGTGATATTTTTTTATTGTGATTATATTTTCAAATAAAAGATGCTATACTACGAATTACACAAAAAATTTCCTGTAGCTGTAACTTTTCTAAATCAGTAATCCACTTCAATTAAAAAAGGAAATATTTTAGAGTTATTTGGGTGCAGACCATTAATTTAAAGCTAATTTAAAAATGAACTTCTTACAACCTCAGGCAGTCATAAACACAAGAAAAAAAATACTTTTTCTGTCACATTTCCTCTGAATATTAATATTTACGTCAAAGACATTACGTTAGAAAAAAAAAGTATTCCTCATGTAGATGCACCTCAACGAATCTCAAAAATCAAAACCAACTTTACGACTTCAACACAAACCAAAACAAACCAATTGCGTCAGGAAAAATTCAAACAATTTTTTCACAAGCATCCCTTGCAGTAAAAGAAAAGTATGTGCCTTTCATGGAAATTTCAGAAAAATCTCTTGAACCAGCAGCTTCACTGCAAAACTTTCCAAATAGTAAGTGTTTAAGGTTTTTAGTTTAAACACACTGAGATTTTAGATTTTTAAAAAAAACTTTACTTCAAAACCTCTGTATCTCGAATTCAGGACACTGTAAATTACAAAAGTTTATGTCTAGTGACCATATTTATTCACCAACAGAAGTTGCCCAGCTATGCACCTAAAGAAACAAAAAAAGAAGCAGAGAGAAAGCCGTAGAACTCTAAACTCTTAGAACGAAAGTAACTTGTTAAAGAGTAGGCGAATGTGGCCCAAAATGATCCTAGCGGGAAAAACTATCCACATGTCTTTTCTTAAATACAGGTAGCGTTATCTATCGGTTAACACGTAAACTAGTTGTGCCAAGTCAACAAAAAGCAATGGCGATGTTTAAGCGATCGGTGTATTACGTGTTTGAGTAGAATTTTTCAAAAAACTGAGTGTTATCATATCTTTTATACAGTAAGCACTAACTTTCCTATTTATTTAGAAATACAGTCTTTAATGTACAGAAATATGACTTGGTTTACTGAATAGAGTATGTTTTTAAATGTGAATTACACATGTTTAGTTTGTTATGTATCTCGACATGTTCCACTAACATGACATAAAGTGGGCAGCCATTCTGCCGGGTAAAATGATTCATCGGCTGAAGGAACTCCATTACCGTTTCTTAGTCATCATGGCAGCCCTTCAGACGTTCTCAAAATGTGTGACCCTCCAATACACTATTTAATTTATTTCTTCGTTGATTGTAAGCCATAATTTTTGAATTATAATTTTAAAATATTCCATTTCATTGTTTGTGACACTTTTTTATTTTAAAATTTTCATAAACTAAATTATGCATAATCCCCATACGTTTTCCTCTAAAGGGGATCATTTTGGGCAGCCTTCACCTACATATGAATGTTACAAAGGTATTATGAATGTATTGGTAATCCTCCATTATACCACCGTCTTTTTCTTCAGCAAAAACAACAAAACGTTTCTCAGTTGATTGCTCTTAAAACCTCTTTATCTCGATTTTTTTCCTTTTCCGTGAGAATTTAAACACACGAATAAAAAATGTTTTCTTGAGCTCAATAAGATTTTGTTGGTTGAAAAAAATTTGTTTGGTGCTATTCCTAAGGAATAATTTTATTGGTTTTAACAAAATATTTTGTTGAATTAACAAAAATTTGATTGATGCAATTAAAATATTTCTTTGAAATTGAGCCAACCAAAATTTTGTTGAATGAACAAAACATTTTTTTTTTTTTTTTTTTTTTTGGTCATTGCAGGTTCGACTGTATTATGATACCGGTTCTTGGATTTTGATCCATTATCGAGATATTCGATGTTATATTCGATGTTTTTTTTTCGAATTTAAGTAAATGCCGACCATTATTCATTGAAAAGAACTCCACTAAGGCTTGTAAATCAACTTTTAAAATATTTCGTACATTATCAAATGGTTATTTTTCATCGTTTCCTGTCCTGCAGTGATCCTTAATTATTTCTCAGATGCTGAAGAGAAATGATTTTTTTCCGTTTTGCATCATAAAATATCTAACATCACGCTTTATCGATATGATTATCAAACTGACAAACTAGAACTGAATTTTCAGCTAAATTTAACACAAAATGCGAATGCGTAATTCCGCTTGTCATACAGAGCTCATTAAGTGATATGCAAATGAAACTCGTTTTCAAAGCTTTTCCTTCATCCGATGAAAAAATCTAATTTGCGTCCCTTCCGAAAAAGTGTTTTTTTTTTCTATTCCTGTAATCGCATAATTTTCAAAAAGAATCTTGCATTAACCTCTTTCATATCGAGATATTTAAATTGCCACTTAATATAGAATATTTTATTCATTTTTTTTCCTGACAAATGTAAACATATACGTCTAATATGCAAATCGTATAAATAAAAAAGTATATTTCCGATTAGAAGGTTACAAGATTATTTCCGATTAGAAAGGTATCAACGACATTTATTTATTTTTTATGTAATTTTATGAAAATCATTAAAGAAAATTGGACTTTTGATTGGAGTTTTATAATAATATGAAATTTTCATAGTATTTAGTTTCATGCCCAGCTGAAATTTATTTAAGTTTCTCTGGCTGTAAAAGATTATTTATTTTTTTCCAAGTAATAAGTAAATTGAACTCGACTGGAATTTCCTTTTGGGTGCTTAAATTTTTGAACAATATAACATATCAGCTTGTGCCTTAAACATTTTTTTAAAACAAAGCAGTAAATTACATTATCGTTTTTCATAACAACAAGTGATCTATATTTGCTTAAGAATTACACGTTTTCTATTTTTTAAAAAAAGTTCCTTTCCCAGACTTTCAACAAAATTTTAAAATGTCTACGATTTCAATTTGTTCCCGAATCAAGCATACAAAAAGTGACTAAGAAATTTATGTTATTGAGAGATTCTATATCATTGTCCATTCCTAAAATTGATTTATAAAAGGAATTAATAGCTTTGTCCTAAGAGTACACAAAAGAATTCCTCTGCACTACGGTCTATTTGTTGTAAATGTTTGAACCTCTTTTTTCAGAAAGTCAACTGTGAGGTGATGCTGAACTTTATAAGTCGACTTCTGTATATTTATCCCACAGAGTTGAAACTTCATGCTCCATTCATACCTGCCTAACTAACTTGCAAATTTAAACATTCTACAACACTAGTTTTAATTTTTTAAATGTTGATCATATATATATATATGGGTGTTTTCGTTCTAACTGTGATACTTTATGTCCTGTATTGCTTGTTCTCACTGGTCATCCTAACTAATATTATAAATGCGAAAGTGAGTTTGTTTGTTTGTTTGTTTGTTTATGACGCTTTCACGCCTAAACCGCTGAATCGATTAGAATGCATTTTGGTTTAGATATAGAGGGGACCCTGGAGTTGGTTATAGGCTAATTAGAATTTTATTTTTAATTACTTTTTTAATTATTAATTAAAAACCGTTTTTACGTTGCCATGCTTGGCGAGTTTCGCCCGTATCAATCAAATGATTCATGTTTTGAGCTAACAAGAATGCTATTGCTTCAATAAAGAAGCGCGTGCGTGCATCTGAAAAACATTAAATTCCACGGAAATTATGCCAGTTTTATGCCAAATCTATCTATCAATAATAATAAAAATGAATGTTCTCCAGACAAATCTACAGAAAGCAGAGCTTTGAAAATTTGAGCATAGAAGCCCATGACTGTGCACCTGATGCTCAGCATGTTGAAATTTTAAATACTTTTCTAATTATTAATTAAAAACCGTTTTATCGCTGGTAGCAGCTAGTTAATTAATAATATATTAATGAAATTTTTGTGTTAATTAGATACCCATCAACATATTGCATTATTTTTTTTATATAATATATCTTGCCATTCAGTGAAAACTTACAATATATCACCTAAATGTCAGTACCGTGTCATGTCCATTTCTAGAATTTACCTGTAAATTGTTAATTCTTTTTGTCGCAATAAATGATTTAAACTAATTACCTCATAAATTCTAATGTATATGATCAAACTAAAAACATTTTATACACATTTTTGTTAATGTATTAAATTAACATTGGATTCCGGTTCAATAACTTTTGACTTTAAATTTTAACGAATTTTTGAATTTGAATTTGTACGACTCGAGCGCCATCTACCTTGAGATTTATGAAACGTCTAGTGAACCATGTTGAAAGTACGTCATCTGAGTAATATTTACAAACATTGAGTTGATGAGATAGTGCAAAGAGTTTGCGTCATTTTAAAACTCAATTTTCAAAAAGGTATGTCATAAATTTTCTTGTCAGTACCGTGGTATTGATTAACTTTATCAACTAGTGATTTTTTCTATCCAAAATAGTAAATTTTTGTACTTAATACTAGCCTAAATTACACAGTAAATGGAAATTATCAAATTCATAACCAAACAATTACAGTCGTTATTTTAAATGAAAATGTCAGTACCGTGTCTGTCAGTACCATGGGAAAAATAATTAATTAGTAATAAAATTATTTTAATTAATAATTGTAATTTTTTAAAATGCAGATGGCTCCAATACTTCGTATGCGAAAATACTTCGCACTAGAAAACTGCCTAATCCTAATGACAATAAAAGTGGCAGAATTTAACAATCGTCTTCAAAAAAAAAGAAAAGGAAAATGTAAAAATAAAATTAGTGCCAAAAAAAAACAACATCGTTTGAAACAAAAACGTATTGCTGAAAAATTAAGGAGAGAAAAAAATACGGAAGGATCCAGGGGCTTACGAAAATTGTCAGAAAGAAAGAGCAAGAAATGAAAAAAGGAAAAAGCAAGGAAAACTTAAATCTATTCAAGAGTTATCAGAACGAGAAAAGCGAGCTCGTCGCAAACAACAAAATTTATGGAAAAAAAATTCACGGACTCGACAAAAAGAAAAGATTGAGTTGACAACAAAGCAAAATGATATAAAGAATAACGTCGATTCCAAGCAAGCTCGGGTAGGAAGGAAACGAATACAAAAAAATCTACGTAAATGTTTTAGAGACAACAAAAAATTATTGGATGATAATAAAAATCTGCGAATGAAAGTTAATAGCTTACATAAAAAATTACAACGTTTAAATATCAAGAAATCACACTCAACATCGCATAAATATAAAGTTGATAAAATGTTAAACGGTCAAAATGTAAATCCTCAAGTTCGTAAAACATTATTATTTCATGAAGCTATGGTACGGCAACTCAAATCATCTTATCAAGACTCAAAAAGTTCAAAATTTAAGCAGCTATTTGGTAGAGCAATAAGCGGAAAAATTGTAAAAAAAATATCGACAACTATCTGCCATTAGGAAAAATGTTGTCCCTATTATTTCTTCAAGAGTTCATCGGAGTAATAAACCACTGGAGTATGTAAAAAATTCAAAAAGCAATCACAAATTTATTCAAGATGTTCGAGTGAAAAGTTTTTATGATGAAAATAGTAAGATAATTCCTGATAAAAAAACTTCTATAAAAATGAATGGTGAACAAGTAACAAAGCGTTATATGAATGCTACGATTAAAGATTTACATTCTAAATTTTGTTCCCAAAGTACGTACCGTGTTAACTACTCAACCTTCGCAAAATTATCCCCAAAGTATTATTGTATTGAACCAAAAGTTACTAATAGAAATACGTATACTTCACACATGAAAATTTCTCTTTGTTAATACAAGCTTTTCACAGTCATAAGTTATTGACAGAAAAGACGTCATATAAAATTTTGAGTAGTTTCCTATGTGACAGTAATTCTGAACTATGTCTGTCAAGAACGTGTGAGACATATAAGTTAAAAAAAAATTAGAATTTAATCTGAAAGATACTAATCCGATTGATAAAATATCTCACATGAAATGGGAAGTATCTCCAGAACAAAGAATTAATGAAAAATAAATAACTGTTAAAATTACTGCAAAAAAACATTTCATGTACGATAGGGCAAGCAATTAACCATTTTAAACATGAGCTAGATTTGTTTACAGCCCATGAATACAGAATTACTCATCAAAACAACTCGATGAAAAAACTTACTCAGGCTCTACAAATCAATGAGTTAGGACTCCTCATTGACTTCAGTGAAAATTATTCTTGTAAGTATGAAACGGAAGTTCAGTCAGTACACTTTGGGGCTAGTAGAGTACAATGTACTTTACACACTGGCATGGTCTACTCTTCAACATCTTCTCAAGGCTTTGCTACTTTGTCAAAATCGCTCAGACATGATCCTTCTGCTATTATTGTTCACATGGAAAAAATATTTGACGTTTATCTAGCATCAAATCCAGAGATAAAGGAGTTTAAAAGTGTTATAATATAATTGAGGAATAAATTTAATAATTTTTCTAAAGAATGTCTACCAAATTTATTTTATGTCAGTACCGTGGAACGACAAATTTGAAATTTGCTTCTCGTTCTTGACGCTTTGAAGTTGTAGTACATTCCTCTCAGGTTCCATTTTTACAATAAAATAGATGAATAATATGCATAAAAAATTTAAAAAGTTTAATTTTAAAATCTTAACATTTTTAATCAAAAGAATCACAGTTAGAACAGAATCACCCATATATTGTAGAAAAATCTGCTTTGAAGAAAGTAAAGAACAATTTTTGCATGAGTAAATGGGTTTTTAATTTTTCATCCTGCCTTAATTTTTGAATATTTAAAGTAGTTTTGGATTATTTTTTTTTTTTTTTTTTTTTTGAAGCCTTAAAGTTATGAAAAATGGTTTTCTATAGGCCGTATCGTTAAACAGTTTTTTGAATATTAAATTTTTAAAATATCGATTTTTAATCGATTTCAATGGATTTTATCTTCCGCAATTTCCTATATCATTGACATCTATAACAATGTGATTTCCGGTCAGAATGGTGCATAGGTAATCACAAAATCATTTTCAGTGTAAACATTTAACATTAACATTTTCTTAACATGAAAAGATAATTCGAGATACACACATCTTTTTTTGCTTGATTTTTCTATTATGAACTTTTATAGCTAGACACTTAGATAATAAAAACAATGAATCGGAATTAAAATTACAGATATCGATAACCATGCGTACTAATAGCTTATATTTAACGCTAATACACACAAGTATTATTTCATCGTGTGCGCTTTTAGCATTATCAGTGCTGATGATTTTCAATTTAAATGTCTAGCAGTAGTAAGCTACTAAGTTATGAAAAAAAGGATGAATTTAATTACATATAAAATGGATCAACCATTAAATAAGGTGAATAGGTAATTTAAAAGAGTAACTTTTTTTCTCGTTATGTAATCGAGCAATATTTTTTTTAATTTTACTCATATACAAAGATAAAAGTCCAGAAAATTTCCTCATTAGATACTCAACATTTTTATATACGAATATGTACTTATACGGTTTGCGGTTTAGTATCACAATGATATTACAGACATGAGAATTACTTAATTTGGTGTTTACATTTTTAGATACGGATCCACACTGGTAGAGCCAAAAGTACAAATTTTTTAAGCATATCTTAGGATCTTCAGCCAAATAAACTGTACAGTTTATGCTTTATAAGTGAATCATTTTATCTCTGTGAACTATAAAATGCTTAAAATGTTATGCATTATACAACTGCTATGAACAAACAAACCGTTATCAGATCACAGCAATGGTTGTAACGAAAGTTTTCCGCCAGATCTGCTTCAAAAACTAACTTCTAACTCCTTAGATAACTTTCGAGTGGTTAACTACTGATCTTCTTCCATAAGTTCTCCGAGGCTAGCCTCATCAACATCAATGGACCAGCCAGAGCTCTCTGCTTCTTGAATGTCATAGTCCTTGTTTTTGATCTTTCGGTACCAAACCCGCACAGTGTCACATGATACAACAATAGTACTTATAGCTGTACACATAATACGTTGATATTCTGTAGCTGACTTTTTGCAACAGAACTGGAAGTAAATGCTGGTTCTAATCCGATAGAGTGATAGTTCCATTTCAGATACCTTGTACTTAATGATAACTATATTTTTTTACAGATTTCACAACACAGCGTTATAAAGTAAATCTCTTTCTTTCAAATGTCAAAAATCGTTTGGCAAAATATGAGCAAATACGCCAATGTGAACTGTGTGCTGACGATGTTTGCAGCGGCGGGAAACTTTCGTTACAACATAATATAAAATGCATTCAGAATTTAAAAAATATATTCTTTTATTTTCAAACTGGTAACAATAAATATTTCCATTCCTAAAAAAAATAGTTTGATACACCATGAGAATTACTTATTTTGGAACCTGAAGCTCTGTTGAAAATATAAAACCGAGCTTTACAAATAACAATCGAGCGTGAATTGATATTTATTCACTGATTTGCAAATGATGAAAGCCTAATAACTTATTCTGTTCGCCATTAACAAATTGATTGTTCCGCGCTATATTTAACTTAAAATAAATTATGCATTTATTCACTTCACCATTCGGAGATTCGAAAATCATATGCTAATCCAGTTTTCCAATATAGAGAGACTATCCAATTTGTTTTGCTTCGGGGAAGACCAATCTTTGCTCAAACAGAGTAAAAATTATTCATAATTTCGATTTTGCAAAGTATCATAGCTTGCTGTTGGGAGAAGAAGGCAAATCGCAGTAAAAAGTAAAGGCTTTTGTGTTGGGATTTTATTTCGAGCCTGTGTTTTTATTAAATAAAAAAAAATGTGGAAAATAGAAAGGTACATCAGTTTAAAATTTCAATTTTTTGTGTTGTTAATGAACGAATTAGAAAACTAAGAGCCATTTTCAAAAGCTCATACTTGAGAAATTTATACGGGTTATAAAATTATTTCTATTATAAAATAATAAAATTAATTTTATAATAGCTATATCCTCTGTTATAAAGTAAAATAATTTTAAAAAATCAATAACAGATTTTTATACAACTGTCACTTTCGTAATTTCGTTTTATTTTCGACAGGATTTTTATTTCGTCTAATATTTTGTATGAAAGAATGCATTATAAATAGATATTTTATCTAATTAAACAGGGTGAGCTACTGCAAAAATCTACAGTTGATCAATATGCAAGAATTTTAAAATTTACTTACCCACATAAAAGCAGATTCTTGCTTTTATGGGGGGTTTTCTGTGGTAAAAAAGGTACATTATCGTATCAGGTACTTTCTGATGTAGTATTGTTGGATACAGTACGTGTACTTGAAACGATATTTTGAAAATTCTAACGGCTACGGGCCATTGTATAAGGCACTGAATATGGGTAGATGGCTGATGTATGCAGGTCCACGGTTCTGGCCTACGAGGTGTCTGTTGATCTAAAGGTTTGAAGTTTTGGTCGGTTTTCTGTATATGTAACGTGAAGGCATGTTTAAAATGTCCTGTGCTCAAGACGCAGTTCTTGTGTGCTTTGGCCTAACAAAACAACTTAAGGACTAAGACATACTGATTTTATATATCCCTCCACCACCACCCCTCTATCAGAGGTTTTTTTTTTTTTTTTAACACCATACTATGTGAATTCATATCGTCATATTTTACACTAGTAAAACAGACTTGTGAATCGTTATTAATAAAACATTCTAAGCAATTAAAAGTACTGAAACTGAATTTGCGTCATCAATGTAACCGAGAGTACAGAAGATTAATAAACATTCCTTGGGATAGATATCTGTAAAACACATAACAGAAAATGTCGGACTGCTCTTTAAAACAAAAAGTGAGAAAGAAAGAAAGAAAAAAATGGAGGTAGGGTGCAAAAATGAAACATTTTCATTATTTTAAATGTTAGTTTGAACGAGTGAAACCATTTCGTATCATACAGATTTTTCGTTCATACACTACAAGAGAGCTTAAGAGGAAACACTGGCCTCTATGTAATCCTGTCCGACACCTGAACTCTTATAATTTGAAAGATTTGCTTTATGCAAGATCCAAAATTTTTCCTTTACTGATATATTTCACTGCCATGATGTTTCATTCCTCGTTGTTCATCACATAAAAATTCTTTTTGTTATGTTTAAACCTAAGAAAAGCGGTAAATTCTTAACCATTAAACTTAAAAATGGCTACCTAGGAAACTACTTGTAAGCTGCTTTATTCATTCTAATCTATGCTGCAATTTTATGTTGAAACAGTACCTAAAGGCAATCCAATAGTTATATACCGAGCAGAAATAGGAAAAATTAAACTATTAAAGTCTCCACTTGCATACAACATTTTAATAAAATAAACAAGTTCAAATTACCGTAATTTCCGGCTTATAATCCGCAGCAATTGATAATCCGCAGGCGCTTTTTTTCAAGTAGAAGAAAAATATTTCTTTAGATAATCCGCAGCGGTAGATTATCCGCGGATAATATGGCGATGCTTTGCCGAAATTGGTGATTATTATCTATGTATAGTAAAACCACCGTATTTATATTAGAATTGGCTTACTGTAAAACATGTCCTACTAAAAATCTATTGTTATGAATGAGAATTATCAAACATACTTGGACGGTCTTTTGTCAATTTAAATCACAATTGATACACAATTTTTAAGCTAGGCATTCTACCTTTAAGCACTAAGAACGGTATTATGAAATTAATAAAAAATAAAAAAGCGAACATTTCTTTCGGAACAAACAAAACAATATGTATGGTAGCATGCAGAATACTTATCGCACATTTTGTAACATCGTAATTATTTAGTCAAGTGACATTATTATAAGAAAAACAAAACTAAAATGAGACCTACATTTTTACTGGAATAATATATATCCCTATATTGACAACAAATATTGAATAAGTAATCAATACAGGCAATACTCAGCAAAATTTACGTTTAATATTTTGATTAACAGACTTAAATCTTTTTCAGGGTCTAAATATACTGGAAAAAAGAAATGAACTTCTGTTTTGTTTTTATAAATAAAGTTTTTTACTGTATAATCTGAAGGTTTCGGGAAAAATTTCAGTAGACAGTACGCAGCGATGCTTAATACGCACTGGATAAATTTTCATCTTTTTTAGTGGATAATCCGCGGATTATAAGCCGGAAATTACGGTATTAGTTATCTGAGAATTTCACTTTTTTCCCACTGAATTTGTACAGGCAATAACAGAATGTTCAAGCTTTTAAGAAGCAACTGAAAATAACCTAAGCTATTAATATAAAATAATTAATAATTTCTGGGGTTCAACATAATTCTGGAAGAAAAATTAGGACGTCAAAGTAAGTCGAAAGTCTTTATCAGTTTACTTTTTACCACAGATACATATTTTATTTCTAGTAAATAAATCTCAATGAGTGAACTAAGAGAGGAGACGGGAAATATAAAAATTTTTGCACTGTCGTTAATTGGCATTAAGTGCATGATGACGTAGGCAGATAACAGCTACAGAGATTTCTAGTGACATTGCTACTGCGTAGAGATCTGCGCCGCCACACCACGCCGCCTCAGCCGGGGGTCTAGGACAGCGCGCCGGCGAAGAACTCCGAATGTACACTGTGGCGTACAACTGCTTTCAAAACATTTGAGAAAAGTTAACATGAACTTTCAACTGCTTTTTTTCTGGGTACTTTTTAAAGCAATTAACTTGCGAAGATGCAATTTAAATTTTTTGAGTCAATGGCGTAATTTGATTGCTTAACTGTTGATTGAAACAACATTTGACTGTTAACATTTGATTGAAAAAACTATTTAAACATTGCATCTCAAAAAAACATTATATGTTTAGAATGATTCACAAGGAGGTTGTAAAAAAAAAACGCTAAAAAGCAAATCATGTATCAATCGTATACTGATAACTACACGCTTAAATCTATTGAGTAAAATAATAATCAAACGGAGTATATTTTTACTCAATTTTTGACTTCAAACAGCCATTCTCCCGATTGAGTAAAATTTACTCAATTCATCGACAAAAATCAATGGAGCGAAAAATTCTCAATTTTTGAGCATTCTACAACAGCTCCATTTAGGCTAAATAATAATCAAAAATGAGGAGTGTCTGTCCGTTTTTGATTAATATAACTGTACTCAATTATGATTATTATTTAAGCTATAGAATGAGCGTTTTTGCAAAATCAGCCCTTTTTTAATTAACATATCTGTATTCAATTAAGATTATTATTTTAAGCTAGAAAAAGGGTGTTTTATTAAAATTTGCTGTTTTTGATTAATATATTGAATGATTCGTTTTCTTCATTTTTTATTATCAGAGCTGTAATCTATGATTATAAGCCCGAGAAAATAAATTTTAAATCAAGGCAAATACATTACATATATCTTAATACACTATAAAAAAGTATTTTTTTAATAAATAGAATATAATTTCACTGTAGTCTCTCGTTATAAAACGAATTCACAGTACAGTCAGAATACAGAAATGCAATCAGGGTTAAACCAGCTGTGAGATTTAATCAAAGCAGCAAACCAATTTATTGACATGAAAAAGGTAAAATACTACTTACTCCCTTTGGGTGGAGATATCATAACTTCATTTGTTTTACAATAGCTTTTTAAAATCCAATCGTAAGAAATTATGTCATTAAAGCGAAATCTTTACCTAAAGCATCTCCTCCATATCTAGGCTGAATTTATTTCACAACTCTGAATATGAAAAAGATGCATTTGGTATTCGGATATAACATAAAATTATCAACAGCGAATACACACACAACTATGCCCGACTATGAACCGTTAGCCGTTGAACAGCGTGGGTCACGTGATAGTAATAGGATATGGGTCGTGGGGGAGAAAGACAGAATACTCAAATAGACAAGATTTTTGCGAAAAATGAGTTAAATAGAATATAGCGGATGGGGAGTACTGGGGCGAATTGAGGAATTCACAAATTATTGTCTTGAATGAGTATTTTTTGGCGTAAAAGGATTTAAATCGGCCGATAAGAAATTTAATCAATAAATGAGTGTTAGTTTTAATCAATAGATTTAAGCGTGTAAATGTATCATTAATGTGCCATATAAACAACATAAACCTATCCGATTTTGATAAAATCTATTGTTTTAGTTTTTCTGTAAAAATATTTTTAAAATGTACCACAACGACAAGCTTATTTTCAAGAGCTCCACTAGTGGCGGCCAAGTGTATAGTGCTCTGAACTGGGAGACGGAAGGTGCGGGGTTCAAACCAGGTCGAGTCCGCCGACCAATCCGTTCGGAATTTTCCTCAGTTTCCTCCAAAACTTAACGTAAATACGGGTCAGGACCCCTTATAAAGATCTCCGGAGCGCACCCTTCAGCCTAGAGCCCATGTGCAGCTAATTGGCCGCAATCCCACAACATCATCATATTCTAGTTTTCGTAGTCTTAAAAAAATATCATCTTAATATCCTCTTAGCGTAGTATGCTAATGAGATGTATGTGTGTGTGTTCGCTATAGGTAGCCAGAGAGCATGTCGGATCCGGGTCAGATTTGGCACAGAGGCTAAATAGGTAAAAAAAAAAGCCAGTGCCGTAAAAAAAATGTTGAAATTCGAATTATTTAGAAGATATTAATTAAAAACAGAAGAAATGAGCATCTAGCTTACCATATTTGGCGACCTTGCTCCAGCAAAAAACGATTTATGCTTTCGCAACAAAGCAGGAAAGCTCTTAAAAGTATGTTGGATTCGAAAAAACATGAAGTTGGAATTACGCCAAGTTAAGATTCACGAGGAATAAATACGTGTGTTAACATAAAGTTAACTATTTTCAAATAGCAAGATCGTTTCGATCGGGGCCTTCGCTATAAGTAACGGGCCTGCGCGTGTATTTCCATGAGTCATCCAAAGAGGCCTACGGATGCTCGCGTCTTCCCGTATACATCAAGCAATTTTTAAGCTTTCCGATGCTTTGAAACGTTATTAAATGTAGTTTTAAGTAGTGATTGCGTTACTAATTCAAGTACGAACTCATTGACAGTTTCTTTACTATGATACACGTGGACATTAAAGTAAATAGATGCATGTAATTTGAAGGAAAAACAAAGTAGTTTTCACTCTCATGATTCATTATTTTAGCTTGATTTTTAATATACATGAACAAATTAAGCTGGCTTTTAGTATACATTAAAGTAAACGAATACACAAATGATACAGACATTTTTATGCATTTCTTTATACTGAATGTTTAAGTTTCACATTTTCAAAGCAGTTACAACCATTATTACTTTTAAAATAAATTTAACTAGTAGTTATTAAATTTTCATTTATTAAATATTGTTCGGTTAATATATTAATAAAATATATGACGAGGAGCTGAAATAGAATTTAAAATATTTGATATTTACAATTCACGTATACAAAATTTAAGTACTGGTATACTATTTAATTTTTAATCTTTAGTAAGGCGTAGGTATCAGAAGAATTTTTGCTATAATTATAAGTACAATCTGTGCACTGCAAGTCCTTGGTATTTACATGAAAAATAATGTAAATTAATTTAACGAGAAACATTTAGAATGAATTACAAAATAAAGGGTGTTCAATAAATAGTAGTACGAACTTAAAGGGAGATAATATATCAAAAGGATTACGAATAACGTAACAGTGTATGATAAAACACGTTTGTTAACTGTTTTTATTTTGGTTAGTTCAAATGAGTTTATTTATCGAAAATTTTATCATTCGAAATGAAAATGATTTATAATTTTCAGTGTTAGTTCCATATACTTTTTCTTCTCCAATGAAAAAATATAAATTTTAGAAAACCATACTAGGAAATACCACTAATATTCCAACACCTTTTTTTTAAGTTATTATTAACTGGCGATTGAAAACAAATGTTTTCGTCCCTGCATTGCTGCATATTAGGGTTATAGCTTTAAAAAAAAAAAAAAAAAAAAAAAAAAAAAAAAAAAAAAAAAAAAACCCTGCTCCACGGACTTTGAATACAAATAAAGATAAACTAACAGCTCTAGGACTTGAAAAATTTCAAGATCCCTTTTCGCAAGTTGCGCTAAACACTGTAGTAAACTAAAAATCAACAATCTCTGAATTAATTACTTTTTAATATAGCCATTATCTAAATGGAACTTTGAATTTGAGTATGATGAACGCTTATACAAAATATTAACTTCAATTTAAGTTTCTACATAAACATGTGCAAAAATTAATAACATATTTTACAGTACTTCTACACTAAAACCAATATCACACATTTAGTTGCATTTATAATAAATGATAAATGACATTTTCAACTGAAAGATTTAAACAGATAAGAATGTCTAACTAGTATTACAGCGCACGCTTATTTACTAGAATAATAAACTACCCAAGTTAAACGATTTCAGATTAAAATGATTTATAAATAACACATGAATATTAATTCACAAAACATGCTTTATATCCTATAAATTTGTATAATTTCTAAATACAAGTGTACACTTACCTTTACATTCAGAACTTAAAGTTCGAATTCTATGATTGAATTCGTTGATTTATTTCCATAAAAAAAGCGCAATCTTCAAAAAATTATTACCTACGTCTAAAACACCTTGTCATTAAATCATTATGACAAAATTATAACAAAATTGTTTTTTAATTATAAAATAAATTAACGTTTATAATCCCAAATCGCATACAATCGAACAGCGCAAATGTAAATATTAGGCCTCAATGTTTCACTCATTTTTTTTCCGGTGGCAACGAAGAAGCAGGCCCGGTTGCTAATAACGACGGCCCCGGCTTACTCTCATGATTCACGACTGCTTATTTTAGTTTCACAAGTGGATATTTAATATACTTTAAAATAACTAAATACACAAATGAGAAAGACATTTTTATAATGAATATTTCATGAACGTAGTCGTATTTCCTACGTTATTTTAAACAATTCAACATTAATCTTTAACAAATGATATATTAAAGCGCATTTCAGTGTTTTCGGGATATCCTGTATATTGGAAAAAATTGATAAAATACGCTCTATAGCGTGATCCCTGAATTAATTATTCTTTTATAAAGACATTTCATGTAGTATATATTATTCTTTTGTCGCTTTCTCAATCGAACTTAGGAATTGAGCAAGCATAATGAACGCTTGTACAAAATATTAACTACATTTTAATTTTCTGTATAAACGGGCAAAAATCAATAATTTATAATTTACTGTATTTCTGCACTGTACCAGATGTAAGTCTTTATCACATAATCAAGGCATATAACTGATAAATAACATTTTCAACTGGCAAAATTAAATTGTCTAAATAGTATCACAACGTCATGCTTATTTACAAGAATAAAAACTACTCAAGTAATACGATTTCTGATTAAAATAATTTATTTATAAATAACACATGAGTAATTATTCACTAAACATGATTTACATACATATTTTCAGAATTTCTAAATACATTATAAGCGTTCACTTACCTTTACATTCAGAGCAAAATGTTCGAATTTTAGGATAAATTTTCATGAAAGAAAATGGCGCAAGATTCACAAAACGATTACCTACATCTAAAGTTCTTTAGTATGACAAAAGTATAAAAAAATTGTTTTAAAATAATAAAATAATATAACATTTATAATACTTAGAATAATAAAATAGAATACTGTGACTGGGGAAAACAGGCCTCAATGATAAACTCATTTTTAGGGATGGCAACTCATAAGCAGGCCCGTTACTAATTGCGAAGGCCCCGGCTGATCCCTGACTTCAAGATAAAACTTTTTCCGCCATTACTGCAAAACATTGCAATGTCAAGGACAAAAAGCCTAATAATTTTTACACCGTTTGCACGATCCGTTTGAAAATTTTCATAATTATGTATAAAAATATAAAAAACAATCTGTGCCACTTTAAAAATCTGAAAATCCACCCGTTCCCTCAGTTTAAAGCGATTTTTCGCTATTTTAGGCAACATTTCATTTCCGAGAGTCAAAAAAGTTAATCATTTGCGTAACAAAATTAGCTATTGCAAATGACAATGACTTCATTTTGACGTCATACTTAACAGCTTTTTCCAGATTTTCCAGAAGTTTATTTATTTATTTCATCTTATAAATAAAAATGAAATTCTGTTTGTGGATTTGATTAGTACACAAATCCACAAAAATGGACCTATCAGCCTGAAATTTTGCACAGATATGTAAAATAATATAGAATAAATTATAGTCCACTTTAAAACTTTGAAAGCCCACCCGTTCCCCATTTAAGAGATTTTTTATGTTCTCCACGCAGAAAGCTTTCCGTAATTGTAACCCCTGTAGTGAAAAAAGTATGAAATAAGCATCATTATTGCCATGTGTGGCGATTTTGCCGAATAAAATGTTTTAAATTCTTAAAGTAAAAATAAAAGGATAATAATGATTTTTTTAAGTTATATTTGTAAGGTTATTTTTTTAATTATAATATCGTGTGCATGGGAAATCAGAGCAGGAATGTAATGTTTTATACGCAAAACCATGGCTCACTTGGATAAATACAGGCTGTCCGGAAACCAGTTTCTCCTATGGGATTTTCCGTACGAGTAAATTTTCGCTTCTTCGCCAATTTGTCGCTTTTATCCAACGAATCACTGTTGCCAACTCTGCCGGAGAAAATGTGCCTAAAATCAAAATGAAAAGTATCCAGGAATGGATAACAATGACACATTCAGATATAACAATCGTATCTACACAAAAACCGTGCTCGAGCGAAATAGCACTCATGTGCTAAAAAAGGCGCCAAACACGGCTTTTTTTTTTTTTTTTTTTTTTTTTTCTCGGCTTGAAAACATTGGCTGCATTCGTAAACGATAAACTCGTTGCACGAGTGCAACTCGTTTGGCGTTTACGAATGCGGCCATTGTTATCCATTCCTGGATATTTTTAGCTTTGATTTTAGGCAGGGCCGGACTGGACCGCTCAAACGGCCCGGGCGATTTGACCAGACCGGCCCCCAACGTCAGTTGCGCATCTAGGATATTAGTTTAGCGGAGCGGGGATGCAGAAATACAGTAGAACTTTGTTATAAGGACGGCTCTCTTATAACGCTAAGATATTCTATACTTTCAATCTGAAAGTATCCAAAGTGCAGAAGTTCGTTTACAACGTCGTCACTGCGTCTTAAATGATGTGTTCCTTTCAATGCCATTAAAATCGAGTTCAAATGTATGCAACATTATTCGAGAAAATTTAATACCCAACAATTTTTGTTGAAGCTTTTTTTCGAAATAATTTGAAGACAAGTTTTGGAACATTTTGATTCAATGCTTTAGTAACATTTCTCTACTTTTAAGAAAGTTTCACTTTCTTTTTTTACCTTTGGAAGGTGATAAAACCAGGAAGAAATTTTTTAAAAAGGTAAAAATTAAATTACTGAAAACTATCATGTGATAATTATTAAATGTCACGTATAGTAATGGTGTATGGTTCTGTATATTACTTGATGAATTGTTACGGTTGCTTTTATGAGTTTAACTGGAATATTTTAATTTAATTAGAATATTTTAGCTAATTAAACATTATTAAATTATTTTCACATGCTAATTTTATATTTTTATCAGTAGATACATAGTAGATTGCGCAACGCAGGCCTTGGCTCTCATGTGAGCTGTTGCGCCAATGTTTTACTTAGGAACTTATAGAGCTTATATACTTTATATATCAGTCTTCTCTGTTGAGACAGTTTAAAGTTAAATATTGATTAGAAAATTATGAAGGTAAAGTTAAAATAAAACTTGAATTGAGAAAAAAAATCGTGTGAAAACTTCATTTAATTGTCTACTATTTAAAGTACTTCCATACAAATTCCCCATAATAGCTAAATAAAAAAGGAAACCATGATAGCATTTAAAATTAGCTAATGAACACTACGAAAAAATTGATCCAAACATTGTAAATAGTATTCAGGATTTTAATATTCAAGTAAAAGACATTAAAAAACTTAAAAACAGTACCAATTTCCTTGGACACTATACAAAATAATTCAGCTACCATAGCACATGCGTGCCATATAATGGTGTGAACTTATAAAAAATTAAGATTTAAAACTTCATTATACTGAAAAGTATAATGAAGTTTTGTTTGAACAAATTTGTCAGATAAAATTTGTACAAGCTACTGTACCATGTCATCTTGTAGCATATTTATTACACTATGCACAGAGGTAAATATTTAAATTAGCTGCAAAAAGAAAAAGCTCTTTATGATTGAGAAAAATTATTAAAATTTTAGAATATTCATTCAAATTTCTTTTTTTAATAAAATTTGTATCCTTTAACTTAGTATCAGAGTGTAAAAATGCTTATACACCTACATATTATTTTCACAAAGCTTTAAATAGTCAGCTATTCTTTTCTCACGTTTGCAACAAAAATGTTAATGCTTTTTCCCAAAGTAGATGCAACACATCCCTATTTTTGCCCGAACTGTTTTTTTTCCAGGTTTTTCCTACTAGTGGCAAAAACGTGTCAAACTTGCATGTTTTTTTTTTCCCTTTCTTTCTTTCTAGTGACCGGGTCAGCAGCCTACTGGAGGCTCGACCACTCCGAGGGCCGTAGAGATGGTCAAGGGGATGCCTATTAGACAGACGAAAGTTTTCCCCCTATGAGTGGCTCCTAAATTTGAACCCGTTCCAGATGAGAGACCTAGCACGTGAAATCGGCAACCCCAGAGCTATTCTTTTTACATGAACACATTGGAGGCACGAACAGATTTTACGTGCGCCAGCTTCCATTAGCGTACACGAAATAGCAGCTCAGATGAGAGAGGTTTTTCACCATCTCAAATACTGGCCAAGCTGGTGCTGCTTCACTTTCCGTGTTCGTACGGGAACGGAGATTAGCGGACAGGCCGTTGCGGGACAAAAACTTGCATGCACTTTTAATTACTTTTATTTGAAGAGGAAATCACGTAAAACTTTATTATTATTTGCAATGTCTAGTAAAATGCCGTCTTTAACAATTGATACCATTCATTCATTCTTTTAACTAATCTAGCGAATGCTACATTATGCTTCAACTAAAATTAAATTAAGGCATGCAACTAAAATTAAATTAAGGCATGTAACCCCGAAAAAAAATGTGAATTTAAAAGTTACCGTCTATTACTTTATTTTTCTCACTGCAATATGGGCGTGCTATATCTTTTTTAGCATATTTTCTTATTATGACAATTATTTTTAAGAGAATTTTGAGGCATTATGGGTCTGGTCCGGTATGACCTAAGTCTTTATAAAGGTCTAAATATTGTAATATTTAAAGTTTCAATTCTGTGTTGAAGGGAGGTGCGGATCGTGTAGTCGTCCCAACGATCACGTGTACAGAGCTCGAGCTTCCATTACATGTTGTTCTAATGTGAATTTTGTGTTTCTAATGTGTTCTACAAAGCTCATTGCAATTTTAACAATTTTAATTATTATCATAATATTAAAGATAGTTTAGATATGGGAACCATTATTCAGCATACAATATAGCTAGCACATGTCGCGTCGCAATCTTGTGAGTCGCTGTCGTGTCTAGCCATCCAGAGCACCGGCCCACATAACCACCGGCCCATCGGGCTATCGCCCGATGGCCCAGTCCGGCCCTGATTTTAGGTATATTTTCTCCGGCAGAGTTGGAAACAGTGATTCGTTGGATAAAAGCGACAAATCGGCGAAGCGAAAATTTACTCGTACGGAAAAATGGAGCTTTCTGGACAGCCTGTATTTATCCAAGTGAGCCATGCGCAAAACAATAAGAAATGAAGATTTCCGAGGCTAATATGTAAAATTTTTAAGTTTGGCGAAAAATAATATGGCTAATATGCCGATTTTTAGAGAGTGAGTTCTAGCGGTTTGCACAGTTTTCGGCTTGACGCAATTTACTGAGAGCTTAAGGAAATAGATTTTTGAAAACAAGTGCATAGATTTTATTAGAATACAGCGTTAAATTCTGATAATCCGTGCAGAAATGATGCAGTTATTAAGGGATTTCGAGCAATCTATCTTCACAATTCTCGCCAATTGAGTATATTGATTTAAGTTAGGGGAATTCCGCCAAATTTCAGAAAATTGAAATCTTCGCATTTAGTACATCGGAGTAACGATGAATAAAACACGTTATACGTTGATAATTTAAAAAATGCGGCTATTAAGCAATTCCACTTTTGAAATAAATGCCTGCTTTACTTATAGGCGGTCAAATCATTTCCCATTTTGATTGCTGCTAAGTCAATGCTTCGAATGATTCCCTGAAAAAAATTTGCAAAATGGCGTATGTTGGCCCTTTGGCGATACTTAGATTTGAAACTGGATTTTATTTGAGACTGGTATATATAATAACACTGGTTATAGATAAAAATGAATGTTGGTATGTGTGTATGAGGTTGAAAAACTCCAGCACCGTTTGACCAATCACCATGAAATTTGGTTCATGTAAGTCTTTTATCATGGAGAAGGTTTTTATGCTATCCGTTTTCCTCTAACTTGCCACTAGATGGCGCAGCAGAACGTCGAATTCTACTCCGTTTAGCCGTTTGCTATGCGAATATCGTCCAACTGATTTCGATGAAATTTGGTACACGCGGATATTGGAAAACGGGGAATATTTTTCACTATCCATTTGGCTGTAACTTGCCGCTAAATGGCACTGCAACGCATCAACCTCTATACCGTTCGACTGTCGGCATAAAATTTTTTATACTTACACATTTGAGCAAGAAGAATATATTCTAACTGTGTTCCTTTTGATGTTACTTACCATTAGATGGCACTGCAATGCATTATTGTTTTAACTCGCCACTAGATGACCCTGCAGCAGGCCAAATTCCTGACCATTCAAACAGTCGCTATGAAAATCAGTATACATAGCTATTTGAACAATGAGAATATTTTGGCGTTATCCATTTTGCTACAACTCGCCACTTGACGGCGCTGTAGCAAATCATTACTTTAATTAATCACTAGATGGTTAACTGACCACTAGATGGTAACTGATCGCTATGAAAATAGGTATACATAGATATTTGAATACGGGGAAGAGTTTGGCGCTATCCATTTTCCTATAACTTGCCACTCGGTGTTGCGTCCACACATGAACTTCAGGACTGTCCAGCCGATCATCATGAAAATTCGTATACATTGTTATCTGAATGCGAAGAATATTTCCGCCGTATCCGTTTTACTAAAACTCGCCACTAGATTGCGCTACTCCGCATCGCCTTCTGCACCGTACAAACCATTGCCTTGAAATTCGGTATTGATGATTAAAGAATACAATATAACGTGATATCCATTTTGATATATCTCTTTATTACAATAAATAGTAATCACAACAAATCGTAATATCGAAAAGTCCATTCATTCCCGTGCGAAGAACGGGTACTTCAGCTAGTATATATATATGAGTGTGTGTGTGTGTGTGCATGTCGAGGGCTGATCCAGAAACTTTTTTCGGAGGGGGCACAAATCGTGAATACTTATTTTATCTAGTGTAAAGTCCACTTAACATTGGGGAAAGCCCCATTTTCTCTGAGGGAGAGCGCGGCCTCTGCGCCCTCTACCTGGATCCGTCTTTGGTGTGAGTGTGCGTGTGTGTAAGCATACAACCATTTCCATTATGCTCTTTTTTAAAAATGTTTTCGCGACGGGCCGCGGCCACTAGGTTTCTGAGGTCGTTACGCCGCCGCCCCGAATTTCTGTGCGGCTCAGACCTCTACTGTTGCGTCTGGGAAAGAATTTTCAGACAACGAGTATACCGACTTCTTGCAAAGAGGGCTCTTTACCTGCAAGGTCCAGTGACATGTTTCCCTTTGAACGCAAAGACACAAGAACCCGTTTATCGTAATAGTCCGGGAGCCAGCGACAGATTTTTGCGACCAAAATCCTCTCAGCCCATAATTTCTCAGATGATTAAGACGGTTGTATGTTGAAGCATGGTGATCGTCAGCTGCCGCACCATGGGTTGGGCGGCGGCCGCCTTCCAGACACGTAAAAAAAATTTAAAAATTCAGTCATTTACTCCCGGTTGAAAATTTCTGAAATAATAGTTGGCATAGTACTTGTTGGAAAAAAAAACCGTCAGCTGGCCAAGCGCCGGTGGATTATACGTCAGCTGCTCATACGAAAATGTAAAAAAAATTTTTTTTTCAATGATTTCCTCCTCTGATGGTTGAAAATTTGACAGATGTTAGTTTACATTCTACTTTAAATAAAAAAACAAGTCAGCTGGCTGTATGCCGGTGGAAAACCCGTCAGCTGGCACAGTGAAAGTGTGGCGCGGAAAGGTAGTGTGGCCGCAGCTAGCCTATTTCAATGCACCAGCTGAAGGGTTTTCCCCCGGCATACGGCCAGCTGAATTTTTTTATTATGGCAAGAATTATGTCAACTATTACTTGAATAATTTTCAACCGGGAGGAAATGACACACTTTATTTTATTGGACACAACGCGCTGATATCCTCAATAACCCTACTATTTTTCATAATTATGTATAGAAATATTAAAAAAAAAAAAAAACAATCTGTGCTACTTTAAAAACATGAAAACCACCGGTTTCCTCATTTTTAAGAGATTTTTTGGCATTTTCAGCTCCATTTTATTTCTCCGAGTCAAAAAAGTTTATCATTTGTGTGACAAAATTCGGCTCTGCAAGCGGAAAAGGACGTTATATCGGGGCCTTCGCTATTAGTAACGGGCCTACGCGTGTATTTCGATGAGTCATCCAAAGAGGCCTACGGATGCTCGCGTCTTCCCGTATACATCAAGCAATTTTTAAGCTTTCCGATGCTTTGAAACGTTATTAAATGTAGTTTTAAGTAGTGATTGTGTTACTAATTCAAGTACGAACTCATTAACAGTTTCTTTACTATGATACACGTGGACATTAAAGTAAATAGATGCATGTAATTTGAAGGAAAAACAAAGTAGTGCTCACTCTCATGATTCATTATTTTTGCTTGAATTTTAATATACATGAAAAAATTAAGCTGACTTTTAGTATACATCAAAGTAAACGAATACACAAATGATACAGACATTTTTATGCATTTCTTTATACTGAATGTTTAAGTTTCACATTTTCAAAGCAATTATAACCATTATTACTTTTAAAATAAATTTAACTAGTAGTTATTAAATTTTCATTTATTAAATATTGTTCGGTTAATATATTAATAAAATATATGACGAGGAGCTGAAATAGAATTTAAAATATTTGATATTTACAATTCACGTATACAAAATTTAAGTACTGATATACTATTTAATTTTTAATCTTTTGTAAGGCGTAGGTATCAGAAGAATGTTTGCTATAATTATAAGTACAACCTGTGCACTGCAAGTCCTTGGTATTTACATGAAAAATAATGTAAATTAATTTAACGAGAAACATTTAGAATGAATTACAAAATAAAGGGTGTTCCATAAATAGTAGTACGAACTTAAAGGGGAGATAATATATCAAAAAGATTAAGAATAACGTAACAGTGTATGATAAAACACGTTTGTTAACTGTTTTTATTTTGGTTAGTTCAAATGAGTTTATTTATCGAAAATTTTACCATTCGAAATGAAAATGATTTATAATTTTCAGTGTTAGTTCCATATACTTTTTCTTCTCAAAGAAAAATTATAAATTTTAGAAAACCATATTAGGAAATACCACTAATATTCCAACACCTTTTTTTTAAGTTATTATTAACTGGCGATTGAAAACAAATGTTTTCGTCCCTTCATTGCTGTATATTAGGGTTATAGCTTAAAAAAATATAAAATAAAATAAAAAATAAACCTGCTCCACGGACTTTGAATACAAATTAAGATAAACTAACAGCTCTAGGACTTGAAAAATTTCAAGATCCCTTTTCACAAGTTGCGCTAAACACTGTAGTAAACTAAAAACAAACGATCTCTGAATTAATTACTTTTTATTATAGCCATTATCTAAATGGAACTTTGAATTTGAGTATGATGAACGCTTATACAAAATATTAACTTCAATTTAAGTTTCTACATAAACATGTGCACCCTCCAAAAAAAGTATTCGAGCAAGAGAGAAATTTCCTATTTTAGATTTGCGAATAATAATTGAGTTTTTGAAAAGCGCACAACTTGATAGAAATATGGAAAGTCATATTTATACATAGCCTCATTCATATTCTATGATAAATAATTTTTAATATACGAAACCAACATAGGAAATTTCTCTCTTGCTCGAATACTTTTTTTGGAGGGTGTGCAAAAATTAATAACATATTTTACAGTACTTCTGCACTGAAACCAATATCACACATTTAGTTGCATTTATAATAAATGATAAATGATATTTTCAACTGAAAGATTTAAACAGATAAGAATGTCTAACTAGTATTACAACGCACGCTTATTTACTAGAATAATAAACTACCCAAGTTAAACGATGTCAGATTAAAATGATTTATAAATAACACATGAATATTAATTCACAAAACATGCTTTATATCCTATAAATTTGTAGAATTTCTAAGTACAAGTGTACACTTACCTTTACATTCAGAACTTAAAGTTCGAATTCTATGATTGAACTCATTGATTTATTTCCATAAAAAATTGCGCAATCTTCAAAAAATTATTTCCTACATCTAAAACACCTTGTCATTAAATCATTATGACAAAACTATAACAAAATTGTTTTTTAATTATAAAATAAATTAGCGTTTATAATCCCAAATCGCATACAATCGAACAGCGCAAATGTAAATATTAGGCCTCAATGTTTCACTCATTTCTTCCGGTGGCAACGAAGAAGCAGCCCGGTTGCTAATAACGACGGCCCCGGTTATATTGACGTTATATCCGGCTTTGAACGAAAAAATGTGATTCCTTCCTTTTAAATTGCTTTTCTAGATTACACAGTTTAATTTTTCTTCTCAAAAATAAATCGAGGATTTATAAGCGGACTTCGAGCCAAGCAAAGAAATCGTCTGCCTGTATATAAGAATGGCTATATATACAAAATGAAATCTTTCGAATGCGAAAATTTTTCATGTTTTCAGAATAACATAATCTGATCGTTTTGGGAATATACTTTGTACTGGGTTCCCAGTAACAGCGCTGGTCTTAATGTCAAAAGTCACCAAGGTAGACCACTTTTGGCAATTTGTTGCCAAGTTTGGCATAAAAAAAATGAATTCTGAAGCTGAGCTCCACTTGGTGATATCTTCTGTACAGGGCGTAGCCAAGAGGGGGGATTAGGGGGGGTCATACACACAGTTGTGGCCCAGTTGTGTCCAATAAAATAAAGTGCGTTATTTCCTCCCGGTTGAAAATTTGTCAAATAATAGTTGACATAATTCTTGCCATAATAAAAAAATTCAGCTGGCCTTATGCCGGAGAAAACCCGTCACCTGGTGCATTGAAATAGGCTAGCGGCGGCCACACTACCTTTCCGCGCCACACTTTCACTGTGCCAGCTGACGGGTTTTCCACCGGCATACAGCCAGCTGACTTGTTTTTTTATTTAAAGTAGAATGTAAACTAACATCTGTCAAATTTTCAACCGGGAGGAAATCATTGAAAAAAAAAAATTTTTTTACATGTTCGTATGAGCAGCTGACGTATAATCCACCGCCGCTTGGCCAGCTGACGGTTTTTCTCAAACAAGTACTATGCCAACTATTATTTCAGCAATTTTCAACCGGGAGTAAATGACTGAATTTTTTAATTTTTTTTACGTGTCTGGAAGGCGGCCGCCGCCCAACCCACCCATGGTGCGGCAGCTGACGATCACCAGGCTTCAACACACAAGTATCTTAATCATCTCACGAATTATCGGCCGGGAAGAAATAACTGACCAAAATCTGTCGCTGGCTCCCGGACTATAAGTCAAACACTCCATTTTTGGATACACCAAGAATGGAAACCGGCTCTTTTTACTAGTGAGTCAAATTCAACCTTACGCACGGCTCCACCATGGCCCATTGAATAAGACGCTGAACATGATGGCTCAAGTGTGGAGCTCCCACATTCGAGCCCAAAGTGCAGCTGTCAATCCAACGGTCTGGAGTTTTAGGCTGCTTCCTCTAGGTGTAACGTGCATACCTCTTAAAAAGTCCTCCGCCCATGCTCCCCCCCCCCGGAATCAGATGTCCTCGTGTAGGCTTGCCATAACTCACACACAAATAAATTCAACCTAAAGAGTGATTCTTGGCGAGTGTTTATGTGCAGAGAATGAGGAACTCTCTAACAAACGCAAGGGAAATAGACCAATTTGGTGACAGGGGAATCCTTGTTTCGGGATGTATTCTCTTGGGCAGTCCTACATCACTGCTTGATTTTTATTTGGGTTCTGTCACCGCACAGTGCTATGTGAATGAGGTCCTTGAAGGCTATTTGAGGTTTTCTGGGATACTTCAAGCCCAGACTTCCTTTTTATGGACGATAATGTGAAACCACATAGAGCTTACATCGTATCCACTGCCTGGACTGGCTTTCGGATCTCAATCCTACGAAACATGTTTGAAATGGTCTAGGAAAGGCCATTGCTTGACGTTTATGCCCCTTCCTAGACCCTCGAAGAGTTAAAAGCCTCGCTTTTAGAATAATGAGATTTCCTGCATCAAGCGGTTCTCGCCTTCCTCAATAACTTGGCATAGTACTTTGTATGGTGGCGCATTGTGAGGCTTACATAACAATGCACGGTGGCCACACTTTATATTACATGGATCTTTCTCGAGGTAGGATGAATCATGATTTAAGCATTTTCCATATTGCCTGTATGTTAACTAACAACTCATCTCTTTTTTTAATATTGTTATGTTGTTATAAGCAGTCTTCTATGATAATATATATATCTGTTCCAAATTTTATTACAATAAACTGAATATTTCTTCAGTTATCAGACGTTCTGTGTTTGTCACCTTAATTTTGAACTCTAGTACAATACTATAAGGAAAATTTCATGTTGGCAGACTTTAGATTCCCATTGGTGTATGTGAAAACTAGAAACCGGTAAATTCCCCACCCTCAAAATTTTTAACCTCAGAACTTTGTTATCCTGAGGAAATTCCAACAATATAGTAAAGCATCGTAAAGCCGACTATCAATCTAATGGATACATTCTCATAGCTAAAGGGCCCGAACACTAATTACTAAATCTAGCTCCCGTGAAAACATCGCCAGAAGGACCAACGGAAATTATTAAACTTGCCCAAGTTCTTGCTTTCTGAATCGCTCTTTTTTGTTTAACGTTAAAACCGAATTTCTTTAATTTATTTTAAATTAGTATCTGGTGTTTTACAATTTAAATAAATTTTTCTTCAACTTTTGCCCTCAAACTCAGGTTACAGGAAAAAATTTGCCAAAATCAACAATATTTAAATTTCACACTCCGTCTATCAACAAAATATTTTTACTAAAGATTCCTCAGAACATTAACAAGCGTAAACTTTTAAATGGCACAGTTATAAAAACTATTCTTCAAATCTCAAGTAATTTCGAATTTACAAAATTAACACCTGAATCTTCAAATTTCTGCCAAGCCTTCACGTGCATATTTTTTTTCAAATATGCACATTTTTATGTCCAGTCCAAGTTCAACCTGTTAAGTACAGTTGCTAAAATCTTCTACTTATGCTAAGAGAAGTTTGACAAACAGCGTATGCAACGTTTAAACATATGTACATAAAATTTTAATACGAACCAACCTAAGTTATTGGAACATTTCCATACTCAAAAACTTTTTCGTAACATTGTTCATGAGCAACATCGTTTGATTTCTAGTTTACGACTTTTTTTTAAGGATTGGCAGTATTCTTACTCTACCATTGAATTGTGCACATTTCAGGTACGTACAGTTACATTTGTAAGTGTCTTTTCTTTTTCAATAACATACTGAAATTATAAAACAGTTCCAATTCACAATTTTGGTTGAGTTAGTATGAATCCTCGTTATAACTTATACCTACAAAATTTGATACTAGAGACAAATTAATCCGTTTAACTGATAAGACTTTTTGGGAAAAACTGCAAAACTCCTTTAAAAATAAAGTACATTATTTAAAGAGGCATTTAAATAAAATATTTCTGCTCGGTTAGTCATTCAGTTAAATCCCAAAATTTAATCTTAAATTCATTGAGCTATCACACTTTGTTGAATTTATCCTTCGACTGCCTACGTAGAATTGTGGAAGTTGTTGACAGAATCGTAATTAGAGACATCGTTGGATCCTAGAACAACAAATAAAAAAGTCTTCAATTATTTTCTGTCAACCTTAAGCACGCCCTATCCCCAGTTATGATTGATCATTTTCTTAATATTAATTAAGGTAATTTGTTTCACTAAAAAATGAAACATGTTGCAGAGGAATTTAAAAAAAAAATAATAATCAAAAAGATTGAGATACCTAAAGTTATTAAACTTTATTTTTACTCTTATACTAAAAGATATCTTTATTATTTCTTCTTTTCGCTTCTAAGGGGGCTCTAAGCTCGAAACCCCGGGGCACTACTTCGGTCGTAATTACGGTCCTGTATGAGAGAGATAAAATTGCTCTGACTATGTTAGTCATTCGTCCACTCTCGTCACAAGCACAAGATTTAGTAAGGTATTTTAGGGCAATTTGGACGTTAATGCTGATATTTTTTTTAAGCAATGTCACGATACTTATGCAGTTATACTTCAGGGGGAATTTGTATTCATCTATATACTTCAGGAGAAAATCGCTCTATCCCACAAAATTCACTGCTACATACCTTAAGTAACTCTTGGGGTATAAACTTTCTTTCAGTATTCGATTGCCATTTAATGGACCCATCATATTTGGTTGAGAATTTTTTTAAATTCTTACAGTTATAAAACTGATTTTCTACAAATATAATAAATAAATAAATGTTGACATACATCCATAAAACTTCTTTCAACATCCTCCATAAGATGTATTTATAAAAAAAAATAAGCAAATTAAATTTAGCACATATTTTAATACGGGTATTTACTGGCATATGCATGTATGATATAATTTTTCTTGCAGTAATCAGTAATGTCTTTGTTTAAATCAAATGTTATTCAGAAGATAACAAAAATGAGGAATGTAATTTTCTCTTTATAAAATGGAAGTACATTTTATGAAAGGAACCACGACTTTACTGGAAGAGTCACAAAAATTAGTCACCATGACGCCTGTAATCCTTACGCTATGTTCCCATAAGCGAAGAAAAATGACTGTATGGTGATGTATTGCAGTCACAAAAGAACTGTGAACTATATGTAGCATGTGGTGACTTCAATCGAACCAAAACTCCATGTGATTCGGCCGTGACTTTTTATGTTATGGATTAGAGAGTTTGTGTCGGTTACGTTACTTACTACAATTTAGTAAGTTGGGTTTATCAGATATTTTGAATATTTTATAATTTCTAATTTTATTTTGTCTTAGCTTATTTTATTTTTATTTTTTTTTAACTTAATAATTCTTAAGTTTGCCATTTCAATTGTATATTCCAATATGTGGAGCAGTATTGTCAGAAATACTTCATCACTATTAGTGACAACTTGAAAACAATGATAGTGAAACATTTTTAAATTTTCAGCGCTTATCGAAATTTATTTGTAAAATTATTCAAGATTTTCTAAATAATGTTTTGCTGCTTGGAAGCCATATTCTAGCACAAAAGAAAAGTGGCTCTCTTTGCAGGTGTTAGAGAGCAGTCTTATGCCTAATACTTTTTTCCACTTTATTGCATTTGCAATTATACTCCTATTTCGCCTTAATCATTTGTTCATATTTTTGTAAAATAGCTTTTTGCTTTTAGAGGAAAAATAACTTCGCTTGCGTGCATTTGATATTAATTAAAATCATTAATTAAAACTATAAGCTTCTAATGCCTGAAAGATTTCAAACACTTAATTGATATGTTTTTCGAATGGAGAAATACTGTGTACTCCGACACATATACTCAAGATCAATAACTAATTAAGAAGTAAATTAACATAAAATAAAAACACTTTCTGAAGAGTAATTAAAATACTGCTTCTCTCTCTTTTTTCTGTTGTTGTTGTTGCTCTTATTGTTGTTTTTCTTCTTCTGTTTTTCTTACGAAAAATTTGAAACTTCAGAAATAATAATAATAAAATTATACTATTTACATCGACAGTTATAAATATGATTTGTTTAAAAAAATATTTTTCTTAATTCTGCGCACTTATTTTGGATTAAACATGTAACTTCTACAAAAATTGTTTTTAAAAACATCCCTATTCATCAATCTCCAACAAAACTGAAAAATTTTTGTATTTCCGACTATTCCAAACATCTGCGTTCTCACTTCACATTAATATGAATGGATCTGTCCAAAATCTGTAGAAAATTTGCTATTAAAGTTTAATGATGTAGGTTTAGAGTAATGTAGACATGCTCTGCGCTTAAGATAAATGGATGCATTCTGTTGAAAATGATCTCAGACTTATTTTTCGTAAAAATTTTACATCAGCGCACAAAGGAATTTGAATACATGGCAAACTATGGACAGGAAATCCTTGAAGCAATATCAATGTAGTCCTTCTATTATTAACAAACTATAATTAGTATAGCTAAGCTCAGTTATAGAAAACTCATTTATACTGACAGCTGCATTCTAATGTTAAAATATTCTGCTCCATTTAAGTGTCAAAGATTTCACTGTTATTATAAACGCATGTTTAAAATTATAATACATCGATTTTAACATAAATGTTTTATTAAATGTGCGAACTGAAACAGAGTAAATATAGACTAAAATGCAAACTTTACTGCTGATGCCAAATTTTAGTGTCTAAATTATCACGTCAAAATTTCTTACATCAAAACTAACTACTCCTTCGTGGAAAGTCACCTTTCAACTTCGCAAAATTTTTTATACAGCACTAAATATTATTTTAGCAAATAATAATAATAATTAAAACATTTGGAATTTTTTATGGAAAGGAAATTACTTAAATATATACTTGAGGTTTTAACGAAATTTCCTGTAAAACACAAAAAGATGTTAAATATTTTGTAATTTTACAAACAGTATCAGCCTGTTGAGATTAAAGATAAAATGTTTTTTCTCTATTCAATATGTTGTTACGTTGATTAAATTCACATCTAAATCCACCTCAACGTTTCAAAAAGGTGAATTCAAGCACGTTTTTAAAAAGATGAACGAACATGAGTTATTGAACAACTAAAGTAGCTAGAAAATCGGAAAAAATATTTAAAAACCAAAATCTCGGAAATTTTTTGATGCGTAAATGTGAAATCTCACCGATATGTAGGAAAGGAGATTGGCGTGGTTGATTGATTGAGAGCTAATTTTTTTATCCTGAAAACTTTTGCCTTTCCTTTACGAAACCTTAACATTAAATCCGTACACGTGTTAAAAACAGAAATATATTGTCCAAATATCAGGTCTCCTCGTGCTTTAAACTGCGGAGCAGTTTCATTCTGGCTTGTTTCTTTAATTTAAGCTCTCAGAATGCATCCAGATATCTCAGATTCGATGCATATCTACAGTTCTCTAAACTTACATTATAATTAACTTAAAGCTCAAATCAAAATTAATCTCATTTTAATCACGTGAATCTCTTTCAGTGCATAACTGTAAACTAACTTTTCGGGAACTTAAAGTTACGTAACTATGTTTCATTTGCAGAACTGGCATTAATTAACAAACGAAATAGCTTGCCCAAGTCTGTACGTTCATTCACAGGTGTTCATCTCATGCTTACAGGCAGCTCAAAACAGAGTTCACATGCAGCTAGCTTACGTGCGAGTAGAACTGCATGCTCAATATTCACGCTTCTCTCTCTCTCTCTAATTAACTTTTAAAACCTCAAAGGCATACTACGCATTTGCAAAAATCAATATAAGTCCGTCTTATAATAAACAAAAATTCATTATGAGTATTCCAACTCTACCACTTTTAATTATTTAGAGCAGGAAAATTCGCCTTTAGAAAATGCTCGAACCATGATTAAGTAGAATTTATTTTTCATTAGATAACCGATTTATAATCGAGATAAAACAAAACGAAAATCCTGTGCGGTTGAAACTGTACCACAGGCATGAAAATTAAATTCTTCAGAAAATAATTAAATGTGATCGAGTGGAGTTTAAGTGTCAGCACCTTCTTCAACTTGTAAAGGTTTTTGAAACCATTGGCGGAGAGAGAATCCTCAGAAATTAGCATAAATACGCGTACAAAATGTGTGTAACATATAATTTAAGTGGCTTTAAACATGATTTAAACCTTTAGGATTGTCTACATACCAGTTATTGAGGTTCTAAATGACAAGATGTACTTTTCATTATACATCCTAGTCTCTCTCTCTCTCTCTCTCTCTCTCTCTCTCTCTCTCTCTCTCTCTCTCCATTTTTTTTATACATTTTACGTTCAAACAAAAACCTCTCTTTTCTATCTGCATTAATTAATCTATATTTAAAGAATTCGAAAACATCAAATGAGCAAAATTATACAGTGTCCTAACAGTTCCCGTACTGACGACAGATGGATATCATTTGGATATTTAGTTTGCTATAAGTCTTTGCATCTGCCATATGATTTACGCACAAAATATATCACATAGAGCGCAGGTATCTGATTGCATGATAAATTCATTTCACTGAGAAGGACAAAACATAGAACTTTATTCATCTGCAACTTGAGCACGAAAAGAACGGAGCAATAAACACTAAAAATTGATGCAATGATAAGAAAACGATAAAATGTAATATTTTAAGAAAAATATCCCAGACCATGCGTTCGTTAAGTTCGAGTACGAGAACTTTTAGAACACATTGTATAAGCTGTGTTGCAAATCGAGGTGAAACATTTACTTGTACTGCTTGGGTGGCCTTGATGGAAATATGTTTATACATTAACATGTATTTTTTTATGTGTATATGTCTGAATATGTTCAATGTGTTGAAATGTGTACACACCAGGTTATATTCAATATGTAAACATGTGTACTCATCTTACTACATTTGATGTGTTGACAATGTACATATCTGACTGCATCTTATATGTTGAAATGCGTACACATAAAATATATTCGATATGTTGAAGCAGAAAGATATTCAAACATGTTACTGGATAACAGCCAGGCTAAACCCTTTCAAAGATTGGCCGTATTAGAAATAAAGAATTTATTACTTTGTTCAAATCAATGTAACAATATGCACAGCACAACTGGAAGGTTTCTAATTTTTTATTTTGAAATATATGCACCTGTCAGGGTTCGAATCCTTATGGGAGTACAAAATCCTTCCCCCATCAGTAGAATAAGGGCATTTAAAAATTTTATAATTGAAATAAAAATGGGCTTTTTTTAACGTAACATTTACATTAAAATAAAAATAAAATTCACTTAATGTAGCACTCTCTTCGTTGTAGCATACAAATACTTAAAATTTACTAGTCTGAAAAATAAATCAATAACACATATTGTAAAAGGACGACTGATCACAGTTCAGAGAAAAAAAATACCTCACTTTTTAAGTTAGAGACTGTGATCTCAGTTTCATGATAGACAGTATCACCTTTTCTTTCGATTCATTTGCAACCTTTGTAAGATATTTCTGCACGAAGGAGATAGTTTTAAGTGTTACCTTTTATTGATAAAAAGTCTGTTCTTAATGTTTTCATTTATTTTTCTTTTTTATTTTATTTTATCTATTTAAAAAATGACAAATTTATAAATGTATGTATACATAGGAAATTAACAATCTTAACGAAATAATCACGTGATATAGGCAAACAGACGATGGGCATTAAAAAAAATTATAAGATAGAATGGTAATCTGACGTAATCTGTATCAAGTATGCCCCACAAACTATATAATATATAATGTAATAAGAATGAAAACTTTCTAAGCAGCGAATTGACAGAGCACCGAAAATATGTTCATCAATAAGCCTTCATGAAATAAATACAAAAGGTGAAACAAATACTGCGCCCAAAATTAAGCTTACAAACACAAAACATGTAATAAATGAAGGAATAAACGGTTCATAGTAACAAATTAAGCTCAGAAATATATGTACTATTATAAGAGAAAGCATAATAGTTAATTTACAGGTTATATCAAAAATGGTCTAATCAAGATGACACTCTCTAAATAATATACTCTCTCTTTAATAGTGTGACGGCTTTTTGTGAGGCTTGTATAGTAGTGTAAGGTAGCCACAGACTATATAAGCTGAACTTTCACGATATATAAAAAAATCACGATTATACCGTTTTTTATACTGTAGACACCGGTTATAACGTACTCTCACGGGACCTAAAAATGCAGTACGTTATAAGCGAAGTACGTTATAAGCAGTACCGCTGGTAATATTCAATATTACACAAAAAAAAGAAAGTGGGCTCATAATTTCATATAATAATGTGTTTTAAACAGGTCTGATTTTTTAAAATTGAAATTAAGCAGAGAAAATTCTTTATTACTCACAATTTTTATTGAGATAACTAATGTGTAATTTTCTTTTGTTTTAAATGGGCAGATGCTACTTTAAAAATACCGTTTTCGATATCCATAATAGACTTTCGTAGAGTCTCTGCGTCATCACTGCGGCATTCAAAAAATCGTGATAATGTTTTTGCAGCATTTAATGCGTCGGGTATGCTTGGTATAGGCTCCTCTGTTTCTTCTTCACTATCATCAGAATCACTATAAATAGGGCTTTTCAGGAGGCATTTACATTGATGAATGACAAAGAAAAACCATGGTCTTGTCCTTAGCCCTACCCAGCAGGCGAAAAAGATAAAAGATCGCTCCTTTTATTCATACACAATTCATCTCGGTAGAGAATCTGAAAACTGACAATGAGTGTTTTTGAACGCACTGAAATTTACGTGGAAAAGGAGATAAAATGCTTAACAAAAGCAGAGTTTTATTCTTGGCTTTGGTATAAAGAGTACGTTATAGCCGAAGTACGTACTTTTGTTAAGTACACTTTAACCGAAGTTAAATAACATTATAAATATAGGACTTCAATCGGGACCTAGCTTGTAGGTACGTTATAACCGATAGTACGTTATATCCCGGGTCCGTTGTAACAGGTGAGCACTGTATCACCTGTATACTAACTAGAAATTCGCTTTCGTTTCACTGTAGTGCTTCTATATGCTTTCTCCTATAGTAATATATTTCTGTGCTAAATTTTGTTACAACGAATTTCGCTTCAATTATTTCAGCTTTTGTATGTAAACTTAAATTTGGACATCAGTTTAGAAATGAGAAAATTATCGATACGACTCAAAGGACAAGAATTTTTCACTACCTTGTAGGGTATTCACAAACCGGTGTACTAAATTAGGTTACTTTGTTTTCTTTTCTTTTTTTTCCACAGAACAGGCAGTTAATAATATAAACATGGATTCAATTGGGATATTAAGCATACAACAATCCCCTTGTGCACTCCACTGGCTGAACTCGTTGTGAAGGAAAACAAATTAGATTTTTTTTTTCTCACTTTCGCTCTTTGTACTACAAGACACTCGAAGGATTAAAATACAGCTTAAACAGAATAAAATTTAGAACAAATATTACTTCGGAATCTTTCAAAACAAATTACATGGAAAACAAGCGTTTCAAAAAGCCTCAAAATAAGAGCGTTTCGATTTATGATATCCGTTGTCTAGTTAAGTAAAGTCATAGATAGGTTGCAGTGGTTCTTTTATTGCCTAAATCATTATCCCTTAATGGCATGCTTTCATGGGAGGGAAGAGAAGGATTATTTCTTTTATAATTCCAAATTCTTTCATTTAAGAGTAAACAAACCATAAAGGCTCTTAGATTTATTTGCAGTGAGCTGAACGTAAAGGAAATCACATCAAGCAGAAACAATTTGAGGAACTGATTCAATTTTATTTTTAGGTTTTCCAATACAGAATCAAAACTTCTCGTAGATTTTGTTTACACTGGGTGAAAGCAACTCACTTGAAATCCTATAAATTAAAAATAAAAATGTATTGTATGTTTGAAAAATAACACTGTCACTGAGCCAATAGCTGAAATATAATACAAACGCTTCTTTTCTGTCTTTTTTTTTTTTTTTTTGTAAGCATTAGTTACATCTTTTCTTATTTCCTACAATTGGTTGGGGTTGTTTTCAACGTCTCACATCAATTTTCAGAAATCCTTAATGCACTCGTATTGTATAAGAGGTACCGGCAGGAGCAGATTGATCGTTAGATTCTATAAATTGTAACCTATAGACTTCGAATAGTTTAAAGGCTTCTCAATAATGCGTTAAGAAGAGAATACTTTCTCTTTTTAAACGGAACTGTAAACGAACGTCTACATTACAGTGTGTAACTGCAAAAGTATGAAGTAAGAGAAAATAATAATTCGTTTTTAATGACATGCAGGGAGCAAATGATTAAAGTATGTCATTTAAAGCCATCTGTTTTAAAGTTCGAATTTTCCTGCATGAAAAGAGTTGCAAGTAAAGTTCATAATGTAATAATCAAGCTGGATTTATTTGACCCTATCACCTTTTCTTTGCCTGTATTCATTATTATTATTTTTTTTCTGAATTCACTCATATTAAAATTCACAAGTTCTTAGATAGAATTCTTTCCTCCATTATAGAAAAAATAACATAAATACTGTGTTTATTAACCGAAAAAAATTTACAGTAAATTCTTGATAGTTTAAATCGATTTAAATACGATTAAAAATTTGTTCTATAAAAAATATTCTCTTCGTTGGCAAAAGGATCAAAATTATTCAAAAATTACTTGCAATATCATAATCTTTACTCGTAAAGGAAATTAAAAGTATGATAACTTAAGTTCTTTATTTTAGCTTCCTTTTTCAAAGTAACAACGAAGTCAAAAAGCAGTAAATATAGAATATTAAAAGCCCTGCATAAGTGCATCACTAATGCAGCATTTCCCAACCGGTGGGGCACAGAGCGTTTGCAGGGGGGGCGAGAAAATCAATCAAAAGCTAAGTGATAACTCATGTTTTTAAAAATCACCTTATTTATTCTTATTTTTGCCCCAAAACATATCTATTTTTGCTTGAAATGTTTTTCAAACTTTACGGATAACATTATTTTGTAGGAAAGGCTACTAAATGATCATTGTTGAAGAATAAAAAAACTAAATGTATGCTGAAAAATTTGAGAGAGGGGATGCCAAGATAGCCTTTGTTAGGGGGGGGAGGCGCCACGTTAAAAGGTTGCGAACCACTGTACTAATGTATTCATTTCAGAGGAAATTTTTGTAGTTTTTCACACGTTAAAAATATTTTTAAGTATGAATTTTTTTTATTTAAGATACAAAACACATCCGCTTAAATGTGAATATACGTAAGACGTATTCACGTTCCGTGCGAATACTCGTTATACTCCCATCCCCGAAAAATATTTTCTTTCAAAAGTATCTATATTCCTAAATTCGGATGGCTTCTATTTAAAAATCTATTAGTTCTATTAGTAGATGTTATTTATTTTCATTTTTCCTCCACTCTAAAACTGAAAGGCGGACAAGTCACACATGAGAAATGCATATTCTCATGAGAAAAGCCCATGACTGTGCAAAGTTACTCTTTTTAATCACATTATTGTGGAAATAGTAAATATTAATTTTTATAAAGGCTTCCAACTCCAGCTTTTACTCCGATTTAGGAATTTGATGGAATTTCATACGCCTTTAGAAGTTCGGTTTTTTTTCATTCCTATTTCTCTCCTTAGAAATGACTATTCCTTTTATTCGTTTTCAATTATAACCAATTAAAAACTCGATTATTTGACCAATCTTTTTGGGTTGATCAGTTAAAAAATTTAATAGCTTATCACTGTTTAAAAAAAAATCTTAATAATAATATTCCTAACTATTGTGATTTCTTGTATAATATGAAAGACAGCCATTAAAATTTTTCTTTATCGTTAAAAGTAATTATGCTTGGACTGAATACTTTTGATAGCATAAAAGAAATTTTCCGAGGTCGCATCCTTTTGTTTAAAAATAAACAAGGTCAGAAAATCGCTCTGATATATTGGCAGCGAACTCGACGTGATAGAAATTACATGAAACAAAAGCACTTTAAAGAATTTATCTAGTTGTTATTTGTTTTCTTTCCTTTCAGATTTGTTTTCAACGGAAAATCAAAGCTTGTTTGACCGTGTTTGAACGAAATAAAAGTAAACTTATTTCAAACTTGGTAAACGAAAAACGAAACTGTGATAAAATGGTTTGGCAATGACACTCTCATTGTGTGTGAGAGAAGAGAATTATTAAGTAGATATGTTCAACATGGTCATCAGAGAATGAATATTTTCGTGTCAGAAACAATTCAATTATTTTTTTATTGCTTAACCCTTTGAGGCGCAACCCTTTCCCAATGCTGAAAAAAGGGCAACCGTTGCCATCGCTCAACTTAACTACCAGCAAGATGGCGGACGATCGAAACTTTCATCGCGTGCCACAGATCTAGAGACCCTTTTCTAGACGCAGCTGGCTGTGCGCGAGCACAGCCAGCTGCGTCAAGAAAAGATCGTCCGCCATCGTGCTGGTAGTTAAGTCGAGCGATGGCAACGGCTGCCCTTTTTTCAGCATTGGGCAATCTATCCAGCCGTTCTCGCATTCTTCCATTTTTCAGCAGATGTCAGCGCTGTTAAAAATAATCGTGACCATTTTTTACGGGAAATGACGTGCTAAAAAGTAAAGGATTCATGTGGAGCTGTGTCACCCGCAACTATTTTTATAGAAATCAAATCTATTCTTCGTGACTGGTAACAGTCAAAACGTCAGAGTTTGGTGTTCCCAGAGCGGGAACACTGCGCGTTAAAGGGTTAAAGAGTTAATTAGGGCATAAAAGAAATACATTTTAATGTTATGGTTCTTTCTGAAACCCGCTTATCTGTTGTCGTTGTTTGTTGTAGTTTCTGATGCCCCCTGACAACCGCAAACGGCGGTGCCAGATCCCCCCTTCCCCGAAGGGAGGCGATGGACAGAGGGGTTGCGCCTTCCATTTTTTGGGCCCCCAGTGGGAGGAAGTACGATTTAGCCCGTGGTCCCCTAATTTTGAACTAATTCCAGATGAGGGACCAATCCGTCAATAAAATTTTGTTCACTGATAGTTTTCGCTGTCATGCCATATATTACTAGTTAAAATACATGAAATATTATTAACTGCTTTTCAAACGTAAAACTGGAATCTTAAACCTTAAGACCCGGTATTTATGACGTATTTTCGCATTTACAATCATATTTGCTTTTATTAAAAGTTATTTTATTTCATATCGTTAACATTATCTTTGCTCAATAAGTGTACACGTTCTTCCAAAAAAGTGGAAAATTATCTTTCTTTTACTTTTTAATCTTCAACAAGCCTAATCTGTTTTTCTCCATCGTTGAAAATAGGAAACGCCGGTGGTTCATGTTTGCCCCAAAATTGCTACTCCCCTTTGGTCCCTGAATTCTCCTCAGGGCATGGGAATGACCAGCGTAGAGCTACTTTCCGTACAAAAGGAGGATACAAAAGGAGCATCCGACCAATATTTACAACGATGAGAATGATCATGTTTCACACTGTAACAATCTCCTTATTTTTGTCAACGAAACTGTCTAAATTTATTCTGAAGTAAAATAACTTTATAAAGTGTTTTCCATTAAGTGATACAATTTAAAAATTTAAAAAAAAACATAAATTATTCAGTGAGACACAATATTTTTTATTCTTTTGAAAGCTTATATTATGCCATTAAGTATGAAAATAATATCGGTCATGTGAGTACCACGAATTCTCTGTACATACCGCATTCTGTCAACTCAATTTTCCATCCCTCTTTCACCCCAGACAGCACAGCAAATTTGCATCAAACTTGCAGTAAGCTTGATTTACCAAGTCAATAAACTTTAATTAAGCTTGAAAATTTCAAGCGTGTAAGCTTAATGCAAGCTTGAATCAAGTGTTCAAGTTTACACTTCCCAACTTGCATTAAGCTTGAGATAGCAAGCTTAATTCAAACTTACTAACACTCTAAACAATTTTCCTAAATACATAGGGGTCGGCGAACTCGCCCCATATATTTTATTTTTCCACGCATTTTCCCCTCTATGCTGAAACCTCAAGTTATTTTAATCTCTTTCCGTCTAGCGTACGCAACTGGGATCGATCTCGAGACGTAAGGTGTAGGAAGCCAGCATCCTAACCACCAGACCAATCTGACTCGAGGTGACATGACTAAAGTTTGAAGTGACTGTTATGGTCGTCACGTCGTTTTTTGGCGATATTGATCAGTATTGCCCGATGCCGATCTGCATCTTTTATTTTTCCATGGGATAAATTAAAATTAAAATAATGTTATGTGTGATTTATAGACTCTACTAATTGGCAAATAAGCATAATATAAACTTAAAAGCAGCACACGTTTTAAAACTTTCAATATCGCAACACTCATGTTGGGCAATATATTGGCCAAAATCGAGACAAATGACTGATTTTGAAATCAATTTGTAATATATTTGTATTTTATATTTGAAGAATTTCAATATTTGGAAATATAAAATTTTAATTCTATTGTCTTTTTTTAATTCTATTGTCAAGTACATTTATGACTGATGATAAATTATTTGTTATGTGGATGTGGCTTTCCAAATCAAGCAGTCATCAAGTTGTATTCAAGCTTGACAGTTCAAATGACTTAAATTCGGCGGGAAAATATTTGCTGACTCATTTTTTTTGTAATCTCCAAGCTTACTGCAAGCTTAAAATGAATTGAACTCTCAAGCTTGTATTATTACGTCAAATTCAAAGAAATGTCAAGCTTGATTTAAGCTTATGTGCGGTCTGGGATATAAATTTGATGTTATTTCACGAATAACACGTTCAAAGTTGGTTTTTAATTGCTCAATTGTTATTGGATTAGCAGCATAAACTTGTGTCTTAACATATCCCCAAACACGAAAAATCCCCAAAAAAGAAATCACTAGGTGTTAAATCACAAGAACTGAATTATGTTGTCCATGAATTCTTCTCAAATTTCTCTCAATATTCGCATATGAACATTGATTTTGATAAAACAGTTTAATAATTTTGAAACGTTGTTCAAGCGTGTATCTTTCTATGATTGTGGCAAAGCATACTAAACACCAGACCACGTATTATGTGCAATCGCATATTTGCATATGCAATTGCATATTTCAGGTGTTTTTGATGATTTTGCATAAAATAACGCATTTTCTCTGTTGGATGCATATCTCTTTAGCTTTGAATTTGTAACATTTTTTATCTTCCTTTCAGTATTTTTTTGTCTTTTAACTCTTTAAGTCCCACGTTTTGAAAAATTTATACATCCCCATGTTCCCAGCAAAATAGCACATACGCTTTCAATTCATTTCGTGTGTATTTGTAACAAGTTAAATTAAGTCAGCCTATATTAAAATTTCAGAAATGGCTAGAATGAAAGCAGGCATTCCAACCCTGATGAAGGCGTGGATTTCGGATTATGGACAAGACCTAACTCCATAAAAGATGTAGTTAAATTTGGACAGCGTCGATTCTTCTTCTTTTTTTCATTGCGTAAGAAATGCTTATCGTCCATCCGAAAAGGTCTATCGATAATCGAAACACATTTTTCCTTCTTAACATCAGACATCACAAAATTAGAATATCAAAATCTGCTTCTGAGTGATGTAACGATTCAAGTTGTAAAAGTAGAGGTGTGCGTTGGTAAGATTCCAGAGTCATTAGGAGAAGAAATCAGTGAGAAACTGAATTTTATTTTAAATAAAAATTCAGGATTTTTGGCAGTGAATAAAATAAATAATTTTATTAATGGTGAGGGAAGTGAATTACCGTAAAAAGTGGAACCATCCAAATCAAAATATTATAAGTACTGTCCAGTGACATTCGTTGATGTTGAAAGAGCATTTTCAGGATATAAAATGATTTTAGATGATAAAAGACAAAGCCTCACTATTGAAAATTTAGAAAAACACTTAGCTGTGTATTGCAACAAAAATTACTGAAAGAAGATTTAATTCATATTTCATATCCCTAAGATTGTGAATAAAAATTTTTCATTCTGTTTTACATGACGTTTTGAAGTTTCAAAGAGAAAAAAATGTGTCATAATTGCAAGATAAGTGCTAGAAAATACTTTTACAAGTAAATACAATTTTATTTTCTGTTAATATGCGAATATTTTTTCAGTTATTTGGTGCATACTTTTAGATTTTTAGTGCATATTTTTAGATTTTTTCATGCATATTTTGCCACTTTTTAAGTGCATATAATCCGCGGTCTACTAAACACAAATGACACAGGAAATGTCAAAAAGGAATACGCAATGTTGCCATTCTAACCATTTAAAATTGTATCATCTCTATTGGAAAGTCCTTTACTTTAGTCGTTTTCCAAGCCATTCAGAGTGTTAAAAAAAAGTTGCACAGTAAAAAGTACTAATAACAATGATTTTGGGCACTTTTAATTCCAGCAGAGAAAAGAAAAACTGAAAAGTACCCGAGAATTTTATAAAGGTTTAGATATACAGAGTGTCCCAAAAAAGTGGTAACGGGCTTTAATTCTTTATCTATTAGAGATAAGTGGTCAGTATAAATTGAAAAAATGCTCAAAATAAGGTCGGAAATAAGACTCCGGTAATTTTTGAAGATTCCTCTCGTTAATTTTCATAAAGCTACACTTTTTTAATTTGTATACGACCCCCGTACAAAAGCATTCCCAGTTAGTAAAGTGTGCCCCATTCACTAATACGTTGATGTACAAAATTTGAGCCTTTCATCATGCAATGTCGCTGAGATATCTTTAAAGAAAGATGATTGGGTACTATACATGATTTTGGATATAAGCGTTTTTGCTAGAGTGGGAAAAAAAAAAGATTTTCTTTCGTAATTTCTGCACTACCCCTGAAATGTGATCATTCGAAGTGATTGTTTCCCCTCGAGAGCCATTGAAAAGGGGTTTAAGTCAACGGTATATTTATCTTCATATCTCTGTCACTTTTTAACGTATAATTCTCAAATTTTGGGCACATTTTAATAACTGGGAATTGTTTTGTACAAGGCTCGTAAACAAATTTAAAAAGTGTACCTTTTTGAAAATTAGCGTGAGGAATTTTTTCAAATGGAGTCTTATTTCCGACTTTATTTTGAACTTTTTTTTCAGTTTACACTAACACTTATTTCTAATAAATATAGAATTAAAGCCCTTTATCTCCTTTTTGGGACACCCTGTATAGTTTCGTTTTAAGGGGATGGTGGACTATGACATCCCCTTAAAACGAAACTATTCGTTTTAAATGGATTAATTAATTTTTAAATTTTTGGGCGGATATATCAAAAATCCGCAAAAAATTTGTTCGGAAATCCGCAAAAAATTCGGATTTTTTTCTTTAATGTATTAATATTCTATGAATTTTACAGTATCTGAGACGAAAAACTGCATGTCTCTAACTTAATTAGTAAAAAAGTTATAAGCGTTTAAAAAATATAAGTATCTCATAAATGTCCCTTTGAAAGTCCGAAAAAATGTCTTTAGTGCAAAATGAATATTTTTCGTAGTTCTGGGTCTTTAAAATGTCCCATGCGACAGAATTGTTGAAGAATTCTTATAAAATTCGTTACAGAGACTCAAGATACATAGAACTTTAAATTTTCTTATCCGTTATAATTTTGGTGGTTATTAAGATTATAAAAAGTCAATATAAGTTTATAAAAACGTGAAAATTCAGTGTTAACCTATAAAAATACTTCCTAAAATTTTACTTATTAATGAATCTCTAAATTAATAAGAAAATTTGTTCGGAATATATTTTTGAATAATAACAAGGTAAATTTGAAGGAAAAAAATTAAAAATTGGCGCGCAAGAGACATTCTTTAGAAATTCATTTTTTTTATTTAAATTTTTAAAAAAGTAATTTTTTGAGCTTTTTTCTAAGTATTTAATTTTTTCATACTTCAAAATACAAAATTTCATAATTTTTGGTCAAAAATTTAAAAAAAAAAAAAAACTTTTATAACGTCCACCATCCCCTTAAACATTTGTATAGAGTATGTATATGTGTAAATGCAATGTATATGTATATGCCTTGCAATGTATATGTATAAATTGCAAGGTGGCACAGTAATATAAAGACATTAAAGATGATACGAGTTCTGTTTTTGTAGATATAATTACTGTTAATAAGCATTATTTCAAGCTCAAAATTATTAGAAATAGGGTGTTAGTTCGTTCAAGCTCAGATTTTTGTCTACGCGACTTTGTAGACAGGTTTTGTAGACATGAAGTGTCTCTGTGAAGATCTTTTCGAATGTGTTTGCCAGATAACGAGGTGGAGGGGGGGGGGAAGATTAAAATCTTGAAAGTCGCACAAGGTTTCCATTTTTGATAATTGATCGCCAAGTTTGCAGCCAAAAAATAACTTCAAAATCGAACCAAGCTTGGTGATATCTTCCGAATTTGGATGGAAACTAGAAAAGTATAACTAGAATATGCCTGGCGAAGATTGTAAAGTAGTGTTAGTAGGTGATTTTAATACAGATTTCAGTCCCAAATATATGTTTTATGAAACAAGAGAGACAAATAAGGCACACTCATGGATTATGATGCCTATTCCAAATAGTATTTAAAATGGTGAAGTATAGTTGGAATGGAATATGTCTGGCGAAGATTGTAAGACAGTCTCAGTAGGAGATTTTAAGATAGATTTCGATTCCAAAGATGTGTTCTATGGAACAAGAAAGAGTTGGTTCCTATTTTAACGCCCCACTCTCGCTAACTTAAAAAATTTCCGCACTTTGGCGAGCTTTTCAGTTATGCACAAGTTTCATCGCTCCCTAAGGAATAAGGTAGAAACGAATGTGAACATATTAGTGATAAACGCACCAGTTGAGGAATCTGAAGACTGTTAATTACTAAAATACGTACATTAAGTGCCAACCAAAATAAATAAATAAACAAATAAGTAATGCTGTACTTGCATGTTTTTACAAACCGCCATTTTTATATTACGTTTGACACATAAATGCAAAAAGTCTTCATGGGTACTGAATATGTACAGTTATCGTCACCTTGGCTAGAGCGGGGGTGAGGAAGTAGGAACCAACCAATTAAAATGAACAAATTAGCGATAAACGTACGAGTTAAGGAATTTTAATTCATTTAATTATTAAAATTACATTAATTGGCAACACAAAATAAATAAATCAATAATGGAATGATGTATTTACATGTTGCTTCAAATTGCCATTTTAATTCTAAACTACGGCCTCCACATATATACAAAAAAATCGTCGTCATGTTCAGTGTTACAGTCGTTGTCATTATTTCACTCTTACTGGCATATCATTTACCAGAAAGGGTATGTTTAAAAGAAATCACGAATGAAAACACCAATGCTCTTGTATTTTACTGAGCACTGTTAATTGACTTTGCATGCAGTGGCGTAGCCAGTGTGGGGTTAGGGGGTCATAACCCCCCCATGAGGAATTTTTTGCCATACAAAATGTATATTTTTCACTCCCTTGTCCCACTCACGTATACATATATATGAGTTGCAGTAGTCGTAACCCTCCCCATGAAACATTTCTGGCTACGCCACTATTTGCATGTACATATTGAATATGTCTAGCAAAGAAATTTCCAATTGAGTTAAATAAAACACTTAAGTGTATGCTATGATTTATTATTATCATGGTTATTTTTTCTGATTTTCGTAATGACTTTAATACAAATGTTTAACTTTTTAACATTTATGAACGTATTAGTGGATATTTGGTATATAAAATATTGGAATTCAAAAATTTTTGAATTGAAAATGTTACGACCAAATTAACAGAATTTACACCACTTAAAACCCAAACATAATGAGAATCAAATGTGCTTTTTATAAGTAACGAACAACAATTTATCGATATTTAAATGCTTTTTTAAGCAAACTGATAACTCTTCACTACAACAAAACATTTTTTTTCACTTTAAAGTAGTTATACTGACTAAACACACTTAGCTATCGGCAGTTTTTCAGTGCACAAAGGAGTTAATTCACTTTTATTTGAAAACGAATTATGCTCTTTACTTATATTTTCAGTAGATTTATCAAACATAGGAACAGACTTTATGCGTATTCATCACTCTCTTATTAAATAGAGACTTTCCAAGACTTCATATTGCAAATGTTATTTAAGCATTTTTCCCCCTCTCAAAATGCCAGTGTAAGCCTGAGGCGTAAATTAGAGTGACAGGTTAGTATTGGAACCAGGAGATAAACCATCTCTTTTCGTTAAGAATTCTAACTAATTATCTCAACGGCAGTAAATATCGTAAACAATAGATGAATTATGTGTCCATGAAAGGGCTAAATTAAAAAGGCTGGCACTTCCAGTCTCTCCGTACAAGATTTATTGAAGTCTCACGTGAGAGGTTATGGATATTCTTTAATTTCATCGCTCTGAAAATAAAGAATTTGGGAGTAAAAAATATCCTGAAAAATGAAATAAAATAAAATGCCTGGGGTGTTTAACACCAAAGAGTGGCTAAGAAGTAAAATTGCTTTCCCTGATCCCCAGATTTCACTGCCCTGCTGCTATATGTTTAGTTACTAGAACACATGCACATGATAAACTATTTTACTATTTTTAAGCTTGAAAGCAGTATTTAGAACACGGTTCACCTTTATTGGGTTTGATTTCATCCCAATGCATTATTTTTAATTTGAACCCCGTCTTGGAAGTTGTTTTTCTTTGTTCATCATAGTAAAGGCATATATCCCTTTTCTGAAAAAAAGAGTTATTTTCTGTCGTTGTTTCTGTAATGCCCGCCAGAACCCAGTGTATTGCGGTTGAGCAAGACTGAATCAATTTCGACGTGACTGGCGCATTGCTTGTTACACTTGAGTTTTACCTACTGTGCATCCTTCTCAGCAAATAGTGTAATTTAATTTCTAGTGCATTAAATACAGAAAAGTGGCTTTTAAACTATCAATTGTAATTATCTTTAATCACTTAAAAACAGAAAATACTGCTGAAAAATTACAATCGATTTGTGCAGCCAATTTAGTCCGTTATAAATACGATGAATCTTATTATTCTTATTATTATTATTATTAGTAGTAGTAGCAGCATTAATGGTATTCAAAACTAATTTGTTCTCATTGAATTGCATTGCGATAGGCGTTAGCCCTTCAATAGTGACTGCTCCACTGATTACTATATTGATAGAAACACTTTATTTGACAAGTTAGAAAACCAAACAGATTTACAAATAACTAAAGAACTATCCGACATAGGATCTGATAATACCTCTTGAGAGGTACATCAACTGATACTGACGGCATGTAATATTTTAGGCTTAATTTTAACAAGTAAACCGCATCAAAATTTCCAAGGACCGAAACTGCTTGTTTAAGTTTTAGCAAGGAACTGGGAAGCAAGTTTTAAGCTATATTTTCTAAAGGAGACCAAATGTTTTATTTTATATGCTGACAACTGCCTTCTGGTGTGCATATGAAAATTTTAAATGAGAAAATCGGTACTTTGTTTCATTTAATTTTTGGTAGCATTGTAAGGGTGTTGTGTTATGGCAAGCCCACACAAAAGGCATCTGCCTACAGGGGGAGGGGATTGGGCAGAGGACTTTTAAGAGGCTGTAATGCGTATTCACGTTACACCTGAAGAAAACCATCCAGAATTCCAAACCGTTTGGATTGACAGCCGCGCATAGGCTCGAACGATAGTGATGTTCACATTTCGGACATCTACCATGTTCGGTGCCTCATGCACTTAGTCATGGTGGGGTAGGTAGCATTGCAAGAACATGTTTCTTCAACTACAAATAGTGCTCTTTTTATAAAAGACAATAATAGCTTATTTAATCTTTCAAAAATCTAATATAGCTTTAAAATGAATAATTTAACAGGACTAAAGACAAATTGTTACTTTTTTTTTCACTGTTACTTGCAGAAATTAGACAGGTTATTGAATTTTATTATTCGTAATGATTCCAAATTTTACCATTAAATAAAAAAAATTATTTTTTTCAACATTTAAACTTAATTAAAAGTTCAGACTATAATTTTTACTGTCTTCGTTTCTTACCAATCCATTGCATAATGCAGGATGAATAAATTAGAAGGAACAATAAATCCTCAGAATTAGTGTTACTCTAAATATTTTTAATTGAAGAAAATTTCATTAAACGTAATACTTACGAAAGGATTCTCTAAACTTTATTTAAATTCAATTAATTTTCACAGCATTCTTTCTCATTTATTTCAGTTTTAACTTAAATCTTCCTCATACACCGGGTCAATATAGGTGTGTAATCCAGTCAGTCAAGTAATTTTTTATCAGGTTGTGAAATTAAGCAGTTTAATCAATTTAGTAATGCTTAGTAATTTTTTCGTTTCAAATTATTGTAAGGTTCCGTAGCTTTTTTCGGAAAGTGTTTCTAAAAGTGAAATGTATTTATCTGTAATTATTTAAACTAAATAACAAACTGTAACCTGCTTACAAAGCAAAAGAAGAATTAAATCTAATAATGTATACGAAGAAAGATAAAGGTATTGATGGGAAAACAAATTAAATTTCTTCTTCTTCTATTGACCTGAGAGCCAAAGCTGGATTCTGGTTTCAAGAAACGAATAAACACGGTTTGGAGTGATATCCTGATAAATTTGGCCTGATGATTTTTCTGGATTTTTACTACTTTCGTAGTCATATGAGGAGCGTCTTCCCCATAAAAGAACATCTTTCTTTGCATTCTCCCTCTCACAACCTTAAAGGATTAGAAAGTATACATTATGGCCTAGAAGCAGTTTAAAATGTGTTATAACTGCATTGTGTTACTTCAAACAAACATACACATGCGTGTGATACATTTCTAAAAACTACGGCTGAAACTTAACTTTCTTCTTACATTATACCAATATATCAGGTTGTAACGAAAGTTTTCCGCCAGATTTGCTTGAGTCAGCTCACGCGGTACCCAGCTATTGACTTTATATGTCAAGTTTATGGGATGCAGCGCGACTAATGGACATGGCACTAAAGTCTAACTCTTTTAGCTAGCTCTCGAGTGGATGAATATTTTATTCTCTTCCACAGATTGTCGTAGGCGGGCCTCATCAGCATCATTAGGCCGGCCAGAGCGCTCTGCTTCTTAAATGTCCTAGTCCTCGTTTTTGAACTTTCGTTACCAAATCTTCACAGTGTCATATGATACAACAGTAGTACCTTAAGCTGTACACATGATTCGGTGTCATTCTGTAGCTGACTTTTTGCAACAGAACTGAGAGTAAATGATGGTTAAATCTGGTAGCGTGATAGTTCCATTTCAGACACCTTATACTTAATCATAACGATATTTTTTTACAGATTTCACAACACAGTGCTCTAAAACAAGTCTTTTTCTTTCAAATAACAAAAATCGTTTCGCAAAATATTGGCAAAGACACGAACGCGAACTGCATGTGCAGGCAGTACTTGCAGTGGCGGAAAACTTTCGTTACAACCTAATAATTTTCTTTTCTCATTCATTATAACGCGAAACTACAGAGTCTATTGGTCTGTTCTCGCGACCTCTAAACGCCTTCAAAAATAAAACAGCACGTGGATATCACAATCCGCAATTCTATGTACGTTGGTTTCTGCATACTATACACTGCAAAAAAAAGTCTGTCAAATTTACAGAAAAAAACTGTCAGCCAGGACGCCAGTTTATTTCCGTATATTTAACAGAAATGTTCTGTAATTTTTTACAGATTCTCCGTTTATTTTACAGAAAATTTCTGTGTGTTTTACAGAAGTCATCCATAATTTTTACAGATTCTCTGTTTATTTTACAGAAAACTTCTGCGTGCTTTACAGAAGTCTTCTGTAGTTTTTTACAGATTCTCCGTTTATTTTACAAAAATATTCTGTATGTTTTACAGAAGTCTTCCGTAATTTTTACAGATTCTCTGTTTATTTTACAGAAAACGTCTGTATGTTTTACAGAAGTCTTCCGTAATTTTTTACAGAGTCTCTGTTTATTTTACATAAATCTTCTGTATGTTTTACAGAAGTCTTCCGTAATTTTTTACAGATTAACCATCAATCTTACAGAAATCCTCTGTGTGTTTTACAGAAGTCCTCTGTAATCTTTTACAGATCCTTCATCAATTTTACAGAAATATTTTGTGTGTTTTACAGAAGAAGTCTTCCGTAATTTTTTACAGAGTCTCTGTTTCTTTTACAGAAATCTTCTATGCGTTTTACTGATTTCTTCTGTATTTTTAAAAATTTTTAGATTCTCCGTTTATTTTATAGCAATGTTTTGTATTTTGTTTTTAGATACTCCATTTAATTTACAGAAATCTGTAATTTTTCCAGATTCACCGTGTTTTGTCGACAGTATATTTCTGTCAATGTAGCAGACTTTAACCATTTTTTTACAGCTTGATTTAAAGAATTTACAGAAAAAACCAGTTTATTTATGAAATATATTTTGTATTTATAACAACTTTCTTTTGTTTTTAATAATTCAATACCTTACTTACGATTACTTAAAATATTTACTTACTTACAATTACTTAAAAAATTCAGTAATTTTATCATATACTAGCTTCTTTCGACGACCTTGGCCCTGTTAAGTGGTAAAAAAATTCTCCTACGAAATGTTAATGAAAATAAATTCTTGAGTATGTTTTGAAATCATAGGTGACATTAATTATTTTCAATCAATTCCATCCAAGGGCATACTTTAAAATTAAGTAACTGTACAAAATAAAATATTAGTGTTGAAAAAAGAAAGATTTATAAGAACGATTGTTATCAATCAAGTAAAACAGTAATCAAAGAAGCTGATTTCAAATGAATCAATGCATTTCAAAGCACAAAAATTTATACACAAATCAATGGATCAGGGGTGGTAGTGTAGATGTTCCAAGCATAAAATTTAAATTTTATTTTTGAATGCTTTCGAAATTATTTCTTGATATTATCCATCAAGTATCCATTAATTTCTATGTTCATGGGGATGGAAGCGTATCAGTTTGTCATTTCAATTGTCCCAAAATAAATGGTTGGGGTATTTGTAGAAAATGAAGTTAGTGGAAGTATTTACTGTAAGGTTTATTTTTTAGGTGATTGTAGCGCGTCATTGTAGTTAAAATAATATATATCTTTGCTTCTAAACTATTGATTAATGTAGTGATGGCGTCGTTCAAGTAAATACTACATATATAGAGTGAAACCTCTGAGAAACAGCTGCGTTTGGTCCCATAAAATAATGACCATTTTATGAGACAACCGTTCTTTGGAGGTTCACAATAATGTTAATTCAATAGTCTCAATTCAATTCTGTAAACTTCTAACAGTGTCTGATTTAAGAGATGACCAGTCTTCGGAGGTGACCGTTAGTAGAGGTTTTAATGTATATACATATATGCATCTTATTTTTCAGAAATAGTTTTTAGGAGTTTAAAATTACTCTTACATGATATATCTATGCTTAGACTTTTGTAATATCCATTAATAATAAAAGAAATACGTCAGGAAAATTGTGAAAAATTAGATTTATTTTAAGAAAAAAAATACAGTATTTATAAAGTATTTACAAAGTACAAACAGAGGAATATTTACAAAGTTTATTGTTTATAATTTTATAGGATTGCTCTTCAGTATTCATGGGTATTTCTTAATATATAATTAGTGGTCAATTAGCTCATATGGCGACATTTTATTAAGTAAATTGAGAATTTTCATATTAACGGCCTCACGTTTTTTCACATCAGGATTCTTCTTGCATCCTCTGTTAGGATTTATTCCAAGCAAACACCTAGAAAAAAAAATTACTTCAGTGAATTAAACACATTTAAAAAATCACATTTTACTTTTGTCTCATCTATAAACTGAAATTTGTTAGCACAAGCTAGGAGCATAATAATTTTACTTTTCAGCAGCACTTATCGTAATTCCCCCTCGACAAGCACGTAGCCAGGGAAGGGGAGGCTAGAGGAGCTACACCCCCCCCGAAAGTTCAAATATGTATGTTTATATACAGGGACGGATTTAAGGAAACAGGCTCTGCAGCCCCGCGTCCTCTACAAGAGAGGGGCACCCAAGCGGCCCCATTACCACAATCCACCCAGTATTCTAGGGAAGGCTTATATTCTAGGGAACACCCTTATTCTAGAGAAGGCTTATTTCAGTATTTCAGACACTTCAGTACTAAAATACAAAAAGTTCCAGTGTATTTTTAAAATGATCACTATGCCGCGCCTATGTCGGAGGGTGGGGGGGCCCTTTCTTGCACCTTTCGTAGGACCCCATGATTCCTATGTTTAACTTATGGTATTTGAATATTTGAGCCTCCCGAATAAAAATCCTGACCATGGGCCTGCCCTTCCAAATTAAAATGTCAAAATTACCATCTTCTTTTAAAATAGAAGACTGTATGCATCATTGCTATTGAACATTCGAAATAAAAATACATGATAAAATATTTTTACTACATTTAACAATATGCTTAATTTTCGTCAAATCATTTTGAAAAAATAATGAATAAGAAAAAAGAATCAAATTTTCAACTTTTTAAAAGCGGAAAGCTCAAATTTTTAAGCGTTCCTCTCTTTTTAAATGCAAAAGTTTTATAAAGAACTGCTTACAGAGCGATCAGATCTGCGCTAATTTTTAATTTCTTTCTTACATATTTCAACTTCGAAAAGTATTGAATAAAAAATTGCTATTTATGTTTAGTGTTCCTGATTCAGGATATTGGCCACTGACTACACTTATGATTCGAGATTTTGAAATTTAAAACGTTGATGATCAGACTGTATAATAAGCAAAATATTTAAAAAATACTTTTATAACTAGTCACTGATATGAAATGGTATTAAAATAAATAAACAATTTATCTTGCACAAAGCCTCACCATGGCACAGTGGTTATATCACTGAAAATGGTAGACGGCCGAAGTGTGAAGGTCCCGGGTTCGGGTTCCATCGCACATCCGGCGACCTAACCGTTCGGTGTTTCTCCGAAACTTAGGGTAAATACAGGTTAGGACCCCTTACAAAGACCCCCACTGAGGGTAACTCCCTTGTTTTGTCATTCGGACGAGGATTTACAAGTGGACTTCGAGCCAATCACACAAATCCGATATACATGTTCACAACAGCAGCAGCTAGTCACTATAGTGCAAGCGGGTTGCACAGATGTGTGCTTCGAATGCATATACACAAGTTCATATACACAATATGTATTCAGTTATCACGAGCAGGCACGTATTCAAGAAACATTTTGGGAGAGGGGGGGTGTCCAAACCGTAAAAAAGGCAGAATTTTTCACAAAAAGACTATCATTATAGTGACAAAAATCAAAATTTCAGGGAGGGGGGGGGAGTGTCCGAACCCCCAGGACCCCCCGCCTCTCCCCCTCTCCTCCTTAAATACGTCCTATGACTTTGCAGATAGTTTTGGATTATGTGCGCAGATAGCTTTTTCTTTTATCTGACTATGGTTGTTAGTAAACTGAAATTGCATTTATTTAAAAGAAAGAAACGGGGTTTGAGGGGGTGGAACCCCCCTCACAGAGTAAATGTTAACTTAAAATATAGTAAATAAGAATTATAAAAAAATCTATACATCCCTGTTTGAGAATTTAAGAAATGAATACATAATATTTAAATAAAATATTAATGCCATTGAAAATTTCACAAAGTTATGACAAAGACTGCCAATAATGGCAAATACTAAAGCTGTTCCGATCACCAGAAGCCAAAACTACCATGTTTACTCACGTAATAGTCGCACTTTTTTGCCAATTTTTCATGTTGAAAGTCCAGGTGCGACTATTATGCGGGTAAAATCTACTATATAATATTGTAACTCTAAAGAGTTATTTTTTCAGCTTCAAAACGGGGGTGCGACTATTACGCGATAAAACACGGTATTCTGCATCAAATGACGATAAACATTGTAAAGAGTTTTAAATCTACCTGATTTAGAAGATATTTTTTGCAGAATTCCCTGTTTTTTCCAGAAATAAAATTTCCCAAATCCCTGAATTCCAAGTCTACCCTGAATATACAAAAAACTAGAAAATTCCCACTGTAAAACTACTTCAAATCAAATCTAGCTGTTATCTCATACAATGAAAATTACTTTAAACTGAAGAAATGATTATTGTTTTTGATAATGACATAATTTGTAGAAAAAAGAAAATCACAATGTTATGAAGCTAGAAATATTTATTTGATAAAATATACTACTCGACATTAAAATTGCTGCACTGTGTTTAGCATGTCACCTTCTTGATGTTGCTATTTTAATTACCAGTTGTGTATTAATAAAAAAAAACAGTTATATGCTATATACATATAAATTTCACACTTTTTAAAATATTGCTATGTGGTTTGATTTATTTATATGTTTACAAAATGGTAGTTAAAAGTGTTTCATTAACTTTGAAAAAAAGTGTATAAGTATGCTTCTTTGATTCATTTTTACTAGGATTAAGAAATAATAGTAATGCAATATGCAAAAAGAATTGCAAAGTGTGTACAAATTTAAAACTACATAACAAATATTACAAGGAAATTATAAATAATTTGTAGATACAATTCTTCTGTTCTTTTATATGTTAAAAGGTGAAATATATCATTTATTTAATTTGGTTTACCTCATAAACTTGATTGAGATATATCCATTGATTTAAATTATTGAAGGCACTTACGCGTAAGGAAACTTTAAGATACTCCTAGAAAATCAGAATTCTTATTGTAAGTATAGAAGATAGAAATTTATAAGTCTGGGAAGTGTATAATATTATATTTGATGTGAAATCCCCCCGAGCACACATGCAGGGGCGTAGCCAGGGGGGTGGGATATCGGGATATATTCCCCCCCCCCGAAATTTTTGGATTAGTGATGAAATTCCGTCTATTTATACACATATCAGTTCATATCCCCCTCCCCGAAAAATTTTCCAGGCGCATATCCCCCACCCGAAAAATTTTCCTGGCTATGCGCCTGCACACATACACACTAAAAACATCATAAATTGTTCGGTGTTAGACGACTATTCAAGTACAAACACTGAAAATAAACAATATATTTATCACAGTGCCAGGATGTTTAAGTTCAGCGATATTCTTTCACTTACTGGAGCACTGCAAACAAAATGATTGCGAACAAAAACACTCATTCCAAAATATTTAACATATCCATAACTATATAATAAGAAATGCTAACTACAGTTCTAGGACCAATTAGCAAGTGCAATGAATATAAACAAACACTATAAAAAGGAAATAACTTATGAGAAACAGTTTATGAGTAGTACTTAACTTGTTACATGAAGTTGCTATTGCTCATTTCCCCCAAAACCAAGAACAATTGCGATATGTAGTTGTCGTGAACAAGTATATCGGATTCGAGTGGTTGGCTCGAAGCCCGCTTATAAATCCTCGTCAGAAGGACAACACAAACAAGGAAACCTCCCCGAAGCTCACTCAACGTAACGAATTTAATCCAGTCATAAGTACACACTTAAAGAAACCTAATGTGTAAAAACTAGTTGCTATTTCCTAAATTAAAGCTAAAATTAATTAATAAAAAAGGAGTATGAGCCGGCAGAATAGAGCCTCTATCGCTACTCGGCGCTTTCTATTTTCTTTTATAAATGCTTTTACAAAAAGATGCTTATTTAATAAGCATTTTAAGTAAGCACAGGTCAGGATTCATCTACAGCAATGATTCACTGCACGCAGAATACATGGTGGGAAAAAAATCAGGCCGGTAACTGGTTCCGTTTTGGAGAGGGGGGGAGGATGGAGGAAATTGGCCAAAAATATTTTTTAAACATAAAATCTATGCATGCATAGGAGGTTAAACGTAGCTTTTATAAGAAGTTTAGCTTCTTAGCGAAATAGGAATTGAAATGAACAATGGTATTAAAAAAATAATTTTAAAAAATTGTAAGTTAATTTTTTTGGAGGGGAGGGGTTCACCCTATAATTCCCTCCCCCACCCCTTTGATTTCACCCTGAAAGAAATATATTATTAAGTTGTTTCATTAACACAATGTCAGAAAACTGCTGCACTTAATTTTTTCCGAATTCTTCAGTTTTTTCGGGATGTTCAATATGTAATGGCTATAACAATCTATTGTTTTTACTTAAAATCGGCATTGTAGTGTAGGAATGTGTCACAGCATTTTGTGATTGAATCTCACTTTCTACTTGCTTCGATCCTCTATGTTCCGTCTTGAAGGGTTCGTCTAGAAGGATTTCTAAATTAAAACCTGACTGATCAGCATAAAAATTTGATCGTCTTTTAACAATGAATCCTTTATAAAGACATTTACATTGTTTACGAACGCCTGCGTTAATTTCTTAATGATTTCCTTTGACCAAGAGTTTTTCAGCAAAACAAATTTTGTAACTTTCCTGCTCACAATCTTATTCTTTTTTAAAAATCTGTACTGCCATCCTTTAGATGCGCGGAATTTCAGTCCTAATTCGAATGCCTTTTCTGAAGCCCAAGTTTGTAAATCACAATCATGTACATTTTTCTGTAATTTTCTTGCGTGTTAGAAGTGTTAAAACGTATATTTTTTAATTTGATTTAGTTTATATTTATAATCGCCATTCTTCTGAATTTGCTTTTCCCACAGATATAACTGCCTTTTATTTGTAACAAATTTAAAATAATTTTGAACACTCTGTAAACTGCGGGATTTTGCCACTATTGTATCCCGCCAGTATTTTACTGCAGTCTCCTTATCTTTTCAAGAAATACATTGCTTATTTTGCATGATGTCCTCACTGGACATGAAGTCAATGCTTTCGTTTTCTAAACTAGAAAATATAGGATCTTCAGGGGTATCGAGTAATAAGCATTGCTCATTTGCTACCAAATCTGTTGCATTTACTTTCTGATAATTTTGCAAGCTTTCAACAATTTGATTTTGCAAAGTTTTTCTTCGTCTGTGCATGGAGACAATGTCATATTTTTCGAAGAAACTTCCGCGTAAAGCATAAAAACAACATTAAGTATATTTGCTCCATAGTATCATCATGTGGATAAAAAGAATAGAATTAAAATAAATGCCTCACTTATGCGTAAACTGAATTTGCAGCTTGCAATGTGTTAATACAAATAAAAAGAAATTACTTTCTTCAGGGACTTTCAGAACTAAAATAAAAATATTATAGGACTTCAGTTTAACGAGTAGAAAACGAGATTAAGCTACTTAAAAACCCAGTACGTTGAAATATAACACGGTATAGCAAACACTGATTTATAAATATTTCGAGTACGTACTCGCGTGAGCGTTTCAACTTATCCCTGTCGCCAAATACTAGCTAAAGGGTACAATTGGTGCGATTTTAACTAATTTTTAACCTTTAATTTCTCAAGTTCTATGAGGAGATAGCAGCTAATTTTCACACAGTACGTTCCTTTTAGTGTGTACTTGAGATTGTGTGAAATTCGTTCCATTTGGTGAGTGAGCTTTGGGGAGGTTTCCTTGAAAGAGGGGAGCCCTCCGTGGGGGTCTTTCGAAGGGGTCCTAATCCGTATTTACGCTAACTTCCGGAGAAAACCACGGAAAACTCTGAACGGTTAACGGTCGACGGACGCGGGATGGGACCCGAACCTGGGACTTTCACACTTCGCCCGTCTACTATTTCCAGTGACATAAACGCTGTGCCATGGTGAGATGAACGGTACGTGTCGTTCGTTAGCCGACCCAGAGCGTCACCTGCGATCAGTGTTGCCAGAAAATTTTGCACATAAATCGCAAGTAGCTGAAGAAAGAGTCGCTAAGGTGACGTCATAGTATGACGTCAGATCAAGTGATGCCCTGCACTGCTTAAAATCATTATGCCGATTTATCTGGTTGGTTCATTGTTTTCGATGCGTAGTTTTACTCATAAAAGTCCCCCCCCCCTCACCCGCAAGTCTAAAATAAATATATCAAAATTCACAGGTGATTTTTTTTCGTTTCTTTTTGTAGGTAAAAACTCTCGAATTCACAATCAAGTTCCATAACTGTTCTATTTCCCACCATTCAACGCCAAGGACGGATTAAAAGGGAAGACGGAGGTGTAACTGCCCCCCCCCAAAAAAAAAGAATTCAACCTTTTTGGAAATATTTTCTACAAAAGAAACCATTTTCCCCCTCCCTTCAATGTTACATGCCACTTTTTACGAAAGAAGGCCGATATTGTTGCTTACAATGAGAGTAAATGCCATTTTAAATGTCCATTTTATGGAAATAAAATAAGAATTCTTACATTTTTTCATGTAACTCCTTTTATTCTTGTGGTGGGGGTTTCCCTCCCAGTTAAATATTACTGTATTAACAATTAATTAATAGTAATCAATCTAATTAATTAGCTTATTGCTTTATATCTTGCTAATTACTTATTGATTTAACATTAATTGTGTCAATTAATTAATCTAATTAATTACGTGGCGTCAACATTATCGACAAACACTAAAGTACTTAAAAATGTTCTAAGTCCAAACGAGCCGTGTTACGCCAACGCGGAACAAAATCCGTACATAACATCAAACACTCAGCTGAACCTACGTATGCAGTTGTAACTAAATATACCGTCGCTTTTCTCCAGCTCCAGCTAACGACACGTAGTACAATGCCTTGCCGTTTTAATTGCGCCGGAGGCGAAATGAACCTCAAGGTTGAGCAATGACGTCTTCGTCTAGTACGCATGCGCGGGTGAAGATAAAACAGAAAAAAACTGTTTTTTCTTACGAACAGACTTATTCTGTAAATAATGCGAGTAATTTCTGTACGTTTTACAGACTTTTTTTGCAGTGTAGGGAAAGGCTGCACTTGCCGCCTGGACACCGATTAAGACTGAACTATTCGGCCCTTCCCTGTACCGCAAATCGAGTGTAATTCACGATCTCGGTTAAATAAATATATTGGACATTACAGTAGAGCACCTCTTATCCGCACTCCCGTTGGTCCGGCCATGCTCAAGCCGGCATTATTTTTTTCTGGTTTTTTACTTTAGGCTACCTTCAATTTTTCCATTACGTACATATGTATAATCAATACATGCAGTATTGATCTTTTGTGCAGTTTATTGGAACGTTTAAACTGTAGTGAACAATACATGCAGGCAGTTTTGAGTTCAGAGATTGTTTAATTTGCTGTAAATCCTCATTTTTTGTGTATTATTTAATAATCCGTCCTTTATAGGATTCTGACCATACCCCAGTCCCAAAGGTGATAGATTACTGGAGTTCTGCTGTATCTGTCTGATTTTATAGGTGTGAATTCCTATTTTTCTTATACACATATTTCTGAGACAGATAAACTAATTTTATGGGTTCGATATGTGTGTTTGTACAATGCGCTTTCTAGCTTTCTTAAATATACGTGAATTGCCGGACCATTTAAATGTGATTTTAAAGATTTCAGTTTTTTAAGAAAATCCCATAGACGATTGTGAGCATTTACGGCTATTTTATATAAGTCATGCAAAAGCATTCCCATATACTGAGCTGAACGTTCAACGAAATGCTTCAGTGGCATTGCCTTACTTGCTTTATTCATTCAACTCTTCAAACGAGACATTTGTTTTGGAAAGCGCTTCATTTTCGAAGCACATGAAATGACTTGCCTTTCTTGTTTTTTAAGTTTAATTTTGAGTTGAATTACTCAGCAATTTTTATCGGAAACACTCGTATAACATTTCCCAATTAAACTAATCAAACTCCAAACAAAAGAAACGACCCGATTAATTCCAGTCAATTGGAGAGAGACTCTATTTTCACAGAACAATGCAGTTCATTTAATCCGAAGAGTTTAACTGCAAATGCAAACTTTACCGCATCTGCATAGTCTAGTGGAATTGAATTAGGGTTTCACCGGTTCTAAATTCGTGTTTCTTTTTTTCGTCCGTTGTCGGAAACATTTTATCATTGATGACAATCATTTATTTTAACCAATAGTTTAAAAGTGTAGTTTAAATGTGTACAAAGAAAAAAAAAACTCTCTCGGCTGCTCTCTCTAAGAAACAGCTTCTGCTACCTGATCTTTTAAAGAGTTCAAAACATACTGTTGCAGAAAACACTGCTCAATTCTCGGATTCATCGTTTAAAAGTCCTGTGTATGTAAAAAGTTCTAGTAAATAGTCCACTTGTCAGGATCGAACGCAAATTTTATTTCTTCTAGAACTTCGTCGAACAATCTGCTGTACAAAATTCACAGCACAAACAGCCTGTAACTTGCACTCCGCTTGGTACAGAAGCTTTCACGAATTTCTCACACAACAAAATTGTTTGCGCTGGCCAAAATTCAGTAGAAATTCACAAGGGTTAACATAAACAGTCCCTCAGTATTCAGCAAAGATTGTGGTTGTGTGTGATTATGGCAACGCTACACTTGGGCGATCTGTCAAGTGGAGGGGTGCCTTGGCAGGAGGACTTTCTAAGGGGTTCTAACGCGTATTCACGTTGCATCTGGAGAAAACCTACCAAAACTCCAGACCGTTAGATCGACAGCCGCGCGATGGGACCCGAACCCGGGACCTTCACACATCGGCCATCTACCATTTTCAGTGGCATAACCATGCCATGGTGAGGCATTCAGCAAAGAAGAATTCACACACAGCATTCAAAAACAAGCTTCTCGAAACGAGCAAAATATTGCCTCTATACACACCAATACAGAGACTGATGCTCTCAGCAGAATGACATCTGCTTCTGATGGCATTCGACAGCAGACTAACTGGAATTCCGCTGTCTCGCTGCCTTTTATACCCTCCGTCGTACATTCCAGAAAAATCTGGATATCTAGAAAGACCCCCGAACAATCGCGTTTTGATTACGTCATAGAAATATTAATGAGAAATACAAGGCTATTGCATAATACTACTGCAGGAAAACAAGCATTACAGACCCCATTGGAAAAATCGCGCCAAATATCCGAAATCTCACCAAGCTTGACGACTTTTTAGGTGGCGAAATATCGCCGAATTTGGGGCCAAAAGTACTAAGTTCCCAAAAGTGAAGTCAGCTAAGCTCTAGCACCGATATTTCTCGAGATTTCGAGAAAACTTTATGTTAAGGACTGGGGAAATCCAAAACTGCATATCTCCCGTTCTAGTTAACCGATTTTTATGAACAAAATGCAAAATTTAATTAAATGCAATATTTGAGACGTAGAATACGAATTTTAAACGATATTTAACCGCTAAAGGCCAGAAAGACCCAGAAATTCGTAACAATACTAATGTCATCATGCGATCAAAACAATTCAGAACGTTCTTCTCAAAGCCTTCACACACCAAAATCTATACAATCACAAGCATAATACGTTCCCAATAAAAAGTTTAAACCCAGTGGACAGCATTGAAGTGATTGATAAACGATTAATCGGTATTTATATTTAAAATAACACTAATAGGGAAAAAAAGTGTTCTAACTGAATTTTATGCCTACGAAATTAAAATTTCAATCTACAAAATCTTTCAAGTAAATACAGAGGATGTTCACACAATTTTGCAGCGATTTTAAATTTCTAAATGATATAAATTTAACTGAATAAAAAGAAAATCTTCTTGGCATCAATTCGGGGTAAGACTTAATTATCGCCTGCTTCTGAAATATAATTATTTGCTTTAAAATATAGATTGAAAATAAACAACGAATCGAAAGTTCTGTACGAATACTTTTACTTAATCATAAAAAGATCTGGAGTAGCTCCACTCGACTTTTGGAACACTTGACCAAACGTTTAAATAAACTTGATTCAATTTAGTCGAATGCCATGTTCAAATGCTAGTCCACTTCAAGTAATTTGCATCCAAAGGCCTTAATGTTTAAGAATTATTTTTTGTAGCCCTTTAAAAAACTGTAAGGCCTTCACACACCAAAATCTATACAATATGTAAGACAGTGACCTTTAATATGCGTACCTATGACATACAATATGCAAGCGGAATAAGAAGTTACGTTTTGTTCATTAACTTTTGAAACTATACTGATTATAACGAAACAGTATTGTTACGAATTTTCGGGGCAACCCGCTGCTCTGTGGCTTAAAATGGTTTAAAATTAGTATTATACGCTTCAAATAGATAAATTTTGCTTTTTATTGCATCAAAATCGGCCAATTAGAACCGGAGATATGGAGGTTTCGGTTTGCCATTGTTTTTCAATGGAGGTTCTAGAAATCTCGAGAAATATTAGTCCTGGGGCTTCGATCTCTTCACATTTGGGGACTTATTTTTGGCGCCAAATTTGGCGATATTTCGCCAAAAGTCGCCAAGCTTGGCGACTTTTTGGTCATTTGGCGCGATTTTCCCAATGGGGCCTGGAAGTTGTTTTTCCTGCATTGAAAACGCATAATAACCTAACATTTCTCTTCCATGACGTAATCAAAATTCACGCTTTATGCAGAACCCTCGAGAAATTGACTTTTCTGGAAACTTCTTGTACCTCCTGCGTCGGCTATTTATAGAAGCGCGCGTCGCCCCGACAGTTCAGTGCGAGTTGAACGCTCAATGTGTGAAGAGACGGTCAGTAAGAGTACGTTTGCTTTATGAATTGATAGTGCTATAGAAGCCGTGTTTTAGCTTGCTTTACGAAGCTGTTTTCAAAGTGCTGTGTGTAAATTCTTCATTGCTGTGTCTTAAGGGATTGCGTACGATATCTCTTGAATATTTTCACTGAATTTTTGCCTGTGAAAGTGACTTATTTTGTGTGAGAAATACAGCATTTGTGAGAGCTTCTGACCTATGCGGATTGTTAAAAGCACGTTACTGCTAGATTGTGCTTGTGAATTGTGTACAGCTGATTGTTCTACGAAGTTCTAGAAGCAATCAAGTTTGTGTTCCATCCTGACAAGTGACTTTTTACTTTAACTTTTTACACCAACTGGACTTTAGAACGACGAACCCCAGGAGTAGCAGAGTAATTCCGCAACATTTGGTGTCAGAATCGGGGTTCTAAAGAAGGACTTTAATTTTCCAGTTTATGGTTTTGACTAGACAAAAAATGGAAGAACAACTTCAAAAGCTCATGAATATGATGCAGGAAATGAAATCCGGACAAGATGAGATAAAAAAAGAGATGAAAGCCGGACAAGACGAAATGAAAGCCGGACAAGACGAGATGAAAGCCGAACAAAAACAGATGAAGGCGGATTTAGAAAAGAGAATTGAAGCCGGACAAGACGAAATGAAAGCTTCACACGATGAGGTGAAAAACGGATTAGAAGAGATGAAAGCCGGACAAGATGAGATAAAAGCTGCACAAGGCGAGATGAAATCCGGATTGGACGAGTTAAAGACAGCGCACAATGAAGTGAAAACCGGATTGGAGCAGTTAAGAGCCGCACACGACGATGTGAAGACCGGACTGGAAGAATTAAGAGCCGCACACGACGAGATGAAATCCGGACTGGAGCAGAAAATAGAAGCCGGACTGGAAGAAATGAAATCCGGACTGGAGGAAAAAATACAGACAAATCAAGAAAATATGGAGAAGAGAATGCCGATACTAGAAGAAAGCCAAGCAAGAAACGTGAAAGAGTTGCGTGAAGAATTTGAGAATAAAATTGAGGAAAAACTTGACTCTCTAGTGAAGATGGAAAAATTACCTGGAAGCATCAAGTTGTCGTCACGCCACCCAACAGTGAAACTAACGACCTATGATGGAAAGACTCCCTGGGAAGCTTACAAGACCCAATTCTTGATCGTCGCCAAAGCCAATGGTTGGAGCGAGTCCGAGAAAGCGGACCAACTGGCCGCTTCCCTTAGCGGAGACGCAATTAATGTACTACAAACCATCGGGGCGACAAAGATAGGAGATTTTGACGCACTTGCAAGTGCCCTGGAGATGAAATTCGGAGAGAAGTGCCAGAAAGAATATAGTAGAATCCAACTTAAGTCAAGGATGCAGAGATCTGGCGAGACCCTGCAAAAGCTAGCTTCGGACATAGATAGGCTGTGTCATCTAGCCTACATGGACAACCTTGATGATGTCCGAGAAGAAATGGCGGTGCGTCATTTTATTGAAGCCATTCGTGATCCAGAAACCCAAAAGTCACTTATGTTGGAGGATTATCAGCAGGGACGTGCCAACGTCTTGGAAAGTGGGGGGGCGAACTATTTTTTCCGACATCGGGAGGGGGGGCAGTAATTTCACCAGCCTCTCATCCCCCCCCCCTCCACCAACAAATGTTTTTAAAATAAAGGGTGTCAACCTTGGTACCAGGAAAATTTTTGTTTGTACGTCTATCGCTCAATTACAATAATCATTTTCTTCAGGGCGGGGCAGCAATTTGCTCCCCCCCCCCGCCAATTTTTATAAATAATCGGCTTCAATCTTTTTTAGCCTTGTCTGAACACCCTCTCAAAAAAGTATTCGAGTGTAAGCCAAATTTCCTGTATCAGTTTCATGTAAACTAAATAATTTACCGTTTTTTTCTTTTTTTTTTGTATCTCAATAGTTTGCTTAAAATAACAGTTTTCTTCGTGCGGAAGGGGATGGGTGGTGGCAGCTATTTCGCCCCCCCTTCCGTTTGAGCTAGTAAAATTTTCGTTTATGCCTCATTAGTTTGTTTAAATAACCGTTTTCTTGAGGGGAAGGGCTGGAAAAATTGCTTCCCCCTATCCTGAAGGAGAAAACTATTGTAAGCAAATTATTGAGGGGGCGAATATTGAGAAGGATAAAATCAGATGGGGCGAATTATATAGTTCGCCCCTTCTACTCATTTACCGAGGGGGCGATAAACCCCCCTGCCCGCCCTGTTGGCACGTGCCTGATTATCAGGATTTGAAATCTGCTCTCGTCTTCGCAATGAAGCTAGAAGCAGCTCAGCAGGCCGTCAGGAAAGATCGGCATGCCGTTAGAGCTGTCACGGTCCAAGAGGGAGCTGACAAAGACACAGAGAGCGTCGAGAACAGGTTGAAGAGAATTGGAGATCTCATAGAACGAAAATTAAGATCCGATAGAATGAGAGATGGCCCAAAGAAAGTGAAATACTGGAAGTGTGGCGTCGAGGGTCATGTACAAAAGCATTGTGGTCGAAAGTCTCATGACCAGCAAGAGAACTCTAAGAACATGAAAGTGGGAAACTAGGAGGTGGCCATCTCGCGGGGTGGAGGTTGCCAGATAGTCAAAAGCCCCACCTAAAAGTCTTGCAGATTTCATCAGTGAATGGCGGCAGTAATGGACTCTTCGTACTGGGATACGTTAATGGTTCCCCATGCCACATGGTGATTGATCTGGAGCGAACGTAACCATCATAAGGACGGATCTGGCCAAGAAATTAAATTTGAAGATTATCTGGACTCCGCCCTCGCTGACCCTCCAGACTGTGACAGATGACAAGATCGAAGTGGGCGGAAAAGCGCAAGTAGAAATCACGTTTGGAAATGCCAGATACGACCATGTGGTATATGTCGCCAATATTACAGACTCTTTTATTCTCGAACTCGACTTTTTAAAATCGCACAAATTTAACTTGGACTTTAAGAATAATGAGCTTCGTTCAGACTCAGAAGAAATAGCTGCGTTCGATATTAGAAATGAAACTGTTTTGCCTGTTCAGCAAATAATAGCCCAGACTGATATCACTCTACCTCCCAGAACTGATTCAATAATTTCTGGAACAGTAAAAGAAAGCAATAAATTCCGTTTTGGATTAATCGAACACCCAAACAACAGTGATTCCGTCAGAGGAGTACTTGTGGGAGCAACACTTGTGGACTTGTCGAGAACAGAAATTCCAGTTAGAGTAGCAAATGTGACGGACAAGTCGAAGGTGATAAAGAAAAATGAAGTGTTGGCGACATGCACTCCTGTTACCTGCATTAATTAGAACATCAGCCAAACGACAGCTAAATCTTCCGAGTGCCTGACGAAGGAATTATTACAAGACGTGGAGTCAACGGCAGAACAGAGAAGCGCTGCAGAGAAAGTAATAGCTGAATTTGAAGACCTCTTCTCTCGTACTTCCGGTGACTTTGGCCGTACGAGGTTAACGCAACATAGAATAGACACAAGCAGCCACTCTCCCATCAAGCAACATCCTAGGCGGCTGCCGTTTGCTAAGCAAGAAGAGGTGAACAGACTTTTAGAGGAGATGCAGCGTGATGACGTCATCGAGCCATCGACTAGTCCGTGGGCCTCGCCGATAGTTTTGGTCCGAAAGAAAGATGGTTCCACCCGGTTCTGTGTTGACTACAGACGTCTCAATGACATTACCAAGAAAGACAGCTACCCTCTTCCCAGGATAGACGACACTTTGGACATTTTATCGGGAAACGAATGATTTTCCACTCTGGATCTGAAAAGTGGTTACTGGCAAGTGGAAATCCATCCCGATGACAGTGAAAAGACTGCGTTCACCACGGGACAAGGATTGTGACAGTTCAAAGTTATGCCTTTTGGACTCTGCAACGCACCGGCTACATTCGAGCATCTGATGGAGACAGTGTTGAGAGGACTTTCCTACGAAGCATGTCTCGTTTATTTGGACGATATCATCATCGTCGGAAAGACTTTCGAAGAGCATCTCGAGAACATTCGAAAGGTACTGCAGAAATTAAAAGAGGCAAACTTGAAACTAAGTCCATCGAAGTGCAATTTGTTTCGTCGGGAAGTACGTTACCTCGGGCACATAATATCCGCCCACGGAGTCCGAACCGATCCCGAAAAGACGTCCGCAGTCAAGTACTGGAGTCGTCCGGAGAATATCCATGACCTACGAAGTTTTCTCGGTCTGTGTACTTACTATCGAAAATTCGTGAAGGGTTTTTCTCAAATTGCAAGACCTCTTCACAAATTGACCGTGACTGGACAGAAATTTCTATGGACTGAGGAATGTGAGGACGCATTCAACGAACTGAAGACGGCTTTAACATCTTCGCCAATCCTGTCGAATCCTCACCCTGACAAGCCATTTATCCTGGACACAGACGCAAGTAAGGAGATTGTTGGAGCAGTTTTGTCCCAGGAGATAGATGGCCAAGAACACGTCATTGTTTACTGGAGCAAATGCCTTTCAAAAGCAGAACGTAACTATTGTGTTACGAGAAAGGAACTTCTTGCTATCATTAAGGCCGTGGAGCACTTCCATCATTAGCTGTACGGCCGAAAGTTCCTGCTCCGAACGGACCATGCCTCATTAACCTGGCTTCTAAATTTCAAGAATGCAGAGGGCCAAATAGCCAGGTGGATACAGCGATTACAAGAATATGACATCGAGATACGTCATCGGAAAGGAGCATCTCATGGAAATGCAGATGCTTTGTCGAGAAGGCCCTGCATAGACAGTTGTCGCTATTGCTCCAGGGCAGAGAAAAATTACCATCTGAAACATCCCGTTGTCCGCCAAGTTACATCATCGGCACCATCTCAAGATCCCTGGAGTGACGAAAATGTTCGGGCGGACCAGTTAGCTGATAGCGACATCAAACCTATTGTGGAGTTACTGGAGAAATCAAGCGATAAGCCCAGCTGGCAAGAAATATCATCCTGCAGTCCGGCAACAAAACAGTACTGGGCTTTATGGGACTCGCTTCGCCTGAGAAATGGAGTCCTGTATCGTAAATGGGAGTCGGACGACGGCAAGATGCTCCGATGGCAGTTAGTACTCTCTCGTTCGAGGATTCCGAAGGTTCTAGAAGAGCTGCATAATGGCTTAACTGGAGGCCATTTTGGCATAATGAAGACCCTGCAGAAAGTTCGCGAGCGCTTCTACTGGGCTAGGGCTCGAAGACATGTCGAAAAGTGGTGTCAAGCTTGTGACGCCTGTGCCGCTCGTAAAGGCTCGAAGAAACGAAGCCGTGGAAAACTACATCGTTATAATGTAGGATCTCCTTTCGAAAGAATTGCCCTCGACATCTTGGGACCTCTTCCGCGAACTTCGGATGGCAACAAATACATCCTAGTTGTCATTGACTATTTCTCTAAATGGCCCGAAGCGTTTCCTATTCCCGATCAAGAAGCTACGACCGTAGCAGAGGTACTGGTGCAAGAATGGATTTCCAGATATGGAACCCCTCTGCAACTTCATTCCGACCAAGGAACGAACTTTACCTCTGCAGTCTTTAAAGGACTATGCCAACCTCTCGGAATGGACAAAACCCAGACTACGCCTTTACACCCACAATCCGACGGCATGGTGGAGAGGTTCAATCGCACAATTTTAAACAACCTCTCGCTTCTGGTATCTAGGAATCAAGAGGACTGGGACAAAAAACTCCCCCTCTTCCTGCTGGCCTATAGGAGCGCCGTCCATGAGACTACCGGCTTCACACCTTCCCAGATGCTGTTCGGCAGAGATCTTCGTCTTCCCGCCGATCTAGTGTTCGGCCGCCCTCCAGATGCGCCTTCATCGCCAGAGGAGTACGTGGAAAATCTTCGTGCACGGTTTGAAGACGTGCATCATTTTGCTCGGGAGCGGATCAACCTGAACACGGGGAGGATGAAGACTCGCTACGACACGAAAGCTACAGGACACGAGTTCAACGTAGGTGACAAAGTTTGGCTATGGAATCCTACTCGACGGAAAAGCCTGTCTCCCAAGCTGCAATCGCCGTGGGACGGTCCTTACACAGTCCTAAACCGGCTGAATGACGTCATCGTACGGATTCGTAAGTCACCAAACTCGAAGCCAAGAGTTGTACATTACGATCGGCTAGCCATCTACCGCGGTTGTAATTAGTTATTTGACTATCCGACCATGGTCACTATGGTGTAATTCCTCCTTTCTTTCCTGTCTTTCTCTTCTCTTCCTCTTTCGTCAACTCTCTTTCACTCACTACTTACGCCATGTTTAGTGTACATATTGAAATATATTGGTTTTTATTAATGTGCATTTGTTTATTACATTTATTGCTTATTAGTGTAATTGTTCATTATGTCTATTATTTATTAATTAGAGTGCATTTGCTTACTGTGTTTATTGATTATTTGCTTAAATTATGTTGTTAAGATCTTGTTAAGTGTTATGCAGTGTAGGTTTTTGTGTGACCTCCTAACAGGGGATTGTACTGCCCGGGACGTGCAGTCCTTGGGAAGGGGGCAATGGTTTAAAATTCGTATTATACGCTTCAAATAGATAAATTTTGCTTTTTGTTGCATCAAAATCGGCCAATTAGAACCGGCCGGTTTCGGTATGCCATTGTTTTTCAATGGAGGTTCTAGAAATCTCGAGAAATATTAGTCCTAGGGCTTCGATCTCTTCACATTTGGGGACTTATTTTTGGAGCCAAATTTGGCGATATTTCGCCAAAAGTCGCCAAGCTTGGCGACTTTTTGGTCATTTGGCGCGATTTTCCCAATGGGGCCTGGAAGTTGTTTTTCCTGCATTAAAAACGCATAATAACCTAACATTTCTCTTCTATGACGTAATCAAAATTCACGCTTTATGTAGAACCCTCGAGAAATTGACTTTTCTGGAAACAATTGACTTTTCTGGAAACAACTGCAGGAGGTACAAGAATTGTACCTCCTGCGTCGGCTATTTATAGAAGCGCGCGTCTCCCCCACAGTTCAGTGCGAGTTGAACGCTCAATGTGTGAAGAGCTGTCAGTGAGAGTACGTTTGCTTTATGAATTGATAGTGCTATAGAAGCCGTGTTTTAGCTTGCTTTACGAAGCTGTTTCCAAAGTGCTGTGTGTAAATTCTTCATTGCTGTGTCTTAAGGGATTGCGTACGATATCTCTTGAATATTTTCACTGAATTTTTGCCTGTGAAAGTGACTTATTTTGTGTGAGAAATACAACATTTGTGAGAGCTTCTGACCTAAGCGGATTGTTAAAAGCACGTTACTGCTAGATTGTGCTTGGGAATTGTGTACAGCTGATTGTTCTACGAAGTTCTAGAAGCAATCAAGTTTGTTTTCCATCCTGACAAGTGACTTTTTACTTGAACTTTTTAGACCAACTGGACTTTAGCACGACGAACCCCAGGAGTAGCAGAGTAATTCCGCAATTAATGGGAATGTATTAAAATTCCGTAATTCCGTATTAATGCTCCCAGTTTTAACGTTTTGAAATTTGATTTCATAAATCATAAATGCTATTTCAAAAACATTACAATCCAAAAACCAGCCATTATGGGCCGTAATGGCTGGCCAGCCATTAATGGCAATAATGACATTAACCAGCCATTAATGAAAATACATATAAATTTATTATATGTGTTTTCATTTAAACATATTATAACTAGAAGTCAGAGCCCGTTGTGGAGGCAGTTATAACGGGCGCTAGAAAAAACATCTGACGAAAGCATGTTCATTCAATATATTTAATCTTCGTCTACATAAAATAAATAACTTCATATTCGCTTTTTATTATGTACCTAAATTGAATTTCATACTCTTCTGGAAACGCACGGAAACTTTCCGCATTCGAACGATTTTGTTTTGTGTAGCCCCTTTTATATCAAGCTTCAAGCAGACCATTATTTAAATGAAAAAAAATTAAACTATTTATCTGGAAAAGCTATTTTAAACTAACTGACTTCTCTTCAGAGCCTGATGACTGTGAATTTAAATATGACGCCATTCTCACTTGAAAAGGTAATTTTATCACGCAAATGATTAACTTTTTTTTTACTCTCGGAAATAAAATGTAGCTAAAAATAGCAAAAAATCGCTTAACAATGAGGGAACGTTTGGATTTTCATATTTTTAAAGCAGCGCAGATTGTTTTCTATAATTCTATACATAATTATGAAAACTTTCAAGCGGATTGTACAAAGGGTGTTGATGGTATTCCTTTTTCCATGCTTAACTTTGTAATCGTTTTGGAGTAATGGTGCTAAAAGTTTTGCTTCTTTGGATGAGATGCCCGGAAATGTTACAGAGTGAGTCAGTGAGTCAGGGATCAGCGTAACTATATAACAGGATGAAATAAATGCACTTTGTTTGGAGTGCAACAGAATCTCCAAACAACATAACTTCACTTTGGGAATATTTTAGATTACCGAATAAAATATTTCTGTAAGAGAAGTTCGTATAGAACAAATTTCGTGCTGATGAAATTTCACTTTAAGGAATTTTTCAGATTTATGAAATGCATTTTCTGTTCCCTGAAACGCGCTATACCGACTTTACAGCATTGGGAGATCCAGGGGCGGACAAAGAGGGACGTGCACCCTCCTCCCCTCAGACGAACTAAGTTTACAAAGAGTATCGACTTCTTTTGTAAATTCAAGTGATTTTATAAGAAAATGTGACAAAAAATGTTTTGCGGTCTTCCCCCCTTTCCAGAATGTTTTTTCTAAAACCGCCAGAGCTTTACAGTATTCGCTTTACGTCGACTGACAACATGATCGTTTAAAAATTGTTTTAATCATGTTCTGTTTTCAACATTTGTAGCTTATGAGAAAGAAATGTAATTATCCTCGTTTAGAAATACTTATTTTCCAGACTCCATTTGGACATTTAAAAAATAAAAATAATCTGAATACTAATTTTTAAATTTCCTGAAATAAGTATAGCATCAGTGTATTGGACGTATATACTTAAACATATTTTAGAAGAATTAAATATGAATTGTAACTCACGTAAAAAGATTTTTCCAAATGTCAAATGCAGTTTTACTTACTTTAATGAATGTCCCGAGACTTCAGACTTTTCTTTGGAATGACATTTAGTGACATTTGCCATACAAAAAGGGATTAATAATTTCGAATCAAAATCTTGTATAAATGAAATGTCATTCGAAAAATAATCGTTGGTGGTTTGAACATCTGACCAGTTTATGAAGATAAATATTTTTGAATACAAATAATAAAATTATTTGTACATATCTTTTTTTTTTCATACCGACATGTAAATATTATAAACATCGGAAATATATTAAAGTTATACTCATATAAAATAAAACACGTATAATCATAACTCACAAAAAATACTGACAAAATGCATTTTTGAAGAGGTCCACTGTTCAAAAGATTATTTATATAAAAAAAATTCACATAGAAACCATTTACAGCACATAACTATACGTAATCACACATTAGCACTATTAATGTATCCAAAGTTTTCGCATACAACGGGTCTTTTTAAAAAATGCTGTTAATTTATTTCCGCATGTTTTTAGTCCTTTTTGTTGTCCATTTAGACCATTCAATGTTGGAAACTTTAATTCATTTAATATTGCGTGGCACCATCATACTCATAATTTTATTACATACTCTAAGGCATTTCCTTTAACAAGCAATGCTCTCTTTTGACAGTCTTTCAAAAATTAAGTACACTCAAAAACTTCACACCGCTTTTTCACGAGTTGAATTATCTGTCTTATACAAACAGTATGGACATCCATCAGTTATGAATCAGACATACATGTTATTCCTATGTATGAATCATTGCGATTAAAATCATAAGCATAGGGATAGAAATTAGAATATTTAGTCAGTGCTTCAAAGGACCAGTGACTTCATGTCTTCTCTTTCAACATTAAACACTGGTTCATATACATTAATTTTCTTTTAGTGGCAAAACAAAAGAAACTATATGAGTTATTAATATTGATTTCTGTTAAGGGCTGAGTTAAAAAATGTAAAAATATAAAATTATTAAATATATCAAATGGTAAAATTAGATAACATGTATTGTAGAACTAGATGAGGAAAGTTTGTAAGAGAAAAGTGTAAATAAAACGTTGCTTGTCAGACGAACCAATAAATTCTGTATTCTACTAATCCGTTGTATATCTTAGTGGTCTCTCACCAGCGGACCACCTTTAATTTCGGGCCATGCGCTAGCGTAATACGTTGTTTTTGTTTCGTAATATTTTTGTATAACACCTCTGCCCATTTTGCAAAGCTATTTCTGTACATATTAACGCTTTCCAACCATATTGAAAAGTGTTTATGATTTCGGTTTGTCTGCCTGTTCGTCCGTGCTCTAACTTCCGAAAATATGCATCGATTGATATGAATTTTATACATGTTATTCCTATGTACCGTATCATGCACCCTATTGAAAATTATGTGTGTAGCATTTATAGTTCTTCCACAGGAGAGCTCAAAAGACTTCCAATACATTAAGCTCTATGGGCAGTCATTCTTAAAAGTGTATTTTAGAGATATTTTGCCTATTTCGTTTGAAATGAAACAAAATTGACACATGTTATTAAGGATTGCAATATAAAACTCTCCGTCAAAAACAGCGTCTGTATCATTGATATTCTTCTACAGGAGCACTCAAAATGATTCCAATTCATTCCGTTCAATGGAAGTTTAGAGACGGGCGTATCCATCTTCAGTGCAATATTATCCTACTACTATATAACATTATCTAATGGTCCGATAACGATCGCGTGCCTCCCTCAAAAGTTCCGCCAATATTGAAGACTTTTGTGATAATTTAAAAAATATGGTTAGAAAAAGTGTTTCGAAAAATAAATTCAACTTGGCGGTATTTTCATTTTTGTCAAGAAATCCAAAAATAACTAATGTGGTAATATTAAGGTATGACAATTTCAATGGGAATTTTGCAAATTCATTACACGCGTTCTAATCAACCGATTTAGTGTGCTGTGCTGTATTAAGGCAAAGCTGCGCAAGGACTGTCTGCTTAGGGTGTGAGTGTGTGCGCGCTCTGGTGTTTTGGAAAGTGTTTTATAATCGATGCGCTTGGCATTTATTTATCTTTCTTGGTTGTTGTTTACTTTTTTTCTGAAAGTCGTATGAATTTATATATTTGTGTTTTTATGTTAATACATGGTGCAATCGGTGAAACGTCATTATGAATTTTTTTTCGAATCTCTGACATACCGTATTAGCCCGAATATAACGCGGCCCCGAATATAACACGACCCCGAAATTTTTCATCAAGATATTTAGAAAAATCCTATATTTAGGCATCAAATTTAATGCAAGGTTTGTTTTTTAACGTGAAATAATCAGTCAAAAAATATCGCTTTATATTCGGGCCAATACAGTAATTCAACTTATTTTAAAGCTGTTAAAGAGCTATGCAATGAGAGTAGATGTTCTTTTTTTCCCAAGAACAATGGTTTTCATTAAAGGATTATTTTTATGTTACATCACACAGATCTGTTTTATTTCGGATATATTAATTTAATAAAATATTTACAGCAGTTCCTTTCTCTGCCCCCCAAACAAAATGTGTAATTAATATCAAAAATGTCTCTCGCGCTCTCTTCTTTTCTTTTTTCTTTTCTTTTTCTTTCCTTCTCATTTTTCTATAAATCCGTTTGTTAAGTAAATCTGCTAAAAGAAATTAAAAAATTCAAAGTAAAAGTAATGCGTAGCACATATTTACAGAAAACTGAATTTAATCAATAAATAATCTTTTGTAAGCATAATTTTTTAAACAAACCATTTTAATCACAAGTAAGTTAAACGTCCGTTAAAAAAAATTGAAAAAGAAAGTTTTTTTTTATAGTAATCGATCAACATGGTCTAGCAGATACTTCTAAATCCCCCTCCCCCGAAAAAAAATGATTCATCCAGCCTGCCATTTTTTTTTTCTTTTTCTTTAATTCTTCTTCTAGTAAGTTAGCTGTTTAACTTAGTCTTCACTGGCCCACTCCACCTGTGTAACAAAATTCGTTCAAACTTTAGCCCAAAATATATCAGCCGCACATTTCACGTTTTTTATTCAGAAGTTTTGAGAAACAATCTTTCATTTTTATTTTCTCAAAGAGAGGCGTTTCTAAAATGTGAAAACAAAAAATTTTAAATGTAGTGAGTGTAATTTAGCAAGTTGACTTTATTTGCAAGTACCTGCGCTATAATAAATTTCCGAAGATCAGAAACCGGCTGTTATTATTTTCTAGAAAGGAGAAAGATGATTAATATGCTCTACAAATGAGAAATGACCTTTTTTGGCGTTTTAATTTTTAAATAATAACCACTGAAAACACTTCATACGAGCAAACCAGTGTTCATGATAAATAGCTTTATTCATTGTCTTAGTACAAAAAATAATTCCCTTCTTTTACTTTAGCCCTTGAAATAAATTTACTACGGAAGTATATGTACTTGTACATTAATGTGTAGTTATTTTGAACTACAAAAAAAGAACGTAGAATATTAATTTCAAACCCTACTTCAAAAGTATTACAAATGTTTGCACAAAAATCTACTCACGCACATTTATCGTATATTTCTAAAATCTCAATTTTAATTATGCCTTTTTTCTATATTGCTTTTACATTGCAAACTAGCTGAAGTATCCGTTCTTTGTACGAGAAGAAAGAGTTCATTTGTTAATACTCAACGTTTATTCTGAGGGCGCAGTTTTTTCATAATAGCCAAATTGTTTCACTTCTAACGTCAACATTTGCACTAAAATAGAAAGCCCAACCTTAAAAAGAATAAATTTAAATTTGCTTTATATTTTTGTAATAGGTTGCTTTTTCGGCTGCTTATCTTAGATTTTAAGGTGTACTGAAAACGATATTTTACAGTAATAAAGAAATTCAAATAATCTGACATCAGCTTGTGCTTTCTAAGGGTTTCTACGATCTGCCCATGTGAAAAGCATTCTTCTGTCACCAAAATAATTCTTATTTTTACTGATGCAAACTACTCTCAACACATTTAATCTTATCCATCTGAAATAAATAATTAGTTTAACATTCTATTCTTAACATTACAGTTACCAAAGTGACAGAATCTTTTGTTCTCCACTTAAATTGTTAATTTTAGCAATCCAACGAAATGGATAAACTGTGTTTCGGCCCTTTAAAAATCAGTGTCATATCGTGGCTAGGAGTAGTAATCTCTGATATGATCATTCTTCCATAAGGACGCAGTTTTACCAATTTACTTGTTGACCTACTACTTTAAGCTTTACTTTGGTCTAAAAATCATGTCCTATGTGTTCACTATTCAAAGTTTGCATTTTACTGCTTAGAAATTGGTTAATTAAAACGCATCACTCTTTATCATTACGATTTGCCAGTATTTCACCAAATATGCCGAGATATTGCCAAGCTCAATTCAAGTTTGGAGACTTACTTTATATGCCAAATTCCGCAATATTTTGTCGAAAGTAGCCAAGCCTTGCGACATTTCAGGCACAGCTCTAGTACATCGAACATTACACAGTTGAATTACGGAAAACTTCTAGAATTTTCTAAAAGCAGAAGTACCTAGAATATTCCCGAAATTATCTTGAAATCTATAAAAGAGGAAAAAAGATCAACTCGCCGGTGTTAGCTTCGCCAATCGAAGTGAAAGTAGTGCTGCATAGACTGTGACAACTGAGTTGTCACCGGACAAGATCCTGTTCAGTACTCCACTGCGTGTTGTTGTTGTTGTTTTACCACTGCAGTATTAAAATCAAGCAGGTTTTTTAGCGTCGACATAACTTGTCTACATGATTTGTCACGACGAGGTACTTTTCAAATGTGTTTCCTAGATAACACGGAGGGGTGGGGAGAATAAAATGTTGAAAGTCTCACAAGGTTTGCCATTTTTGATAATTAATCGCTAAGTTTGGTGCCAAAAAATAAGTCTACAAAATTGAACCAAGTTTGGCGATATCTTCCAAATTTGGCTAGAAATTGGCAAATGCGACAGTTTGTTACGAAGGAAAAGTATAGTTAGAATATGCCTGTCGAAAACTGTAAAATGGTTTTTGAACGCGATTTCGATATAGATTTCGATTCTGAAGAAGGGCAATTCCACATAACTCCGGAACTACAGTAGTAAAAGAATTTTTTTTTTCAACTTCTCAACTTTGTTTTTCATTTGTTGTATATTTATTGAAGTTCACAAATTAGAATGTGGCAACACATATGGTTAACCCTTTTCTGTCATGGAAGATTTTTTCTGCAAAGAACATTATTTTTGTGAAATCTTCTTAGCTTTGGATAGATTTAAAGGTATATATTTTACTAAGTTTTAGAAATTTCTAGATAAATAATTATATTTTCTTAAAGAATTATCCTATAGGACAAATATAAAAATGATATTTCAGAATTAGCATTTAAGATAAATGAGAGAGGTTAATTTTTATATAGATCGAATTCTTTGTAACTCTGTTGAGTCACAAAAACTTCATTTTTTTAATATTTATAACTTTTTGTAGCTGTAAATTATAAAATTTTTACTTTTTCTCCTACTTATTTATCTTACTAAAAATAACTGATGAGCAATTTCAATTTTAAAAATATTTTATTTAGTGATAAAGACATTTTATTTCGTAATGTGAGTCACATGTAATGTGAGTCACGGCTAGTATTGATTGATAATAGAGTTCTTAATGGCATTTGATGTATCCTAATTTTATCTTTTGAATAAATGCGGGTGATTTTATAGCTACACACGCCTATATATGATTAATTACTGCCACTAAATGTAATTAAATAATCTAATTTTACTATAGTGTTTCTAGTAAACACACTAAGTTTAAAAAATAACTACCACTTGTTATTACAACTAAGTTGAATTTTTTTAATAATAGAAAGTTTTTAAACTATGGCACCAACAACAGCAGCAAAGAGACAGAAAAAGCACAGGGAAAAATTAAAGCAAGAAGGGATGTACAATTAATATAAACAGAAACACTGTCTCTTTATGAAGGAATATAGAAAGAGGAAAGCTGACAAACTAGCCTCAAGCAATTCAAGATAAAATAAAAAATGAAGAAATGAAACTCTCAAGAAAAAGAGTAGCTAAATTGCGACTTCTTAAAAATGCAAGGCAATCATCTGAAAAAATTATAGAGTTACCCGAACAAATATATAAGACTGCAAGCGCACTAGGAAAGGTATTGGCCAAAGCAAAGTGGGGTTTGCCCAATTCACCTCATCATAAGGAGGTAAAAGTGAGAAAATTATTTAGGAGTGAATGCAATATGGAAATGGATAAAAGTCTTCAGTGTCCAAAGACTGCATCACAAGGAAATCCCTTATGCCAAGACACTCTAAGTAAAATTCAAGAATTTTATGAAAGAGACGACATTAGCAGACTAGCACCAGGAAGAAACGATGTAGTTACAATATAGGAAGACGGGAAAAAAATTAAAAAGCAAGCTCGGCATCTTGTTTATTCCTTAAGAGAAGTATTTGAGCTATTCAAAATTGGTAATCCATCAGAGGTAAATGGGAAAAGCAAATTCTCATCAATGCGCCAAAGCATGTTCTCTTAAGCAACAAACTACCTCACAATGTTTGTTTGTGTCTCTATCATGAGAACTTTATCAATGCTGTTAATGCATTATATCAGTTTAATGAAGCGGTTCCTATTTACTCACATTCTTTTCCTGAAGAAATAATTTGCAAGCCTCAAAAAAATGCAAATGTTTAGTAATTAATGCTACAGATTTTGTTCAAGTTGCCCAGATGGCTGAAACTAATATTAATATCCAGGAAATTACAGAAGAAAATATCAAAGAAAGAAATTTAAACTTAATATTCAACAGCTGTGGGACAATTCACCATTATTGAAAGGTATCAAACAATATCACTGTATTAAAGTTGAATATAAGAAGCCTATAGGAATTTTGATATCTTCTGATAATAAAATAATTCCTCAACTATTATCCGATATTAAATGTAATGATTGGTATGAAGTTGAATATGACGGTGTACTGTGCCCTGGAAAAATTACCAGTTGCATCAATGGAGAATTTGAAATAAATAAGATGCACCCTACAGGCAAAGACTGCTTGCTGGAAATGGCCTAAAAATGAAGATAGACTATTTTATCCTCGTTAAAAGTTGATACGGAAATTAAAACCTCCGATTCCTGTTAATTCCAGAGGCGTTTTTACATTTGTATTGTAATTTATTCTACTATATATATATATATATATATACAATGTGATGTGTATTTCCTATTGGCTTGACTTATCCTTTATTATTTTCATTAATTATTTTCCTGTGCTAAAATATATATAATCACACACCTGTTAGTTAAATTTAATTATGTTACTTTCCCATCTACAAAATAAAATATTTTTAAATCAATATTTCATTAACTTTGAAGACTTAAGTGGGAGATGTAACGTGAGTCACGAAAATATGTAATGTGAGTCACATGTAAAATATTGATTAAAATAATATATTATTAACAAAACAAAGTTATTTTGAGGTATATCACAACTTTGAAGTGTTTGTTATTTCATAAAACCCTTCTCTTTTATTTTCCTGTGTTGAAAGAGGAAAAAAATTAGGTTTTTGATAACATACTAAACTTGACTTCCCTTTTTTTGTAATGTGAGTCACAGTGCTAAATTATGGTCTGGATACTGTTTGCTCATACTAAATTTTTAAATATTGATATTTCTAGTTTCGTACTGTACCCCAGATACACATAAAAAACTTTTTTTTAATCAAGTCTGATATTTCTTTTATATATATACAATTTACTTTTGTGAAAATGTGTCAAATTGTAATGTGAGTCACATGGAATTGCCCAGAAGTGTTTTATGGAACAGGGAATACGGTACACTCATGGATTATGATGCCCATTCTAAAGAGTATTCAAAACGGTGAAGTACATTTCGAATATGCTTCTTATTTTCTTTTTGAGATTGGGTTTGTAAGTTACAGGGTACTTCTGCTCAATAGCATTTTGTGCCATAGCCTCAAGCCCAAAGTTTCCTAGTTTCAATAAATTGGGTCGCCGATTTTGTTAATAAAGTCAGACAAACCCTTTACGAAACTAAGGTGTAACTCTTTAGTATTAATGATTCCTAAAATAGTAAAATTAATGGAGACAGGAGCATCACAATCAAAAATAATGTGATGCGCCAATTCTTCATCCTTAAGACATTTCCTACACCTAGGGTCTTGAGTAAGTCCCATTGTATGGGTGTTTCCTGAAATGATAGTGCCCAGGAATAAAGCCTGCAATAATTCGTCTCTTCACTCTAGAACAACTAAAATTTCAGAAGCAACTTTCGCCGATGATCCAGCGATCATACTTTTGGCGTGTTTTAGTCCTGAAGAGTTACTCCAAGTTTTATGCATCTCTTGTTTTTCCCATTTGAGAAGGTCTTCAAATTGATGCCACAAAAAGTTTCTGCACCAATAGGATTAGAAGATGATCCCTGATTTGCCAGTTCATCCGCCTTTTCATTACCTCCAATTCCAACATGTCCCGGCACCCAAAACAGGGAAACCTTATCATTGGTTGCCAGTTGACTATGATGGTTTCTACATTCCAGGACAATCTTAGATTTAACTTGGAAAGAGTTAAGAGCCTCTAAAGCAGCTTGACTGTCATTAAAAATCAAAATCCGCTTACCGTGGTAACATTTTCTAATATTTAGTAAAAGACAGTCTATGATAGCAAAAATTTCAGCTTACAGTACAGTGGTATACCTTCCAAGGCCCCTAAAGAGGCTGACTCTTGGTGATACACCACGCACCCCGAGTCCAGAGGAGTTATCTTTCCTAAATCCGTCCCTAAACCAGACGAGATCATTGTTATCCAAATTAATCGTGTTCTCTTTGCATTCATCCCTGGTTAGAAAAACAACTTCAAAAGGTCTTTCGAACACGTAGGTCATTTCTATGGTGCCAGAAGGATAAGGCACCATCATAAGAATAGGATCTTTTATTTCCGTGTTAATTCTGGTGTGGCCTTTAGCTACAGCCTTGTCATACCATTGCTTTTGCAACATCATTCTATATCCCGTTATTCTCGCAGTACTGCAAATGAAGATGTCCGGCGGAGTCAGATTTAAAATAATCTCCAAAGCTCTGGTGGGCGCAGAGGATACAGCTCCTTTGATACACAGGCGGGTCAGTCTTTGCAGACTTTCTAACTTGTCCTTCACAGTTCTCTGTTCCACCTTGCACCACCAGAAAATAGAGGCATAAGTAATAATAGGTCTGATGATTGCTGTGTACATCCAAAACATCAATTTCGGTTGAAGGCCCCAGTTTTTACCAATCATTCTTCTGTATGTCACACGGCCGTATTCGCCAGACATTTGACACGCGGATTAATCCTGAAACGCCTGTAATAGTCATCGGTAAGATATCTTACCGATGACTTTAACACGCGAGTTTGGTTTAATACGCGTGTCATGTGTTTGGTGAATACGGTCGATAATGCATTTCTTAGTTTGGTTAATTTTATAATCAACATGCTTGTTGGAATGTGCTTGGCGAAGATTTTAAAACAGGCTTAGTAGGCGATTTTAAGATAGTTGGAGATTCCACAGATGTGTTTTATGGAACAAGGAAAGAAAATACAGCACACTTACGAATAATGATCCACTTTCCAACTTAATGAAATAAGGAAGAGAAATAGGGACGACGCATGGATTATGATATGATTTTAATATATGGGTCATTCCATGTCAAATCAACACAATTTTGGGAGATTTTCAAACTTAAAATCTCAGATTTTTATGGTTTTTGGTACGCAACAATATATCATAGACTTAAAAAAAAAAACAAATTTCAGCTGTGTAGCACAATTATTTCTGAATTTACTAAATTTTAAATATTTAAATTTTTATGAAAAAATTACATGTCTTTTCATATTTAGTTGCCAGTAGCCTGGCAACCAATAAAGATACAAACATGGGAGTGGTCTGATTTTAAAGATCATGAATGGGGCTTCAATATAATTTGACGCAAGATAGGGTTACAATTTAAAATATTTTTGAAAATTTTAATTTTAATTTTAAAATTTAAATTTCTCAAAAAGTGGCGATTTTAAAAATTTCAAAAAATTAACAAAAATAGTTTGTGATGCCTAAATATACATGGCGAAATTCTATAATGGGATCTCAATGGAATCTGGAGATAACAGGATTCCCAAATATACGTTTTGCGAATAATGTACCAAATGTAGTAAAACTTTGTTTTTTAATTACTAATTTTGCTATGCAGGTTATAGGACACTATAAAATAAATAAAATGCAATGATTACCTTACTGAAGGGACTCCAAAACTGTATGCCACGGCACCCTGGGGTACTGCGAGCGCACAGCAGTGGTGCCGTGGAGATAATCAAGATAAGTACATTTGGGGAGTAATATAATGAAAAAAATTCTTCTGAATCGGTATCCCACAAGAAAGTTTGCCAAACCGATGACCAAGTGGGCGAAAAGAAAATTTTTTGTCAAGTTCCAGAGTTCAGTGAGGAGGGGGCAAAATTCTATATCCCTTTTCCAAGAGAGTACTTTCTTGATAGTTAGTCCTATAAACACAAAACAAATAATGAAAAATATATCCAAACTGTTTCAGTCTAAGACTTCATATTCGTACTGACTCCGACTTGTAAAAAAATTGCCGTGGGGGAGGGGGATGACGAATAAGTCGATTAAGAAGGGGGGAGGGGGTGTTAAAAAATACTTCCCAGTAGTCAGGAATCAGGAATTTTGTAATTACGTTTCAAAATGAGAATTTTTCATTAGAGTCCTCATATTAAAAAATTCCTTTTTTACATTTTCAAAAAATCTGTATAAAAATGCGTTTCAAGTATCCTAATTTCAAATTAACTATAGTTTAAATGTGGAGCACATGAAAAATGTATATAATTTAATCGACATTAAAAGAAGTCATATGTTTTTCGCATTTGTTTTTTAAGATTACGGTCGATTATCTACTCGAGGGATCTAGTCCGAGGGGAGTACTCTCCGTGAGGGTCTTTCTAAAGTGTCTTAGCCCATATGTAAGCGAAGTTTTGGAGAAAACCACGGGAAACTCCAAACGGCTATGTCGGTGGATGCGACCTGTATTTGAACCAGGCACCTTCCGTCTCCTAGTCAAGAGCGCTATGTGCTCGGCCACTGGTGAGGAAATCAATTTTTTTAAACTGACTTTAAAAAGAGTTTCTTCGTTCAAGTGAACAAATTTGTAGGTATCTACCAACAACTGAAGACAAAACAAACACATAATTAAAGAACTGATGTGTTAAGCTTTAGCTTTACATTTTATATTGGATTTTTAATAATGGTAAGTGTCTATGTGACCTTTCTCCATTAGCCACTGCTTGCTTCGTTCAATGAACTTTCCTTATTTTTTTTTTTTTTTTTACAAACTGTGTAATTTCTATTAGCCCTGTATCTCATGATCCCATTGAGATCCCATTATAGAATTTTGCTGTATGTATTTAGAGATCGCAAGCTATTTTTGATATATTTTGAAATTTTTAAAATTGTCCCTTTTTGAGAAATTTAAATTAAAATTTTCAAAATTTTTAAATTGTAACCCCTATTTTGTGACATATCATATTAAAGTCCCATTCATGAGCTTTAAAATTAGACCACTCCCCTGTTTGTATCTTCACTGGTTGCCAGCCTACAAGCAACTAAAAGGGCCAAAAATGTAATTTTTTCATACAAATTCAAATCTTTAAAATTTAATAACTTCAGAAATAATTGTGCTACACAGCTGAAACTTTGTATTTTTTCTATGATGTATTGCTGCGTACCAAAAATCATGAAAATCTGAGACATCAAGTCTGAATCAGTGTGTTCAACTGACATGGAATGACACATATAGCACTTTAGTGCATATTTAAAATGTATGAAGCGCTTCAGATTTTTTTGAAGGGGGGTGGGGGGAGATGGAGTATTGTATATGTTTTTTTTTTTTTTTTTTTTTTCCTCAAACGTGCTTGCTGTTTTCGACGGATGGTAATAAATTACTGATTTTGGACTGAGCTGTAAAACTTCTTTTACCAGAAATAATAAAGTTCCTTTTTTATCTTTACAAATTGGTTTTCACCTGACGAACAGAGGCAGGGATAGGCGTGTGCGATGTGCGCGACAGCCCACGACCTTGCGCTTCCGAGAGCCTCGCATCAGTTCTCATGAAGTGATCTTGACATGGTCTCGAACCTAAATATTTTTATCTAAGGGTTAGATCTTAAAATCAGAAAACTAGACATATGAAATACGATTTCACCATAGAAGCATGTGAATGCTCCTTAGCACGAAAAATGATGAGGGTTCGTCCCTCCTCCCGGAAATATTGCCTATCTACGGGCTTGCATCTCGGACGGCGTTACTGTATATTTAAGGATGCATTTCGAAGAAACAAAACCCCACTCACGGTCGTTGTACACATATTAAAATAAACTTTGAACTCAAAAAAATTCAGAATGAGTCTCCATAAGCTGCATTACATGCTCTAATAGATGAAAAAACTCTGCCTTTCATGAAACATTTAGAAAAAATTCCTAATCATGGGATTGTACAGCAAATTTTTTTAAAAAGTGATAGATTTTGCAAAATGTTCAATATTTAGTATTGCTTTAGCAATTAGTATTACTTTAGCAATCTAGTACTAAGTATTACTTTATTACTTCTCCTTAATTATTAAGTATTACTTTATTACTTCTTCTTCTTAGCAATATAGCATTACTTTAGCAATCGCGATCTGAAATTCAAGGAAAATAGTTCATTTTTGCCTAAAAAGTGATCACTTACATTATTATTGTACAGCGAAACACAGTAATATAGCAGTGACATGAGAACAAAATAATTATCTTAAGATCTTATTTAAATCGAAATTTCAGTATTAGTAGGCTTTATTTTATAATACCAGGTGAATAATTTAATAATCTACTGGTGAACCACCACCCCCTCCTCTCCTTCCCCATTAAAAAAAGATTGCTACCACATTTTTAAAGTACGTTAAACTCAAATTTTGTTTGGCTTTCATTTCTTTACAGTTATTTTGAGCTATACTCTCGATCAAAATTAAAAGGCAAAGTAAATGAGAACGGATTCACGAACAATCTCATATTTTATAATTTTACAAATTAATAATGTGAAATATTTTAAAATGAATTGTAATACTGATTTTAAAAATGACTTTAAAAAAATTACAGAAATGAGAAAAAAATTACAGAAACTTAATGAAGAATTACGGAGAGAGCAAAAATGAAATTAGATTACGAGATGGGGGGTGGGTGGGGGGGACCTGCTTTAAAATTTTGCTTAAAGCAGTCATTCTTGTTGCTTAATTAGGGTTTAGTAAACCACCCGAACGACGTCGTGTGTCCTGGGGCCCCAGCACGATCTTCTCGGAAACCTTTCCGAAGCGGAAAAACAACCCTTTTCTCACTCATGACGTCACATTCCGAAAGGGCGTCAATTTGGTCTACCAGGATGCTCTCGGGAACGTTCCGATATCGGAAACCCTGTCGGAAATTCCACTTTTTTTTCCGGCATGGTAAACGCGAGTGAGAAGCTCTTTCCGCTTCGGATACAAGTCAGCGTGTGTGGTTATTTGTTCTGATGGTAGTTGTTTACATCAAAATAATGGCTCGGTTTTAATTGTAGCAACTGTTGCACAACAATAAGATGCTAGAAGGGTTCATGGGAATCGAAATTCGATTCCTAGGTGTAAATCCTTTGAATTAAGCGACGACGAATTTATCAACAATTTTCGGTTGAATAAATCATTAGCATTCCAACTGATTCAAGAGTTTAAAAAATATTTAGAGCCTAGAACAATTAGAATATAATAATGCTAATTTTTAATGATATTTAAAATTTATAAAATAACAGTCTGCTTATCTTTTGCCAAGCTTTCACATTTTTAATAAAACCTCCACTGCTGTTTAATTTTTGTGCTAGAGATTTCAAATCCTCATTTCGTTTGCTGCGCTCTATAAAAACTGGAAAAGTTGTTTTCATTTAAGCAATGATTTTCTTCCATTGCTTGGACGATAATTTCAATCTGATTTGTTTTTTACTCGAATATTACCGTTTTTATTTTATAAGGAGGAGGCACGGCTTCAGGAAAATGCGCATTTCAATGATCTTTGGCATAATGGTAGTATACCATGTCAATATACTGAGTGTAAAATAAAGTTTATAAAAGGTATTGAAAAACTGTCAGCACTTCATCAGAGGGTCGTTAAATCGGAAGGGTCGTAAAATTGTGAGTTGACTGTATATTTATTTATATATTTTTAAAATTTTATTTCTGCTATTCAAAGAATATATTTTTACAATTGATGATGCTTAAAAAATTAATACACTTGCTGTTGCATCACGAACGGGTGAAAATTAGGGGAAAAATAGTCTGTCTGACAAAAATTAATGTACCTTAAAGAAATATTGAGTTTTGTGGGTGTTAAAAGTGATTTATTTGGAAAGTGTAAAATTCTGATTCCACAAAGTAAAGATTTTACAAAAAGAAATAAAATTTAAATAATAATATAAAATCAATAAACAGGAAGTAAAAAAAAATGATAAATAAATGAATAAATGAAAAAGTAAATAAATATTTACTTTACTAAAAAATGAATTAATTACCAGGATTCGCGTATTTAAAAAAAAAAAAAAAATGTGCAGGAAAATATTGCGCAGCACGGGGTTCGATCACATAACGTCCTAGTAATAGCCCCGCGTCTTACCGATTCAGCCACCGAAGCGCAACTAAATTTGCACGCAACTTACAATTAAAGTTTTGGTAAAGCGGTTCGAAAATCGATATTAATTTTTTTTGACTGTATTTGAGTACTGCGCATTAGTATCAAAGATTTAGTATCTTACACGTTGTATATTCACATGGTATAACACAGCCAGAGATCGACTAACAAAATAAGACAAGACATGGTACCTATTTAAGTACTATGTCATAAACTACGTGCTCGAATGCGGCAAAGAGTGCCTTGTTTTGATTGGTTGATAGCGTCCCAGGCGTCCCTTTCCGATACTTTCGGAAGAGGCATAAATATTCTCACTTCCATTAGTCGAAACCATGGTGGTAGAGTCAAAATGAGGGTATCGGATATTTATCCGAAGATTTTCAGTATCCGTGAGTGAGAACTATCCGTGACGGATGCTTTGGATGGACCCGCGAGTGAGCGGGGCCATCGCTAAGCAACGGGCCTGCTTATGAGTTGCCATCGCTAAAAATGAGTTTATCATTGAGGCCTGTTTTCCCCAGTCACAGTATTCTATTTATTATAAATATTATATTATTTTATTATTTTAAAACAATTTTTTTATACTTTTGTCGTACTAAAGAACTTTAGATGTAGGTAATCGTTTTGACAATCTTGCGCCATTTTCTTTCATGAAAATTTATCCTAAAATTCGAACATTTTGCTCTGAATGTAAAGGTAAGTGAACGCTTATAATGTATTTATAAATTCTAAAAATATGTATGTAAATTATGTTTAGTGAATTATTACTCATGTGTTATTTATAAATAAATTATTTTAATCAGAAATCGTATTACTTGAGTAGTTTTTATTCTTGTAAATAAGCGTGACGTTGTGATACTATTTGGACAATTTAATTTTGTCAGTTGAAAATGTTATTTATCAGTTATATATGCCTTGATTATGTGATTAAGACTTACATCTGGTACAGTGCAGAAATACAGTAAATTATAAATTATTGATTTTTGCCCGTTTATACAGAAACTTCAAATGTAGTTAATATTTTGTACAAGCGTTCATTATGCTTGCTCAATTCCTAAGTTCGATTGAGAAAGCGACAAAATAATATATACTACATGAAATGTCTTTATTAAAGAATAATTAATTCGGTGATCGCGCTATAGAGCGTATTTTATCAATTTTCTCCAATATACAGGATATCCAGAAAACACTGAAATGCACTTTAATACATCATTTGTTAAAGATTAATCTTGAATTGTTTAAAATAACGTAGGAAATACGACTACGTTCATGAAATATTTATTATAAAAATGTCTTTCTCATTTGTGTATTTAGTTATTTTAAAGTGTATTAAATATCCACTTCTGAAACTAAAATAAGCAATCGTGAATCATGAGAGTAAGCGCTGCTTTATTTTTCCTTCAAATTATATGCAATTTTCTTTATGTAAATATGTATCATAGCAAACAAATTAATCATGCGTTCGTACTTGAATTACTAACACAATTACTACTTAAAACTACATTAAATAACGTTTGAAAGCACTGGGAAGCTTAAGAAATGCCTGATGTATACGTGGAGACTCGAGCATCCGTAGGCCTCTTTGGATGGCTCATCAAAATACACGCGCAGGCCCGTTACTAATTGCGAAGGCCCCGGAGTGAGGAAGAAAATATATTGGGGAAGTTGGGGTACAATAAAACAAAATTTACCATTCCTTTTTTCCTGTTCATAAATTTGCATGTACAAAAATAAATTAATGGACAGTTTTAACGAACTCTTTTCCCCATCTAAATGAATTTTTAGGAGTTTGTAAATAGCTTTTTCATATTTAGAAAATTACAAAAGGTAAATGTATGTCAGTGTTTCATTGTACCCCAAATACCGGGGTACAACGAAACACACAATTGTCTCGTCTCCCAAAACACTTCACAAACACTCAAATAATATAAGTCAAAATTCAAATTTCAACATAATTAAGAGTTTTTGTACAGTTATAATAAACATTAGTGAGACATAAATGTGAATTTTAAATTAAGAAAACAAATTTAATTAAACTGTTACAGCGTACGATGAAAACATAATATTTTTATTAGAGGTTAGCCTGTAGTTCTTCATTTTATATTATATTTACTTAAATCAAATTCAAAAATTAGCTCTAATCTTAGAACAATATTTTCCACAGCTGACCGGAGTGAATCTGCAAGAATATCAAGAACATGGCCCCCGAATGCTGTCCTTCAGATCTGGAACAGATGCTGGTTTTTCACGGTAGATCTTTATCCTTTTAGAAACCCCACAGCCAAAAGTCACAAGGGGTGATATCTGGTGAACGAGGTGGCCATGCTATTGGAAAATAACGACTGATTACCCGTGAATCTGTGAAATTCTGTCTTTGCAATTGCTGTACATGGCGATCAATGTGAGGAGGCGAACCATCTTGTATGAGAATGATGTCCTGAAGGCATTCACGCTCTTGAAGTTGTGGGATTACAAAATTCCTCTGTAGGGTTGGATGCGAGACGAGACAGAGATTTACAACTTTTTTGGGAGACGAGACAAACATTTTTAACGTTACGATATAGGGATTTTGCGAGACGAGACAAAGATTTTAGGCTATTTTGCGAGACACCCATTTTCCATCTCGCGCCCATCCATCCCTATTCCCCTGCATATCACGGTTCCGTTGTCTTTTAACGTAACATGTTTGGATTCCATTTGCAGTTATCTCCTCAAACAAATACGGTCCAATGATAAAGGTAGCCGTAAAACCACACCATACTGTCACTTTTTCAGGATGTAAGGGCTGTTCCTGGATAGCGTGTGTGTTTTACACTGCCCAAATTCGACATCGAATGTTCCATGGCCAAGTGACATCAACCAAAATTCGAGCAAGGAACTGAAGTGCAAAAGTTTTACGAACCTCAGAGTCCCCATCCTGTAGTTGGTGCACAATCTTGATTTTATAGGGACAGAAATGCAAAATCCGCAATCAAATTTTCCGTATAGTGGAATACGGCATATCTACTAATCGGGATAGAGCTGGTATGGTACGCCCAAACTACCATGTGGCGACAGACTACTGTCTTCAACGACCACTGCAGCCACATTTTCGATGCTAGAAGACGGGATTTTCTTCCGTCCTCTGCCAGGAAGAATGCCCAGTTGTTCCAAATCTTTGTATCATCTTCCGCAGAGCATGTGGAGACATTGGACCTCTTCGTATCCGCTTCATACGACGGAATTCTTTGAAAGCTGCAACGGAGTTCTGCTGCTTCTGGTAGAACAATTTTACTAGTAGTACTTTTCTTGCAACGTAGGCATGATGTGCAGAGAAACAATTAATGCGCCTGCAGAATTCGTCCTCTTTTTATCCATTGTCTTGGTTAAGAATAATGGTAATTGGCATGCACCGTATCATAACAAATGGCATGCCACATTTACAATACATGTAAATAAATGCCATATGTGTCATACAGCCATCTATTGGTGAAATTTTGTACTAAATATTTTTATTTAATAAAGGCCAAGTGCATCATTTGAATTACCCGTAGTTTAAATTTTATCTCGTTTGTACCAATAGAACGCATTCTGGAGCCCTCTGAAGTGGACAACTTATTTCTTGCCGACCCTGTATTTTATTTAATATTCAATTCCTAATTTTAATTTTTCAAGTAACATGCTCCACAGTATTTCAGTGCAGTCGAGCCTGTCTATCTTGAAACTCATGGGAAAGGGAGAAAATCGAGATAAAGAGGCTTCGAGTTATTGAGATTTTAAATGATGTCAGTTAAAAACGTTTTTTTGCTTTTGCTATAGAAAAATACAGCGGTATGATTGCAAATTTATTTTACATACATCCATAACACTTTTAATATATACACTGCTCAAAACAATTAAAGAATATTGCGGTTTTAGGTGGATCTTGTGGCTGGGAAACTTTTTAGCTGACTGATACATGGTCGACAGACGTAGTAGGTTATATGAGAATAAATTACACATGTTTGGCAGAAAGAAATGCATTTCATTGCGCATTTGTGTAGAAAAGGAAAAAACACAATTTGTGCATTTGAGAAAAAAAGAATAAGAAAAGGTGTTTTCTTCAAAGGAAATCATTTTCAGTAGGGGGTATGGTTTCCACGGACGGCCAGCAACGTTGAACACCTTTGAGGCATGGAGTCAAGGCTATTAATCACGAGTTGGGGTATTCTGACCCACTCTTCCAGAAGAGCTCTTTCCAGGTCTTGGAGAGTTTGTGGGGGTGGTTGGCGGCCAGCAACTCGTCTTCCTAGAGCGTCCCAAACGTGCTCTATTGGATTCATGTCTGTAGAGCACGCTGGCCATTCCATTCGTACGATTCCTTCCTCGAAAAGGAAATCCTCCACCAGGTTAGCACGATGTGGCCTGCAGTTATCATCCTTTAAAATGAAGTCATCTCAGATTGCTGCAGCGTAAGGGACTACAATAGGTCTGAGGATCTCATCCCTATATCGGCGACCAGTCAGAGGTCCATCTCGAATGATATAGAGGTGTGTGCGCCTGTCAATGGAGATGCCACCGTACACCAACACTTCCCCACTGCCAAAGCTGACACTTTCCTGCAAGAACGCAGGATTATTCCTACTGCCACCGTCCCTCCAGATGAAAATACGCCTATTATCAGGATAAACTGAAAAACGAGACTCGTCAGAAAAAAGAATATTGCTCCATTCATTTCTCCTCCAGTTCACATGCTCTGTTGCCCACTCCCTGCGGTCGCGACAATGCCTTGATGTTAGTCTGAAAGTGGATTCATACCTGCCGCGCAGCACAGCGCGGCGAGCTTGCGGTGCCGCAAGTAAATACACCAATGAATGCACGACATTTTTATTTGTTGTTCTTCGGCGTACTTCTCTTTCGTTTCTTCTGTTGTGCTTTTAAAAGATTGTTTTATAATGGATAATCGATTAATGTTAAGGAGAAATCAACTTATTTTAACATATTTATCTTTAAAACCATCGAACATCAGCCATCGTTCTGTCAGAAGGCGTGTCACACACGTGCGTTCCGTCAACACTCAACAAAAATACTCTAGAAAAGCTCTTCTGTAATTGGCTGTAGCTTTGCGGTCACTGCGGAATATCTGTTCTTGCCAGATATTGCGCAAACCCTCGGCGCTCGCTGCGCGTGGGCCGTGTTGCTCCGCCACGTGACGTCATTGCGGCGTCTTAGCGGTGCGGTACGGCCAGTATGAATCCGGCTTAACACATACCATCGGTCGGCGAGCATACAGACCTACACCATGGAGCCGGTTTCGGACAGTGTGAGTTGAAACCGTGGTGCCAGTAGCCGAGCGAAGGTGTTGTTGGAGAAGAGTAGCGTTCATATTCCGGTGTCTCCAAGCCGTCAACACTAAATAACGATCTTCATTGGGCGTTGCTGCCCGTCTACGACCTGGCCCTGGTGTTCGGCCTGCACTTCCAGTCGCCAAAAACCGGTTCCCGATCCTGGAAATCACACTTTGTGACACTCCAATGGCTTGCGCTACTTCGGCTTGAGTTTGGCCCCCTTCTAACCTACCGACAACTCTCCAAGCTTCTGAATCGGTTAAAGGACTTCGCTGAGACATCGTACTCATCGAAACAAAGCAGTCACTGAATGTCGATCATCCTTGTCATCATTGTCTTTTATTCAGTTGAAAGTCCAATTTCATTCGCTGCCGCAAAAGCGACGTTTTTGACGTAGAACTCAAAATTAGCATACTCCACAGTTTGAAAATCAGAAAAATTTGCATTTGTGTTTCTCTTCTTCCATTTTCGGAAAAAAAAAAAAAAAAAAAAAATTCGCTTATATCTTTATTTTATATAAAACTTACAATATCCTTTAATTGTTTTGAGCAGTGTATATATGTAACTTTAGCAGTAAAAATAGTCTTTCAATGACTTTCGATGCTTAACTTTTATTTTTGATAGCTTTCTAAGGTTATCGAGTGCTGTGTGAATCCCTTATAGCAAAATTTACCTGAGACTTAAGAGAAGTACAGAGTTATACGGCCTTCTCGGATTCTTTTGTTGTCTCTTTAGACGCATCGGTATATGCAATTTTTGATGAAGAAAGTTGCTCTTTAAGCAGTGATTTTTGTTATTTACACAAACTAAAATTCTGGATGTAGAGGTTTTGAAGGAAATTTTTTAGAGGTAAACAAGAAAAATAAATTGAATCTTCATCGTAAATGTAGGGAATTTTAGAAATTTCGAGGTATACAGGTTCGAGATAAGACAGGTTTGACTGTATTTATTTTCCTAATACTTACAGGACTGTACCCAGAAAAAATTTTCGGTAAGGGTCCAAAAATTTCAGAGGGGGGCCAAATGGTGAAAAAGGCTGAATTTTTCACAAACAGACTTCATTATTATTTTGCTAACAAAATTTTAAATTTCCAGGGGGTGGGGCAGCCCGGTCCCTCTGATCCACCCCCTTGGGTACGGCCTTGAAAGCTTATCTCAGCGTCTTTATTTATAATGAAATAGATCTTCACTTCACTTAGGAAGGCATTTCCTTTTATCTGTTCAGACTGAAAATAGGCTCTATATTTTCCTCGCGATCAGAAAAAATCGCGACATTAGCCACGCCTAAATGATAATTTTGCGTTGAATTACTGCCTGAGACTATACAGTTTAGCTAAAAAAAAAAAAATGGTGTGCATATAATGCTAGGGTTATTAAATAGTAACTATCGATACTATTATTTTTCATAAATTTATTTTCGTTGTCTCTTATTTTAAATTAAATCAGAATTTACAAATTTTTAAACTTAAAGAACAATTTTGGGGCCCGGGAGCTTGTTTCGAATGCCCTCCCGGAAATCAGGCCCTGGTTCGCATAAATAAATCAATCATGTTGTATTGAATAACTTATATTTATCTCAATATGCGTGCTTTTTAAAAAGCTAATTAGCTATCGAAAAGCTAAAATAGGAAAATTCGCTTACTTTCAAACACTTTTTGAGTAGGTAAATTGTTTTACGCATTAAGCAGTAATTTTTCCAAAACAGTATGCAGTGTTTTGAGTAGTTACAGTTTATGCCTTTAAGTATTGTAAAGCATTTGAAGGAGCCTAGCCAGCCAGGGAAAGTTTCCCTTTGCATGACAAGGAGCAGCTTTTATGATATATTTCAATGGGAAAAATTCGTATTTGGTGTAATTTAAAATTACGATTAAAATCTTAAAAACTATACTACTTTCAAGGGCTCGGTGACCTCCACCATCAGTAGTACATATTTCCATCTGTAGTAATTATCTGGAGTGATTCCACTTTCAGGGCATAATCTCTATTTTTAAAATTACTTAATCTTTCTATAGCGTAAGAATCAATAAAGGGGCGTAGGAGCCGGGGGATCTGGGGGAGCTCGGGCTCCCCCTGGAATATTTTAGACGGACTCGGCTCCCCCGTCGAAATTCCGCAGACGTGTGAGGTCTGTGAGAAATTCTCGCACCACATCTGTTTACCATACAATATTTGCCTCAAACCTGATTTCAAAAATGTAGTCCTCTTTTTCTAGGAAATTGACACAATGACCAACAAAGAGAGGAGAGAGAGGATGTGGTGAGCACATTTGGTTGTACCTTCACCCTTTTTCTTATTTACAACCCTCTTGAGTCTTATTCCCGGAAAAAAGCGGATGTTTGCTAGGGGAAGGGATTAAAACCAAAAGGGACCAAATAAAGGCGCGCAAATCACTTCGATACATTATGACGGGTATTCGTCACCTCACGAAAACAGGCCAGCCTTTTTGGGGCCACGCCAATAACGAAGGAAATTTGTATTTCTATTTGCAAGAATTGGAATCAATGTATCCGGAAGTAGATTCATGGTTGTCCAAGCGCGATAAATGGATTAGTCCAGACATCCAAAATGAAATTTTGAAGATGTTGGCTCACAAGATGCAGCGTAAACTGATAGAAAAAATGCAGGATGCAAATTTATTTGGCATCATTGCAGACGGCACAACCGATGCCGCCGGCAAAGAGCAATTTTCCGTATGTGTGCGATACTTTGCGAAAAAGTTTTTGAAAACGGAAGATATGTTCTCAGGTTTATTTAAGGCTCCAGATACAACAAGGGAAACACTGACTTAAATTATAAGAGACGTCCTCCAACGTTGCAACCTTGGTATTAAAAAATTTCGTGGACATTGTTTTGACGGAGCCAGTAACATGACTGCAGTGGCGTAGCAAGGGGGGGCGGGGGGCGGTCCGCCAGGGCGGCCCGTTTTTTTTTTTTTTTTTTTTTTTTCTCACACAAGATTTAAGAGAATTGCACACAGTTTAATGAAAATCATTTTACACTGAACCATAATTTTTAATTCTAACAATCATTTTACACTGAACCATGGTTAATGAAAATCATTTTACACTGAACCATAAGCGACCATACAGGGGGCGCATATGAGGCTTGACCTGAGGGTCGGCAATCTGTAACTAGAGATAGAGGTAGCAGCAACAGACCCTCTTTTTGCCCTTTCGCATATTTTTCTTGCAGAATATCAAAAATTATTACTCTCCATTTAATGAAAAACATTATACACTAACCATGGACGCCCATATATTTGGACAAAAATGGTGGCTTGTCCTAAAGGGCGGTTGGGGTGACCTTCACCCAGGTAGCACACATACGTTGGGGCAACGTATGAATGCATACGTTGGGCCAACGTTGAAATGACACGTTGGCTTACGGTTATCCAACGGTTGGCAACTGGTTATTTCTTACTGCTTATTACAACTGGTTATTTCTTACTCTTATTACTTAAGTCTGCAGACTTAAGTATAGAAGGCAGTTTTACAGCATACTGAACTTTTTTCTATTATTTTAGTACTAAAACGTTTAGAAGTCTGACATGAGCCGCCCCTTACAAATACAATATTACTTCTAAAAGTACTCATATGGGCGCCCATGACTTGCCATAGTCTTGTTAGGTGTTGGTCGTTGAATTTTTCAAAATAGATAAAGAACAATAATTTTGTTGAAAATTTTTTGAAGTACTTTCCGTTAAATGTCGCATCCTGCTTTAGCAATGCGAAACGATATAATCTAAGTCTAAAGACCAGGGTCATCAACTAGGGGCATCAGGGGCATTGTGAGGATTGGGGGGTCAAAATCACTAGACCCCCCCCCCTTTCCCCGTGGTACTTCTCTGGTAAAATGGGACTGTTTTTTTATGTCCAGGTAAAAAAAAAAGTTGGGATGACTCCACTCGACTTTCCGAACATTTACGATAAAGATCATTACCAAGCAGTTAAATAAACGCTAGCGCACTTTCAAGAATTTCTCCCCATATGCCATAATGTAAAAGAAATCTTTGTCGTAGACCTGTATAAAAACTGTAAGTCCCAAAACATCAATACCGGTCTTACGATGGTAGTTTATGACATATATACCCAATTTGAGCTCAATCGAACCGTTTAAACCAGCGTTTCTCAACTTGTGGAGTGCGAATCCCAAGGGGGGCGCAGACGCAGAGCGTTTGCAGGGGGGGGGGGGCAAGAGAAAAAACAAAGAGCAAGTAGTGATGCATGTTTGATGCATGTTTTTTAAAAAGTCATCTTATTTATTCTCATTTTTACTCAGAAATATATCCATTTTCGGTTAAAAGTTCATTCAAACTTTACTGATAACCTTATTTTGAAGAAAATTCGACTAAATGTTCATTGTTGAAGATTAAAAAGCTGAATATATATGCTGTAAAATGTGAGGGGGGGCGCCACCGTAAGTTATCCTTTGTTGGGGAGCTCGACGTTAAAAAGGTTGAGAACCACTGGTTTAAAAGCAAGCGCAGTTTCAAGAATTTCCCCCCCATAGGCCATAATGTAAAAAATATCTTTGTCGTAGCCCTGTAGAAAAACTATGAGTCCTATACACACGAAAATCAATACCGATCGGTGGTTTATAACATATATACCCAATTTGAGCTCAATCGAATGCCCCGTTTAGGAGCTACCGTGTTCACTCACATACACACATACATACACACATGCACGCACACACACACACACACATATACATACATACATCTTGTAAAAATAGCATAAATGAATTCAGAAGACCCCAAAACATGTAAATACACCAAAATCTCGGAAGTCGAATTTTTTCATGGTTACAATACTTTCCTCACATGGTACATATTCGAAAAGTAAAAGGAGTATTTCTCCCTTCTCTAAGGCCAGTGGCAGAGCGCATTTGCGCTCTGAACTGGGAGTCAAGGTGTCAAAACCAAGGTTCAAAACCAGGTCGCGTCCGCCGACCTAACCGTTCTAAGTTTTCTCTGGCTTCCTCCGAAATTTAGCGTAAATACAGATCAGGACCCCTTTAAAAGACCCCCACGGGGAGCACCCAGCCATAGGCCTAGATCCCTCGTGTAGATAATTGGCCTTAACCCTTTATAAGATCGTGGTAAGAATACTTACCCCCTACGGTCTATTAAATACAGAAATCCATTATCATGTGTGAATTTTTTGATTTTTGTTCAGTTACATTGGATGTATATTTTTTCCATACATCTAGATTCTAAATTATATCTCCCTTATGAACTTTTCTTTCATTCGTAATTTTAAAGAAAGCTCGAATAATTACTCGAAATTTGAGCATAAGAATCATCGCTTTTAATTATATATTTTTGCGTTTAATTCCGTGTACAAGCAACAGGTAGTTTTCCGACTTTGATTTAGTGAATAATTAATGGATTCTCCTGCAAAATTTCTATCCGTTCCTAATTAAACGCGGAATGTTTGCATGTCCGAGCGAGCTCGAAAACGGGTCTAACGATTTCCTTAAAAATTCGTTCCTGGGTGTTTATTTGGTTGGGAAGACGATTGGGCTAGGTCACTTTACCGAAATATTTACCGCCGAATATTTAGCATCCCTCTTCAGAACAAAGTATGTGCCTTTTAACATGGAATGCCGACCAAAGCTTTCCTGATAATCAGGGGCGAAGCCAGAAATTTTTCATGGGGGGGGGTTACGACTACTACAACTCATATATATGTATGCGTGTGTGTGATAATGTAGTGAAGAATATGCATTTTGTGTAGCAAAAAATTTCTCATGGGGGGGGTTATGACCCCCCTAACCCCCCCCCGTGGCTACGCCCCTGCTGATAATGAATGAGAGATCCGACAACGATGTGAATCTTTGGTAATCATGAAGATTATTCATAAATATCCAGCCATTTACGTACCTATTATTTTACACTTAAGGAGCCTTTAGATTCTGGCCATGGCTCGGTAACCTGGTACTCTTTGTTTAATACTTGTTTCTCCAATTTTCACGTGGGATATTACAGTAGTGGGAAAATATATCAATTAATCCTAAAAAATGGGCCAGAAAAATCCTAAGTAGTTTCGACTCTCTGCACATAAACTTGCCTTATAATGGTCTAATCCCACAACACAAACACACCCTTCTCTAAGTGCAGGGACGGATCTTGCAGCTAGTGGTCAGCACGACTTACTTCTAATAATTCTCATGTGGAAAAACTCAAATTCTCCAAACAGTAAGTATGATAAGAAAGTGTCAGTTTTCAACACTTGAAGAGGTTGCTTTCACTACTACCGGCCCTCAGAAAGTCCACTCTCCAGGCCAAAAAGTTTTTCATGAAAAAGAAAAAGAAAAAAAGAATAGAATGCAATCAGAGAGGTCTTGGATGATACCGAAATCAATTTATTAAAGGTTTACATTTGACAAAGTCATTGAGGACTTTGCAAATAAGAAAGCAAGAAAAATACCAATTTAAAATTTATACAGCAAAATCTCGAAAAATTATTTTTATTGAACAAATTTTTAACTTAACAGAATAACTTGAATTCTCATTTTTTAAAAGTATTATTTGAAAATTTATTTCTATTTCGCTGGTATTGAATTATTATTTTAGATTTGCTGCGTTAAACATTTTAGTGTTGATTCCCTCCTAATCCGCTATTTTTAAAAATATCACGAAATTATATAAAATAAATATTTAATTCTAATGCATTTTAACTATAAACTATATTTTAAAAAACGATAAATTGGCTTTCCCCCGTTCCATAAAGGCAATATTCAGCAAGTGTGATAAAACTGAATTGAACTCTTACAAAAAAAAAAAAAAAAAAAAAAAAAAAAAAATCCCACTTAATCTTGCAGTATCGAGATTCATGGGGGTGATTTTAAAATATCGAATATTTGCTGTATTTATCACCATTATTATAATTTAATTAGAGATAATTAAAACGTCGTATTTAAAGGTTTGCGTGCTAAATTTACTGAACTGTTTATGTGCTGTAGTATTGCTTCAGAAAATTCTCGATCATTAACTAGTTTCAGAATTTTAATACTATTTTCGTTTATATATCCTCACCTCCTATATTTTTTTATGTTCCCAATCAAAACTTAAGCATTTTTGCTGAAAGAAATGAAGGCTATCGAAAAAACATAACTTATTTATTCTATTGATTTTTAATTATAATGTTTAATATAATCAGCAAAATGTACTTTTAATCAAAAACAAATTATCTAATTTGTAATACTGTAATTACGGCCAATCAAATATAGTTTTGATTATGGTAAATTCCTGTAAATAGTTTTTTTTTTTTTTTTTTTTTTTTTTTTTCAAATTTTACTCTACAATTATATGTACATGTTTGGTGAATGATGTTTTGATCATTCTAATTATATTGTATTTTAAATAGTATATGAGAAAAATAATGTTTTTCCTTATCATTTAATCTGGAAATGAAAGTTTTTTTTAATTAAATGTGTAGAAAAGCTTTAAAAATTTTGTAAATTTCTGTTCAAGCCTGCCCCATGAAAAGTGGTATTTTGAACAAACTAGGGCCACATTTTAACAAATACAAAAATGTATGAAATTTTAAATTTTTTTAAAATCAAAAATCTCATATATTTAAGAAATTTAGTGTCACAAGAATAAATTAAATAATTACATTTAAGTGAATTTATTAAAATACATTATTTAAAGAAATCAATACCAATCAATATTGACATCAACGTTCGTTGTTAAGACAGCATTGTTTAGACAGTCTTGTAAATATTTATAGTACTAGGGCCAAGGCCCCCCAGACTCGCTACGCTCACTTTTCGTATGAGGCATTGGGCCCCTAATAAGGCTTATTCGTAAAAAAGACATAATTTCAACAGACAAAACCCGAAGATAGAATGTTACTGAGCTACACATTGCTTGGTTCTTGCATAATCATTAGTACATAAAAATTTAAACTTAACACTAAAATAGACCCCCCCCCCTCATAACACGGAAGATATTTTGTTATGGGAATCTGTGTTGTACGGATCATACTACACCTGGAGTGTGGACTCCGCTTATAATCGCTGGAAAAATTATTTGCACTCCTCAGAAACACAATGATATTGAATGTTGCCATTCAAAAGTTATATTAATTAGGAGCTAAAGCATGATAAAATCAGAACATCTGTTGCAGCTGTATTTTTAATAATGTAAAACCTATAGGACACCTTGCTAATTTGCCACCCATGGCGATTTTTCATTATTTGGCGACTTGCGTACATGTAAAGTTAATAAGAGCTACGGAACAGATAGGATAGCTTGCCACCCATGGCGATTTTTCATTATTTGACGATTTACACATGCTCACAACCTATAATTACTGTTCATTTAAGGTTACCGGAAAACCGTTATCCATATTTTCATTTACATAATCGTTTGCAGATTGGCGTACTTAGCACCACGAATTATACCATCTCGTCGCGCTAGCGAATATCCAAAGTGTACTATTACTGCTATAATGGCATAATGAACGCCGCCCAAAATTTTACTGGTAGCCAATAATCCAGCTGGACCAAACCGGCTTTAAAATAATCTGCATTTTAATTATTTTTCATTTTCAAGATATTAGTTATTCTGTTTTGGAAAAACGAATAATCGCTCATTCTAAACTCCTATTGTCTAAGCGAACTTACTATTTGAAAATTGTCAAATTTGTAACACATTCAGTTACTTATTTCGTATAGTTTTTATTTTGGCGTAAAATGGGCGTAATTCTAATTCATGTTTGTAAATTTCACGCGATTCTAGATACTTGGAAACGCTTTGTTGCAAAGGAATGAATGATTTTATGCCAAATCTGGCAACCATTCTGTTTATTTTTTCAGTTTTTTATTAATATCTTCTAAAATAATTCGATTTTCGAAATTTAAGTCAGCTTAGCAGGTTCCTCGGAATTTTTCGAATCTGTGGGCACCTTAGTCGAAACTCAAATCCCCACGGTTTAGGAGGAGATAGGTCAACAAGCTATTGACAGCGACAGCGACGGCGGCCTTTACTTTTTTTTTAGAATAGAGAGATATATTTCACAATATGCTTGGAATCCACAAAACTGATCGCTGATACCTCAGAAAAATGAGTTTTCCTTTTTTTTACATAGCAACTTAACATAAACTCCTTTTTATAGTGCAAGTCTGAAAATAGATATTTTTTTTCTTTTTTGTAAAATTAAATTAAGTGAAGCCACTTATACGAAATTATTTTAAAACAAAACTTTTACTTCTCGATGCTTTGTGTCTCAATTCGAACATCTTCAAAGCATGTTAAACGATGCTTCATCTTTTTTGTTCATTATTGGTAGATGACTGAAGTGTAAAGGTTCGGGGAGTTCTGACCTATTGTGCGTCTGTTGATTTAACGGTCAGGAGTTTGGGGCAATTTTCTCTAGATGTGCATACGCTCTACAGAATGCCTTAAAAAAGTTGTCTGCTCAAGGCATTCCTCCCTTAACAGATAGCTCTAGTGTGCTTTGCTTTAACAAAATATCAACAAGATGAAATGTTCGAATCTATCATTCTTATGCGTAAACTGCAGATGATTTAATCTTCTTACATTCATCGTATAGCCAAGAGAGAACTGTATGCTCCTGCCTGTAGTACTTTTAAAAAAACTAATAACACATTTCCCCCCATTCTGTACCAAATCTTAAAGAAAAATTAGTCACCTTCTAACGCCTTAATCTTAGAATATAAGGGGCGGCAAACTGAAGCTCCGCCCTGGGCGCCAATAACCCTCGCTACGCCACTGCTTGACTGGCATTAAGCAAGACGTTCAAACAAGGTTTAGGAATTGCAACCAAAGTCTTTTTTGTACATTGTGCAAATCATTCCTTAGACCTTGCACTGCAAGAAGTGACACGTTCCAACAGATTAATAGCAGATTCCTGAATCGTCCAAAAGAAGAGACGTTTACAAGAACATCGTCCTTTGTCCAACAAACAGTGAAGAAGACAGCATAAACTTAAATCCGAAGCAATTTGCTTCCTCTCTCCCCGACCAGATGGGCAGTTCGATTTGCAGCAATATCGAGATTTGTAGAAAACTATCCGAGAATTTTAGAAACTCTTGCTGCATTGTTGAAGGACCTAATACCATTAAGTCGGGAGAAAAAAATTGAAGTTAAAGGATTGAAAAAATTCAAGATATTTGATGGCATGAACATGGCTATGGAACTTTTTTGTCCTTGCTAAATCTTTGCAAAAGTTCTACAAACCAGGCGCGTAGCCAGGAAAATTTTTCGGGGGGGGGGGGGATATGCGCCTGGAAAATATTTCGGGGGGGGGATATGAACTTATATGTGTATAAATAGACGGAATTTCATCACTAATCCAAACATTTCGGGGGGGATATATCCCGATATCCCCCCCCCCTGGCTACGCCCCTGCTACAAACAACCCATTTTTCAGCCGCAAGCGTCAAGAAAGCCTTTCCAATATTAGAAGAAAACATACAGCGTATGAAAGAGGATAGTCCTTTCGAAACTCTCTACAAGAAATGGGAGAGAAAGCGTCGACATTAAATTTGTAAATGAAAATGACAAGCGTCTCTCGACAAAAGAGATTCCCTATAAGAGAATTTCTTTTGTCGAGCAAACAAGAGCGAACTCATGAGCAAACAAGCCATCCCTCCGCTCCGACACAACTTAGACAAGAAGACACCGGTGTTACCGGTGCACAACCGATGAATTCTCGAACTTGCCCCATGCTGGTTTGTCCCCACCATAGGGGTTCTAAAATCTGGTCTTCTGTTGTTCTAAAATCTGGTCATCATGTAATACGTCTGCTGTAACATGTTCTCCATGGTCCATTGCATTTAGACTAGTGCTGCCATCTAGTATAAGAAAATAAGAGTAAAATTTTAAAAAATTAGCTTTGTTTATTTTTGTGTATTACCTGTTGTTTTTATTAAGATTTCTTCTTTCCTTTTTTATTCTTGAATAAATTTTTTTCTAGCTTTCTACCGTTACAATTTGAATCTGCTAAATTTATTACTAAATTTTGTTTCTGAAATATTAAGTGTATTATTCGAGAAAATAATAAGATTTTGTTACACAAACATAATAAAATGTGTCAGGGTATTGAAATATTGTGGGATGTCTCTTTTCAAATTGTTCAGTGTACTGAAATAAACGATGAACCTCCTTCAGTCATGAAACTTTCGAAACACTTCGAAAAAATTTGCAGTGCAGTTGCATGTTTAAGAATTTTTTCACGAAGTTTCAGAAACGGTAGAGTTTTTCGTATGTTACAATGTGCAGTGCAGCCTATGAAAAATCCTCCTGAATATTTTCGAGTAACTGACACAATTAGTTTATTTTAATTTGTGTACCAAGATCGTTAAACGGTTTTTATTTCTTCAGACTGCAGTTTGTTAGTTAAAAATGCTAGCACATCGGGGTGTTTTTAATTTTTTACTTGATAATGGGTTATTTTTAAAATTATGAAGGTTTATCGCACTTTAGTTGATATTTTGCTACTCTTTCATAGAAAATTAATTTATTTCATCCATAATGTCTTGTATTAAGTCAAACGAACTTACAAGAAAACATACGTATATTTTAAATTTTAATTCAGTGTTATTTATATTAATGTATTCTTATGTGTTTTCTGACTTAAATGCATATTCGAAAAACATTTTTGTGCTGAAAGTATTTCAATTTTGAAAAAATTTCATCAATATTTTGTTTTTTATGAAACTGCATTTTTTTTTTTTTTTTTTTTTTTTTTTTCCCACTATTGGACTTTCTTATTTTCATGTGTATTTTAAAAATTACGAGCTTTTAAAGTTGTACTGTTTCTAACTCTAAATTTTTGTGTTTTCCAATCTAGTTATAAAGCTTAGAAACAGTGAAGAAGCCACTTTCAAACGAAGAACTTTCTCATGTACTATCTGTCCATATCAAACCAATTTTTCTACAAATTTTCAAGCTCATGTTCGAGTACATACTGGTGAAAAGCCCTTCAATTGTAATTTATGTCCAAAAACATTTTCACAAAAAATTCACCTGAAACGTCATATTAATTCTCACTTTAAATGAAGTCAAATCAAAATATTATGCTTGTCACTAGATAAGTATGCAGATTCTTGAGTAAAATTGCTTTTGAAAATTTGAAAATTTAATCATGCCTTGAATTTATTATTTCTTGTGAAAGATTTTAAATGCTGGAGTTTAATGCAAAAATATGTTTAATCAAAGATTCATAAGCTCAGAAATTGAATAGCGTTTATTTTTTTATTCATTGCTGAAAAAGAATCCTTCAGTGCATAACTTTCAATGGTAGTTACGTGTTATCTTGGCAGTCATTCCCACCAAACTATTTTTCGTCAAATGTGCTGGCAAACTGTTGCGAATTGTATTCCAAACCATCAATAATTTCATATGTCTGGCATTTATCTTGGCGAAAAATCACTTGTCTTGGCAGACCACCAGGATAATACGCAAATACCCTTTCAATGATAAAACTTCTTTTCAAAAAAAATGAAGTTGAATTTTTGTTTATTTCTGTAAATGTTGTAAAACCTGTACCATTTTAATTCTAGCAGAAAAGGTTTTTTTTTCCCCATCCTTAGACTTATTGATTAGTAGCACAGTGAAACTTCTATGAGCGACCCCTCTTCCAATGACCAGTTTTTTAAGTCACTGATTTTTACCTGATCTACTTAATGTTGGAAAGAGCCTCTAGAAGAGACCACACAGCCCTCTATAAGCAACTGGTCCTGGTTCCCTGTCCGAAAATTTTCTAGCATTTTTCCAGAAATAAAGTAAATAAAACCCGCATTCTAAACTAGTGCCAGGCAGCAGGTGCAAGTACACGTACACATCACATAGAAATCTTCCAGTTTAGAGAAGAGACATCTATTAATGAGTCACTATACTGTTAGAGCAAACAAATATTTATTCATAGATTGAATTTTAAATTAATTTAGAAATTATGAAGTTTTCTCATTGTTTACTCAAATACTGCTGTTTTTAATTACTTTTCATCATTTATACTTCATATTTATAAAAACTGACCAATCGTTTGAGGGCATTAGACTGCATTCTTACTTCATGATCTATATCTGATATAGCATTCTTTGTGTTAATTTTTTTAATTTAATTTTCAATGATTGAAGTTTATTTATAATAGTATTGTGTTTTTGCAACACACTTGTGTTGTATAGTAAAAGTCATAATGACATTTTAATGTGTGCAACATGTCTATTTTTGAAATCTTGGGACATTTTTGTGTAATTGGACCAGTCGGTTAATAGGCCCAAACTAATCTTGACCCACTGTGGTTCACTTAACTGGAATCTACTGAATATAATTTTAGAAAATTTTAATAATTTATCAGTGTATTTTCTGGAAAAGGGGCTTGTGAAAAATCGGAAGTCCCAGGGCCCCATGATGTCATAATCAGGGCCTGGCTGAGATGTACTGAGTTTTGCGACTTATTTGACCTTTAGGGTTTTTACTTTCCTAGAAAAAAATACGAGGTTGACTCTTACTAAATCTACAGAATTTCTAATGCCAGCAGAAAATATAAAAACGTGAACATAGGCTTCTGATGTATGCGATCTTCCTTTTCTCGAGATCTCCTTATTATAGTATAATAATATTAATAACAATAATAGTACATCCAAAAGTAAGGAAACTGTAGAATGAATCAATTTTAATAGCATAGTTATTTATCTCTTTCTCTTCCCATAGTATTTAAAATAAAATAGAGTATGCAATTAGCAAAACTCATCCTCTTTTCATTAAACTTTCATATTATAACCAGGATTTCTCCAAATTCAAAATACAGTTGAACTAAGTTACAGGAAACTCTTGTACTGGCAACCCTTGTCTTATTTAAGGAAGGAGGTCTGGACCCCTTCCGAAAATGTAAAGCAATTATTAAAAAACAGCTATTAAAAAAATTATATTAACTCGTTATAATTATAGTAACAATAAAGGTTTAAAATACCTGATCATCCCCTCCCCCCCAAACAGAAACCAATATACATACTGTTGAAAACTACAGTTTCAAAATATGCTTCCTTGTTCACCAGGGTGTCTACCATCATGCAAAGGTCAAAAAAGTCAAGAAATGGGGTAAAGGTCAAAAAATGAAGCAGTAGGTCACAATTTGCGACTCAACTATGTTTTTTCCATTTCATTCAAATTCTTAGTTTCTAATTTTTTGTTCTAAGTTCAATGAGAGAAATTATATTATGCATCTTTTCTTAACTTCCTTAATTCGTATTTTGATTTCACAAGTGATTTCCTGGGAGAAAGAAGTTGATTTGTTTATCCTCGTATTAATGGCGTGTGTGTGTGTGTGTGTGTGTGTGTGTAGGGGGCATTTGCTGAGTGTCCACTCTTCTCCCTCCCGACCTGAGACGAGGATTAAAAGCATTTGCTGTAGCTTCTTTTTTTTTTCTCTTTTGTTTAAGAAATATATATTAAGTGTGTTATGTAAATTTTATTATTTTATACTATTTAAACTATACAAACAGACAAACTTAATAGTTTTTTACGTGTTTATTTCATAAGAAAACATTAAAATACTGTTAGTTTGCTATTTATAAAATTCATTTAAAATGTCATTTACATGTTATTTAGCAGAAATCATCAAAAATGATGTCTGCCAAATAGTTGTATAGTGAACTGACAATAGTTCAATATGTCAACTGTGTGTTGTTTTACACCTTGGGAATTTCAAAAGTTGGCAAGTATGTATCTTCAAACCTTGAGAAAAGTATATCAGTTATCCACCTTCCCTCCTCAAAAAAAGGTTAAAATTGTTGGATTTAAGAGTAATTTTTTTTCTCCCTTCATTCCCTGTTAAATTCAGTGTTTTGATTATTTTCCACATTTTCTTTTTTAAAAACAATAACTTGGATTTCAATTATAGTTACCACTGATCCCCATGTATTTCATAGCTAATAACTTCAATTTCCCCAAAGTTTTATGATATATTATAGACTTCCATAAGTTCTGTGTTACCATAGATGTAAAAAGATTTGCAATGTACAAGCTACATACATGTTCATAAAATTGCAATTGGTCCAAGTTAACTGAACGCAAACGGCTGATCAGTTGAAAAGTTGAAAAAAAATTGCTTTAAAAATGGGCAGGGAAAAGAAAAACTCGAAGAATTTTTTAATTCATTGTTAAAATAAAAATCAGTTGTGTAAATTTCTGCAAAATTTCCCCCGATCCTAGATCGCCGGATAGGATGTATTCTGCATCCCTGGCATGGTGTATTTTTTATATTTGAGTTTCGTATTTGTTATGGTCAAGAAATCAAGCTTACTTTATGTGGTAGACACCCTGTTCACTCATCCATAAACCTTCAATACTATAGGAAGTTGTCTATGGAAACATGTTTGAAATTAGTTTCCGTTCTGATGTCACTACTACTACTATCTTTCGCTGTAAAACTATAATGTGGGATCATTTTTTATGCACTAGTTTTCTTGAATGTCAGATTGTGATTGCTAAATTAAAATATACTGCTAAAGAATCTAATATTTTCGAAAAATTTTGCTGTACATTTCCATAACTAAGAATTTTTCTTTAATATTTCATAAAAGGTACAGCTTTTTCATTAATCATAATGTATAATGCAACCTATGAAGACTCATTCTGAATTTTTTTGAATCCATAGTTTATTTTAATTTGTGTACCACGACCATGAGTCAGGTTTTGTTTCTTCGAACTGCACCCTTAAATATACAGTAACTATGTCCAAGATACAAGCCCATAACTATAAGATATTTCCGAGAGGAAGGACGAACTTTATGATTTTTCTTTTAAAATGTGCTAAGGAACATTCACATATTATTATGGTGAAATCAGATTCCAAATGATTAGTTTTCTGATTCCCTTGGAAGCACGAAGCCATGGGTGGTCGCCCACGCCTATCCCCACCTCTCCTGTCAAATGTTCATACTTTGAGCGATTACTTCTCTTAATGACCAATATTTCAACGTACGGAGGGTGGTCTCTCTCAAGAAGTTTCACTGTATATATTTTTTAAACTGCATGATTCATGAATATTATAGACAAGACGAATTTTTTTGTTTTATGTACTGTCATATTTTTTCTTTGTCTGTTTATTTGGCCAAATCTGTTCAATTAAGCACCAGTATTGTTAAACAATTGTGCAGTTCTCTGTTAGTAGTGTTGATATCCCTATTTCATTATATTAAAGAGCCATTTACTTATTTAATACATCATCATAATCTCATTACCTGGACATGTTATGTCCGTCCACCAAAATGATTAACCTCCATTTGACATGGTCAGCTGTATAATACATAAATACCTAATAAAATGCTCTGCTAGTGTGACGATATAGTTTCAAGATATGAATATAGTTATAATGGTTTCTAGTTAACTATGTTATGTATTTGATAGCTATACCAAATGAAATCTACAGCATTCATGTAAATTCAGCTGTACTGTATAGATATGTGCATTTAAAGAAAAAAAGTATTCAATTTTACAATTCTTAAATGAGTTACCTTATTGTATGTTCACAGTCCGATTATAACATGGGCGAATGGGGCAATAGTCCAGCATCCCTGAAAAATAAAGGGCCCCAAATCTCCCGCTTTTATGTGTTAAAAATTCGCTACGTTAAAACAAAAAGTTTTAAAATAATTCCTTTCTACTGTCTTTTTATAATTATCCAACACTAGATCGATTTTGAAACTTATTTTCTCTGTACTTTGAACTCAATAACATTGATTTCATGGATTAATAAATAATACATTAAAAGTGTTTCTGAAATTTATGTCTATTTATATGCCAGTTGAAAAATATCCATTAGTTGACATTCCTTGCATTTATTTCATAAAAAATATTTTCTGTTCTATAGAAGGCATAAGTGAAAGTAGTATCCGACACTTAAAATATATGTTTTCAGAGAAGATTAATAAAAATAGAAAATTTGGTAGATCGAATGTTTGCTTATGTTATTCTTGCTTTACAAACACTTATCACTGTGATAGTAAATATGATTTGATCAAAGTGCCAAAATTAAAGTCAATTGAAATGTAAATTTATTTTGAGTACCAATGCCTTACGTTTTAGCGTTTTATGTCATAAAGAAGAAAAGAAAGGAAAATTTTCTGGCATACCAATTACATGTGTGTAATTGTCATCTCTGAGATTGTCTGTAATTGTCATCTCTGGCTAAGCCCTTATATGCACTAATAATAACAAAGGGGTAAAAAAATATTAAAATAAAAATTAAATAAATTGGAAATATATACGTACCCCCATCCTTGGCAGATACCCCTTGCGCAGGTTTGCCTTATTACACACAATGTAAATTTATGTTGCGAATATGCAAAAGCTGTTGGTTAAAATGCTCGTGATAGTATGGGGCCCTCAAAATAGCCTCTTGCCCAGGACCCCACCGATGCATGATCAGGCTCTGTATGTGGTATTTTTATTGATGAGAATCCCCATGAATGTTTCTGAAGTACTACAAGTATAATTGGAACCCTTTTCATTAGAGTAACTGGGTATGCTTCAGTAGTAAATTCTAAAGTGGGCTTTATCACTCTCTAAAGGGCTCTGACTCCTATTCTTGCAATAGAAAATCTAAGTTTTCCTGGGCACACTTAGCACACCCACTTATGCCAGTGCTCTTTATTTTTTAGTAAATTCTGATTTACTGTGCACATTGGTAAAACTGAACATAAATTATACTCATGTGAGCAGAGATATTTTTAACGCTTCTACAAACGTGTTTCACTCATTAAAAATCAAAAATACTCCATAAAATTTTAATTTTATGTATTTTTACACTCTGTATACTTACAATATGGTTTAACCTATATTTATTGTTCTAATTGTGTATGCCTAAACATATTTAGAAACATTATATGTTGCATTATCTGAGGAAGGGCCTAAAAATGCTGAAGATGAAAATGTTCTTTGCTCCTTTAATTTCAATTACGCTATTCAGTCATGGAAAATGCATGAAATGAATTTTAATATGCAGGGATGTTAATTCTGCACCGATTGCGCCGAGCTGCTCCAAAACGCAAATATTGCGGCGAACTGCACTTTTAGCCGATTTTTGTGCCGAGCTGCGCCGAATACGTCATTTTGACTCTTTGTTAATTTTTTGCCACGCTTGCAAACTTTGCTTTTCTTATCTGCATTTATTGTAAGTGTTGACTCTAGATTGATTTTGCAGGGCGCAGCGCCCGGCGGCCCTTTTATCGTCTTTTTAGCGGCCGGCGGCCCTATTTCTTTTGCTTATGCGCCCTCCTGCTTTTACATTTTTATTATTATTAGTCAGTAATCACCACTTTTTATTTCTTACATACCATTTGCGGCCATCACAAAAATGCGTTAATTAAAACGGCCTGATTGGCCGGGCAGAACTACCTGGGCATTTCACTTAGGAGTTGGGGAAAGAAAATACGGTTGGGAAAATCAAAATTTTCTTAAGTTATGTAAAAATTTGCGATTCCATCTGTCAATTCTCAAATATCGGTAGCTACGTTTGATAAATAAGTAGTTGCGAATTATCAAACAATCATTATTCCAGAGTTCGTCGCCAGCTGTATATAGTTATTGCTCTTTATGTTTTTAATAGTTTTGCGCCATAGCAAGTTTTTTTTTTTAATTTTCCCCTAAACGATTTCCTCTTTTTAATCGGCTTTCTTAGTACATATTATTCTTAATGTGTAACCGTGTATTGACGTTACATTTGATGAAACCGACAAAAATTCCAGACCGACAGTCGCACGGCCGAACTTCAACACTTCCGGCGTCTATGGTCAGTGGCTTTATCTACTCAAATCGATCTAAAAAATGTGCGATTTGCAACGTTTTGCAAATAAAGCAATTGAAAGACATACTTTTGCCAAAAAAGGAGCATAATAATGATCTTTTGCTTTAGCAGTGTAGCGCTATGGTTATTGGCGCCCGGTGTGGTCCTTCAGTTTGCCGCCCCATTCATTTTAAGTTTCAGCATTCTGCCCCCATTTCGGTCCTTTAGTTTTCCACCATATTATTTTTAAGTGTCCTGCCGGCCACCATATATTTTTTTTTTTATCTTGCCACCTGGGCGCCCCCCCCCTTTTTATTACTTCACAGTCCACAGTTTTAATTATATAAAATTAGAGTAACTGCAGAATTTAGTAAATCAGACTATTGACAAGATTTGGTATTCTAAATATTCATATTATATATTTTCTGTTTTTTTTTTAATTCTCAACATTTTAATGAATGAAGAAAAAATATTAAAAGCAAAAGATAACTAGTTCTGGGAAAGGATGTCTTAAGAAAGCAAACTGTGTCATAAGTTAACAGCTAGGTTATTCATAAAACAAACTGTCATCAATTTAAGCTTATTTTCAGTTTTTAAAAACTAAAAAAAAAAAAAATCAAAATAATTCTGGAAGGTTTTTTAATATATAATTTTTTGAGTACTTCTGGCAAAAGGATGTTAATTATTTTTATTATTTTAATTATTTTAAACTATTAATTAATTCAGCATTATTTTAAGCTATTAATTAATTAAGCATTCTGCCCCCCATTTCGGTCCTTTAGTTTTCCACCATATTATTTTTAAGCCCGAGAATGCTGATTAAAGCAAGGTTTAAGAAAGAAAATTTGTAAAGAGACCTTTTTAAGTATGTTACAAAAAATCAAAAATAAAGCTTATGAAAAATAAATTATTTAAAATATGTTAAACTGTATTCCATACCTTTGGACAATTCTGTGAGATAAAAAAAAAAATATTTATTTTATACCTGCTAAAAAACTTACATGTAGTAATTATTTTTATTTATATTAAAGAATAGTGCTTTTTAAAAATCTTATATTCACTTTTCATGAATGAGCAAACATTAAATTAGAAGTGAAAGAAGAAGAACAAATATATTTCAGTGATTTGATATGGTGTTGTACATTCTAACCATTGGATGTAATACAGAATTTGCATGACTATGTCATTTATTCTAGCAATCTTCTGTGTTCTGAATTCAATTTTTCCAATTTCTATAGTTATCAATTGATGGATGATTTCAATTGTTTGATGCAAATAATGTCTAATAGTAATAAAGGTATATATTCAGTAACTTTAAAAATCTTTACTTGGTAATCATTAAATAATTATTGCGAAAAAAAGAATTTAAATAAAATTATGATTTATATTATTAAATTTTATACAAACTGCACTGCAGAAATTTTATTATTTTTATTATATGTTTAACACATCTATCTTAATCCACTTACACTGACAGTCCTTTTCTGTTTAAAAGTTTGCACCAATATAGGTGAAATATCATATATGAATGTGATCCAGTAATTGTGGTCCAGTAATGATAGTGTGATAAAATTGAGGAACAAAAATTAACAGTCCCTCTGCCTTCCCCTACTGCCTAACAAATCACGTCTGGCTAAAAATTTCTGAAACCTTCTTCAATAAATGTACTATTCTTATAAATAATAAACATCTATATCGCGTAATTTTGAGAGAAAAAAAATAAAGCAGAAAATTCAAAATTACTTAGATTAAAACTTGTTTTTTTTTTTAATCAAAAACTTCTAGTTATGTACAAATTTAATTCACATATTTATGTCATATTTAGAGCAAAATATTATCAACAAATCATTTTTCCTATTTCGCTTACACTTACTTCTACAGGATATTTTCTCCAAAAGAACGGGGGGGGGGGAACTAAAGACAAACTGGAAAAAATCTAACTATGCATTGTAAGTCAGAACACATATTACAACTCTACATGTTAAATTTTCGGGGATCAGATAGTTTCAAACCAGTTTCTAGATATGTTATCTACCTGTACATTCTCGTGGAACCCCCAAGTGCCCTTTTTGAGAACAGGGTGCCCTTTATGAAATTTCCCCCCAGACGGCCCTTTTTTCTAGAGTCAACACAGTGAAATCTTCAATTTTATGCTCCAAAATCATGTTAATTCTGATCCCAAATCTTAGTTTTCCCTCGCGCAAGCTAAATTTTTTGTGCTCCCAAATAGAATTTTTCTGCTCCCAAATGGAATTTTTCTGCTCCCGAGGTGCTCCCAAATGAAATTTTTTCTGCTCCCGGAGTGCTCCCAAATCGAATGTTGGAGTTAACATCCCTGAATATGTAACAAATGCTGTATGAATAGGATTTTTTTTAACAAACTACATTTTTTTTTCCCAATTAACTTCCGTTTAGTTTTGTTTTTTTTTCCCCATTGGCAAATTTGATGCCTGTTTTTGTTTTTTATGAACCTCTAATTTTACTCCTCTAAAATTGAATTTACTCTTTTAAAATAAATCAAGAAGTATTATCACTCCTTGAAAAAATTCCTAGCAATATCTCAGCTTATGAGAACAAAAAATGCTTGAGCTTGCTATAAATTAAATCAGAAAACCTCAACTTTGGTTCATTTTTAACCTAAAAACGCAATCCTACTGCTTCCGTATAGCTACTCAAAAAAATGCCTAGCTGGCAGTCTGTTTACAAAATTAAACCACCAAAAACATTTAATACAAAATATTTACCTTAAATTTTCTTTTTCTTCCCCTTAAAAAAGGCCTCTAATATTTTTTTTTTTTCTTCTCTTCTTTCTTTTTTTTTTCTTTTCTTTTCTTTTTTTTTTTTTTTTTTTTTCCTAATCTTCCACCAATTTCTCAACATCAATCATCAGGATCTGACTACCAAAAAGGCCATAAGCCCCAGTCCTATAGTAAAACAAATGTAGGGAGGGCCCTTAAAGCTGCAATACTTATTATTTAAAAAATTATGTACTATTCTAATAAAAAAGATTAATGCCAAATTGGATAAGTTTATATGTATTGACAAAAAGTTATTATATTTTCCATTATACATGTAAGCATGCCTACAAATACTGTGTATGACAGAAATTGAGTTTAGATTTGAGCACAGCCCTAAGTAAAATGTTTAATTCAGTTTCTGGAAATTTTCATGCTTAATTAAATAACATGTGTTGGAACTGTCAATATCAGTTTAAGCGAAGCCACCTATATGTATATACAGTTGAGGGCCTAAAATCCGCAAACATCCGAAATCCGCACAACTTCTCTGATGTAAATAATGAAATTCGCAGTCATTCGCCAGTGATGAAATTGTTCAAAAGTGTCTTGAATCCAGATAAGTATGATTTTGATGATGATGATGAAAACTTGGGTAATAAGAATACCTTAAATTTTTAGTACAGCAAATTTCTTCAATTCTTATGTATTTTCAAAAATACATAAATAAAAGAAAAAAGCTGAAAATGGAAAAAATAATAATATTTTAAAACAAATAACCATAGAACATGTTTCCAAAATTAGAAAAGGAAATTTTGAAACAGTTTGCTTATCTAGTCGTCATGTAATTTTTTTCTGTTTTTCTCCTATGCTTTTTTATTTAATTTGAAAATATAAATGAAGTACTTTTGACAGTGTTTTTTTTTTTCATTGTAATTGTTTTCTACATTTTGAAATCAGAAATGTAATTATTTATCATTTATTGGCCCAAAATCCTAAAGCCTTGGTCCCAAGCTGTGCGGATTTCTGGCTCTCTACTGTATATAGATATACATAGATATTTTAAGTATGTCTTGTGGAATGGAACAGGAAAAGATTGGGAAAGGGGCTGAAATGATAGTGGGCTTACAGTATCAGAAAGTTTTAATCAGGCCCTGCCAATAATTAATACTTCACATCTGATTTTAAATACATTAAGGTCTATGCATACCTTCAATTCATTAAAAGGATGTGATGAATCACTATTTCGGCTATGACCAAAATCTCGCTAACTATCTCAAGCTTGTCGGCTTTTGGCGAAATATCGCCCAATTGAGTACCAAAAACAAATCTTTCGAATTGAACCCAGCTTGGCGATATCGGAAATATTTGGCTAGAAATCGCTAAACCTTACTATTACTGCAGTATTTTATCTCTTTCAAACAAAATAAGTTTAGATGAAGTGGGCCGAAAATATTTTTGATTTCATAGACGTACAAGGAAGTCATGTGTTGCCCACATCAGATTTTTTTCTAAACCAATGGCAAGCTCTCAAAATCACTCACACATTAGGAACAGTCCATTATTTTTTTTCTGTCCCTAAAATGATTGATAATTTAAATATTTTGATTGAAGGTTACTGCCAGTGAACTTTTTAAAATTCATTTTAAGTGTAATTTTTTGAAGAATTGCATTATGACTACATATTTCCTATAAATTAATTTTTAAAAGATAAGTATAATCAAATCAATCAATTATAGTTCCATTGTTCATAAATTAAGAATTGTTCAAACCTAGAGCAAGGAAAGTGAAATAAATATATATATATATCCATTATGGAATTTCTGTTAGACATGCATGTACCAAAAATTTTAGAGTTGTTATAAATATGTAGAAATGTGTTAAATTTAAAAGAACCTTTCATTGTTAATCCTCAGTAATTTACTTTTTTTTCAACCATTTCTACTTTACTATATTTATACTTTTATCACAAACCTTTATACCATAATTTCTCAAGCTCTTTAGTGACGTGACTACCTTCCTAAACAACATGCAAAAAATCCTTGTGATCCCTTTGTTATAATAAGTATGGAAGCCTTGGGAAACATTGTCATTTCATACTTATGTGAAAGAAACAACGTTGGTGGCTTTAAAATTTAAATATAGAAACAGTCTACCATAACTTGAAAAAATTTACATTAGTGTGTTGTCAATGAGGATACTGACATAGGAAGAGTTTAAGAGTGAAAACCAAAGCCATTGCATTAATTGGTAGTGATTAATTATTTTAAATAGCTCTTTTATTTAATAAGCTTTTTGTTACCTAATATTAAATTCTATAGTTTATTATAATTTAGAACTGTTTGATAAAAGAAGGCTTCTTATAATAATTTTATTTTTTAAAACAGATTGCGACCCCTTAAGGGGTCCCAACCCTTAGGTCGAAGGACTATACCAGGATTTCTCAAACTGTGCTCTGCAAAGTATTAAGTGTTCCTTGCAAAGATAGTAAATGCACTGTGTAAAAATATCTTTTTACTTTAGCTTCCAGTTCACTAGTCTCAAACTTACACAAGATCTGTCAAGACTCTCAAAGTGCTCCACCAGAGAAAAATTTTGAGAAACTGCTCTATATCATAAGTTTTGTTCTTCATTTTTCAAATTTTTTTTAGATCTCTTACTACCATATTATTTTAATTGAAATAAAAATAAAATGTAAGAACATTAGTTTTTTTTAAAAGTAGTCAAACCAAGGGTTTTTGGAATGCTTTATCAGTTTTTAAATTTGTATTGAAAAAAATTATTAAAATATTCTTGTTTTCCTTTTTCTTTTCAGGAATAATAGAGTAATGCTATTAATCTGCATTTTATTGTTACATGTAAGATGGAATGCTGATATGTGGTAACAGCCATTTATAGGGAATAAATCCATACCTAGGTTCCAAATACATAAGAATCAGTATACAAGGTGTCCAGTGCTAATAGTGCCCAATGGCTATTTCCTAAACCATTAGTCAGAGACACAGTTCTAATTGCAAAAATGCTTTAAATTGTATAATCTATTATATCAGAAACAATCAAAGTCAATAAATCAGTTTATATAAAAATTACGAAATTTAAATTTTTATACGGTCCCCCGGTCCTATCAGTTATATTTAGGAAAATTTTCTTTACACAATTTCATGCACAATAAAAAAATAATTTGTCCTTCTACAACCCAAATTCACCGATTTATGAAGCAGCAAACATTTTGACTTAAGTCACTTTTCCATGCTTGAAAATGTCCCGTTTTGGTGAACCGATAAGGGACCATATAAGTATTGAAATTTTAAACTCTAGGTTTTAATTTCATTTTCTGGCGTAATGCGGAAAAAGAAGCAAAACTATTTTAGAATACTGGTCTTCAAGCAGGGGGTTATAGTCAAGCTCTATTAAAATCCATCTGGGGTAAAACTTACTAAATTGTATGTGTGCAGCATGCAAATGTGTAACATAGTGTGCTACACAAAGTACAGAACAGTTTTCTTCACGGATGCATATTTGGATTGTAGTCGAACAAAGTTATTTAACGCCAGTTCATTAAAAAAGTTCTATTTTCAGTATAAGCTATATTTTTATGTTAATTTATTGGATACATATATTTAAATGTTAATCTTTATTGCAATCTATATTCAAAAAATAGTTAATGAAATCCTACTAATATTATAAATGTCAATGTTTGTATGTATTTTTGTTTACTCTTTCACATTGAAATGGTTTGACGGATTTGAATAAAATTTGGAATAAGGACAGATGAAGTCCTGGATTAACAAATAGGCTACTTTTTACTGTGAAAAAAAAAAAAAAAAAAAAAAAAAAAAAAAAACACTGTTCCTATAATAAACAAAAACCTATCTTTTATTTAAAAAAAAATACAATTGAGTTTTTATTTTACAAAGCCATTGACAGATGGTGCAAACTTATAGAATATGCAGTTTTTAATAAATAAAACCATTTTATCATCTGCTACACCTGGATAAAGAATACATCTGGATAAGTTTTTTCTTCTGATGTGGATTTATTAGAGGGCTTCGGACCAAGCACACAAATCCAAAATAAATGTTACTCAAATAAATAAATTAAAAATAAGTTTTTGAAACTTTCATTCAGTTTGAATTGTTCATTTTTCTGCACATCTTTTTCCCCATTTTATTTCTATTGTGTTATATTCAGAAAAGGGATGTTGTAAACATCAATTTTAATTTTGTTTAATCACACTCATGAATAATGATATACTTTCCAACTTAATGGAATACGGAAAGAAAATAGGAAAAATGCATGGATTATGATATGCTTTTAATAGACAGCACTTTAGTGCATATTTAAAATCTGAAAGTGTTTCAGATTTTCTTACTTTTTTTTTCCTTTTCGTTTTTTGATAATGGCCAATATATCTAAAAGCTCTTCAGAATTAATAAAGGACAAAACTAATTTGTACCTTTTTATCACTGAACAATCTTATTTTGTAACCAGGGGTGGTCCGACATGGTAAGGAAGGTAAGCATCGCATTGGGACAGCGGCTTCGAAGGTGCGTCATTTCATACTCAAAAACTAAGTAGAGCATAAAAAGGGGGTGTCTTTTTTACGTTAGCAGGAGGCATTTATAATTACCTCAGAAATGTTTTAATAATGTTATTTTTTAGAAAGTCCTCCTACCAAGGCACCCCCCCCCCTCTTGGCAGATTGCCCTAGTGTAGCATTGCCATAATCACACATAACAACAACTACGTTAGCAGGGGGCACCACTTACTCTAGGGCCGCTTTTGTCTGTAACCATCTCAATTTTAAATTCCATTCAGAATCTGAGAGATTTCAGTGCCAAGGAAGCCGGTGAGAAACGGGATTCTCTGAACAAGATTTATTAAAATGGTCAGCCAACTGGTCACCGGAGGCGGCTAGTTGCTGATAAATGTTACAAAGCTCTAAACTATACAAATTAATTTTTCTGAAATTCATTTTGTATATAACCCCTATTTCACAGCTCGAAAAGTGCTCCAACTTTAAGCAGCTGTAACTCTGTGATTTTGGTTGTAGAAGGATGAATTTTTTTTTTTTTTTTATTGTGCATGAAATTGTATTAAAATTTTTCTAAATATAACTGATAGGACCGGGAGACCATATAAAAATTTAAATTTTGTAATTTTTATAGGAATTGATTTATCGACTATTGATTGTTTCCGATATAATAGATTATACAATTTAAAGCATTTTTGCAATTGGAACTATGTGTCTCTGACTAATGATTTAGGAAATAGCCATTGAGCACCATTAGCACTGGACACCCTGTATATTTTCAGCTAATAAAATTGTGAGTCTCAGAAATGTTTTAATAAAATTTAATGTCATGAATGGTAAAGCTGTGAATAGAGTGTGAATTTTATTTTTATTTTATTATTGAAGATGGCAGATTCAACTACTCGAAATGGTCTACAATTCTTTTGTAGTGTTACTGGGACAATTACATCGTTAAAAAACTCATTAAATGTTTTTAAATTTGCTTAGCAATGTACAGCATACAATTTTTTTTCTCTTTACGTCTGCCTTATGAAAATTTTGATCATTTTATATTTGCAAACCAGTAAATTTAACTGTAAAACTTATTGATAACTGTAGATTTTATTGCAAAAGAAGGATAAATAATGTTTTAAGTATAAGAATTCATACTTCGCACATTTTAGTACTTTATTTATGTAAGGTATATAAAATATTTCCCTCTTTTTCCCCCACAAAATTACTTTACCAAAATACAAATTATTTTTTATAATTGTAAAACAAACTTTTTATACAATTTTTTAACTTGTTCATTTGAGTGTTTTAAGATTCCCTGCTTCCTTTTTCGTGTATTTTGTAAGATTTTTTTTTCATCTAAACAATGCATAATTTATTTTTATTTCTAGAATTTGGCTTTGGAATATCATCTCTTACTGCAAACCCTCCACCATTTCTGATCTGTTCATATTGTTCATATAAGACTTATAAAAAAAGTAACTTGAAAGTACATATGCGACTTCATACTGGAGAAAAGCCGTTTCAGTGTAGCATCTGTTACAAGTCTTTTGTTCAGAAAGTTCACTTAAAAAGGCATATTGCTACTGTACACTGATTTCTCAAAACATGTATATTTATAATGTTTCTGCAGTGTATATAATGTAAATAAACTTTTGTGTGTGAGAGTGAAAGATTTTTTTTCTTTTTTTTTTTTTTAACTAATAAGCTGGAATTAAAAATGTTGATAGCAATAAAATGCAATTAATTAATGTGGATTGGATGCTTTATTACAATCAACTTTAAATAATCTGAAATGCTTCTCAAATAATGTACCATGCATTTCACGTGTACACAAACAATTTTGTGTATCAATTTTTCTTCAAAGATCTTAAAAGATCTTTTCTTCGATCTTCTTAAAAATTAACCAGTGTAAGTAGTCCCCAATAAAGGTGTAACCTTGATATCTCAAATAATGTGTTTTCCTTTAAAAACTGATCTCCTTTCATTTCACATCGTTTTCTCAAAAACTGGATATGCTGAATTTTCCCGGTGTTCTGTAGACTGAGATATTGAGGTTAATATGATTTTATTAATAATAACTGAAGTGAACTTTTTCAAAAAATATTCATTTCCACTAGATACTAGTGCATGACAAAATATTCAGAGAAAAAAAATCTGAATTCTATAATTCAGAATTTGTACAATTCTGAAAAGAGAAAAAACTGTGAGAATCAATTCGCAGGATTTGAATTTTGTTACTTTAATTTACAGCACTCAACAAATTACTGCAGAGGTGTTAGACCTAAAGGCGTCAGACCCCTCCTCGTCCCCACACACACATACAAAAAAAAGCTTAATGGTAACATATTCTAAAAATATAATTCTTGTTCAAGAATTATAACCCCTGTGTTTTTCTTAACTTTCGTACCTAATTCAGTTTTTGCTTCACTATGGGTGATGCCATGTTTTCAGTGTGAGTCATTTTCATTAATTACCAAACCGAAATTATTTCTCAGCACTTTTTTTTTAGAAATAAACCTTTATATGGTAATCTATTTTCCCTATTAGCCCATTGGGTAAGAATACAAAAAACTTTTTAGAATACTTCACCCATCTGTCCAAGACAAGATAAAATCGTTTGTTATTTTTATGAAACACTAAAATGCAAAGAAATCTGTAAATTTAAGAAAATTATTTTAAGCTTAAGTTCCATCATCTTACCCCACTTTTCTCTGTATCTTTACAGTGTAACCTTGTTAATATTACACGTGAAATTTTGTTACATTCCAAAATTCTGGAGAACTCAGCAACAGTGTCATAAAATTTGGAAATGTACAACATTTCTAAAGTATTTAGCATTGACAATGAATCTATTTCAAAACACCTGAAACTTAGGGTAAATACGGGTTAGGACCCGTATTTACGATAAGGCCTAGAGCCCACGCGTAGCTAATCGGCCGTAATCCCACAAATAAACAAACTATTTCAAAACACCAGTCTGTTTTCTTTATACTGTGCTAGCTGTTACCTGCGACTTGGTCTGGGTTGGCTTTAGAATTATGTCCAAAGAGAAATGAAGCATGTGTGAATAACAAATGTTTGCACTGTAGACAAAAGTGACTGTATTTAAATATTATTTATTTTATTAAGGTGATCTCGAATAATTTCGGCAGCCAGATTTCGACGAAAAAACCGATTTTGACTACCCCTAAATTTACTTTTAAGAAATTTTGTGATGCATCTCATCATACGCTAGCATACACGTTCATATAAATGCATGTACAAACCCATTTGGGAAGTCTATTTTGACCATTTTTCCATGCCGTATGTATGCATGTATGTAACTCGCATATCTCAAAAACTATTAGTCATAGAATATTGAAACTTTATATTTAGGATTGTTGTAACATGTAGTTGTGCTCCTCCCCTTTTGGTCCCAATCAACTGGATAGTTTATCTACAGAGCCTAAGGTGACCAGATTTTTTAACATAGAATCGGGGACATGTCCCCAGTTTTAAAAGAAAACTGGGAGCATTTATAATTAATGAAATAATTAACAGTAATTTAATTAAAAAACAATGCAATAATTAAAAATTGTCCCCAATTCCTGTTTTACATTTTGGGGACAGTTTGTCCTGACAGTTTTGGGGAAAATGTCCTGAAACTGTAGACTGCCCCGGAAAATGGGAACGTTTGCTCACCTTAACAAAGCAGCCCAAAATCTTCTACATACATTACACTCTTCGAGTAGAAATTCATAAAAGCGAACTTTAGAGGCTATTTAAAGGCTATTCGATATTATTTAGAGGCTGTCCGAGCTATTTCAAACAACTCAGAAGTGATATATGCCATTGAGGGTTACAAAATGAATTTCTCCATCGAAAATAGTGTCTTTATCATTTATAGTTCTCCTACAGGAATACTCAAAAGATTTCCAACAGATTACAGTCAATGGCAGTTTTAGGGACATTCATCCATTTAAGCACAATTCCATCCTACCATCTAAATAGGTAATGATCCGACCACGGTCACATGCCTCCCTCAAGAATTATGCAAAAAGTCGCCAAGCTTGGCAACTTTTGGTGTACATGTGTATGTATTTAACTCTCAATATCTGAAAAACTATTAGTCCTTGATTGTTGAAATTTCATGTATAAGATTGGTGTAACATCTAGTTGTGCATCTCTATTTTTGGTTCCAGTCTACTGGAGAACCCAAAAGAATTTGAATACATTAATGTCTGTGGACATCTTCAATATATTATATCTGTAGTCAGTCATTGTTTGGTCCATGCCCAAAATCGCCATTTGTGGTCAATCTAGGCAAATCCTACAGAAATATTGCCAAAAGTTTTAACCATAGAATGTTGAAATTTTGTATTTAGAACTGTTGTAACATCTAACTATGCATCTCCTTTTTTATTCCAATTGACTGGGTAATTTATTTACAGGGTCACCCAAATGATTTTAAATACAATAAGGTGTATGGATACATTCAATCTATTGAAAGTCTGCAGTCAATTACTACTTTGCCTATCCCCAAAATCTTCCAAACTATCTCAAGCTTGTTGGCTTTTGGCAAAATATCATCAAATTAAGTGACAGAAGCAAATCTTGCAAATTGAACCCAGCTTGGCCATATCAGAAATATTTGGCGAGAAATCTATAAACCTTGGTATTACTGCAGTATTGTATCTCCTTCAAACTAAATAAGTTTACATGAAGTGTGCCAAAAATATTTTTGATTTAATAGACGTACATGCAACTAAGTCATGTGTTGCCCACATCAGAATTTTTTTAATGAAGTATAATACATGGTAGTATACTTCGTTTAAAATAAAAGAATATGCAGAGTTAATAAATTTAGATTTTATTTTATGCATTTGGTGAATAGAGATAGTTACAACAATATTTGCGAACTATGTTGAGTGTTCTTGTAAAGAAATATTTATGCTATTTGCTTGAATTTTAGCCTTTTTTAATCAGGAATAGTGCAGCTTTCTATTAGTGAAAAAGATTTAGAATCGGTTCCGTAGTTACAGAGATACCCATAGAGCGTAATGTATTGGAATTATTTTGAGTGTTCCTGTAAAAGAACTATTTATGCTGCATGCATGAATTTTAGCCTATAATACTCAGGAATTGTTAGCTTCCTATCAGTGAAAAAAAATTTTGGTACCGATTCAGTAGTTAGAGATACAAATAGAGCGTATTGTAATTCTTATGAGTATCCCTGTAAAAGAACTATTTGTGATATATGCATAAAATATAGCCTATAATACTCAGGGTTCCATCAGTGGCTGAGAGGTTCTGCTCTCAAAACTGGAAGGTGGGAGGTGCCACGTTCAAACCCCGGTCGCACCTGTCGACTTAGCCGTTCGGAGTTTTCTCTGAAACCTCACATAAATGCGGGCTAGGATCCCTTAGAAAGTTCTCCTCAGAAGGCATTCCCCATATAGGCTAAAGACCCTAACTAACATGCATCATAATTAGAACTAACGTATTTTCCATGCCATTCATGTTTCTCAAATGCACACGAGTCTGCAAATAGAATTTGCCTTATTTCAAAAGCATAAATCATTTTGTGCAGGCGAAACTCACAAAGCATGACCACCTAAAAACATTTTTTAATTCATAGTTTAAAAAGTAATCAAAATTTGAAAATTCTGAGCCTCAGGTGTGCATTACCGAAATCATGTGCTCAAATTTTCAAAGGTCTGTGTGCTGTTGATTTATCTGGAGAACATCCATTTTTATTATAATAGATATAGATTTGTGGTAAAATGCATAATTTCCATAGTATTTCATGTTTTTCAAATGCATGCGATCCTCCACTGAAGTAATAGCATTTCTGTTAGCTTAAAGCATGAATCATTTTATACGTGCGAAACTCTCAAAGCATGGCAACGTAAAAACGGTTTTTAATTAATAATTAAAAATCTAAAATTCTAAATAGCCTATAGCCAGCTCCAGGGTCCCATGAATCTCTATACCAAAATTCATCATAATCGATTCAATGGTTTAGGCGTGAAAACATCACAAACTCACTTTCGCATTTATAATATTAGTTAGGATTGGTGCATTTTTATGTGTTGACTTTTTTTCCTGTTGTTTAATTTAAAAAAATATTTAAACTACAATAGCATTCTGATATGCCTAATTAAAAGCAAATTGAAATAACAGATAACAACTATATAACTTTATCATTAGAAGGAAATAATACAACTGCAGGTTAAGAAATTTTATTTCAATCACATGCATAAAACAATTTTGAAATAAATATTTTTTTTAACATTCTTTAAATACAATTCTACTTTCAGCAAATACACATAACTGTACATTATAAATATTCAATATATTTTGTGATCAACACAGTTATTTTATTATTTCTTTTAAGTTAAAGAATAAAAGCTGTGACTAGATAGATAAATGTATTTTGAAAGTAGAATAAATTAATGTCTGCAAAATTAGCATATATAGAACAATTTGTCACAGGAAAACATTTAATAAAAGTAAATTTAAATCAAGGAATACATAGCAATATTTTATATTTTAAAATGCATTTTCAATAACTCAAAATAATTACAATTAAAACAATAAATATGTAAAAAGAACAATGAAAAACAGCAATGCTATTCAGTAAATAATAAAAAGTAACTCAAACTGTACAGTACACTCTTAATTTTATGAATTGCTTGCAAATGAACAGTGATGTCTAATTCCTTACTATTTATTTCCTATCATATAATAGATCTTGGAGAGAGAAACTAACTTAGTATTAAAAATAGTATTTTCTCTTGGCCAAAAATTTAAGAATGCCCGATTTACTAACTTAACATTAATAATTCCTCTTCCCCCCCCCCCCTCCCAATTTGGATAAATTTTGATACATTCTTTAATTCAGATTTTATAGCACAGGGTGTCTACTGGTCATGAAAAAGTAATGAATCTTAAAAACATATAATGAAAGTTACGAAAAAGTCACAATTTTTTATTTTTATCTTTTTAAAATCAGTTTTACAACTACACACTGCAACAGTTTTTCCTTCTGACTGATTTAATTTTTTAGTTTTTTTGCTTTCGTGAACAACAAATGTTCTTGGAATGAAATTGCTCCCCTTAAATCCTTTCATCAGAATTACCGGGGAAATACTGCACCTGTTGAATAGAAACACTTGTGAACATTTACTCCTCCCTCACTTGTAATAGGGAATTTTTTGTTCAAAGAAGAATCGTGCTTTTTGAGTAACAATCCTGTTCAACTATTTCCTTTTTCAGTAAGAAATGACAACAACTTTACAACAGAAAAATTATTACTTTAAATTATTAATTATCAGAGCCAAAATGATTCATTTGATCACTGTTTTAATTCCTTAACTAATTATTTGTTTAACTATTAAATGTGAGTGTTAAAAGTAACATTTTAGTAGTATTTTTCTAATTGTATTTGTCTAATCATAGTTATATTTACATTTTAAAATAAACAAAATGTTAGTATGTCATGCAAAGTAGTGATTTTTTTTTACTGTAATCTAATACACACCCTGCAGTAGTCTCTCAAGACTAGTGTAAGGTGATGAAGTTACAATAGAACAATATTGAGCCCCCAAGAAAAGATCAACTTTTTATTGTACGAAGAATTTCAAAAGAGCTGTAAATATCCAAAACTTATAATGCTATTATGGACAAAGCACCAAGATAGGTTCTTTTGTCCTAACAAATTGAGATTGCCTCAGTTATTCAGCGCATTTTCCTTATTCTAGGTAGCTTAGTTTTGTCACAGTGTATTTATTTATACATGTAGCACATGTTGCCAAGATACTACCACTTCATATAATATAAGATCAAAATCCCCCCCCCCCTTTCAAAACGAGAGAGAGACGCAGGAAAAGATATCATATCCCTATTTTTTTTTTTTATTGAAACATATATATATGTTAAAGGAAAAATTTTGTACCCCCTGCCCCGAAAGAAATCTTGGCTGCATCACTATCTGTGAAGCGTTGTAGAATTCATTGTCTTCTTGATACAGTAAAACATGCCCATGCCTTAATTCTGCAGTGTCAAATAGAAAATGAGAATGTGCAGAATAAGTAGTATTTTTTGTATTTACATAAAAAATTAACAAAACCTAATGCAATATTCATTTCTCCAACTTTTCAATTATCAGATTCCTCCTGTATTCATAAAAAGAAGTTAGAAAGATGTTATCAATGTTCTTCTATTGTGTATGAAGTCTATAAAAAAATTCTATTAGGTTGGTGCCACTCCTGACAGCTTTCTTTAAATCAAGTTTTTTAGAGCTGCTGTTCAGGCAGCAGAGTGCGTGTAAAAAAAAATAAATAAATAAAAGCTGCATATTTTAAGATAAGGAATTGAAAAATTGTGTACATTCTGCTATGGAGGATCTTTCGATAAAGTTAAATTTAATCTGGGACATTGTCATAAATTTTATCACAATAAATAAAGTTAGTTGATAGATATTTAAGCCAACTGGATTGTATGGTGGGTAAAGCATCGTACTACGGTTTCGGGTTCAACTCCCGGTGGTTGAGGTTCGATCCCCGACTAGGTGTGGATGTCTTTGTGTCCGTCCCTTCATAGGGGGCAATGCTAGTCCACCTACTAGGTGCCCCCATAGTAAAGTGACCTACAACTCTGGCTTTAGTTGCGGCCAACGCCTCCAAGGCATGGTTAAGGTCCGCAATTTGGGAAAAAAAAAAGATTTTGTTCTTCAACAAGGGTTATAGTCCCAGTACATGAACAGTCATTATAGCAGCTCCACTGACATCAGTGAAATTCAAAAATCGTTCATGACAATTTCCTTCATTACCTACAAATCTTAGTTGTTGCTGACTGACTTGTTTGTTATGTCAGCTGATTCGTGAAACAAAATAGAAGCTAATATGACATCTACCTAATTTTATCTGCAATTTTGTTAGCTATTGCATCAGTTAAATGAACTAATATTACAGATGATGTTCCTTTAAAAATTGTTACATTTTTTAAATGGCTGGTAATTACTGGGTCATAATTTGCAGTTTTCTGTAAATACTTTTATTTCTGGAGTGCTCCGACTCATCGTGTGCTCTAAATGCACATTCTTGCTTTCCCAAGAATGCTACGATATTTTAATCATTTTTCTTTGTTTCTTTTTTATGCTGACTGTTAGCAATTTTCTTTTACTAATTCAATACATCGTCAACTCTTTAAGAGCCAAGCGTTTGCAACATACCACATGCACATATATGACTCACTGATTTTTAGTGCTTTTCAATGCTGTTAAAAAATGATTTATATTATTAAAACCTGTTTTATTCCAAGGGCTTGTAACTGTGGTGAGAAGTAAGTATGCCCAGACAGTATAGTTTCTGAAATTTTGTTGAGCCAATAAATCACGTACATTTTTTATAGTTATTGTCATAATACATCAAGTGCATAACCTGTTTTTGTTGCTGTTTTCCACATTTAAGATCTCGCAGAAATTACCGAGGTTGCCTTTTTCCCTATTTTAAGCTTATCATTAAGCTGAAGTTGAAAAATAAAAAATTCTGTACTTTCAAGCAGTTCATTAATGATATCGACATCATAAGCTTCCACATTTAGGATCTCACAGAAATTACTGAAGTTGCCTTTTTCACTATTTTAAGCTTATCATTAAACTGAAGTTGAAAAATAAAAAATGCTGTACTTTCAAGCAGTTCATTAATGATATCAACATCATAAGCTTAATTAATTATTTTAGATTTAAAAAATACTGCTGGGATTTTACATGTCTAATTTATTATTCCCTAATCACAAAAAATGTTCTAAAAATAAAAACAATGTTAAAATAAAACTCAAGCACTTAATACAACAGAGAACTACAAATGCATTACCACAAAGGAATCGCAGCCTTAACTGCAAATATGAACTAAAGGAAATAGCATGAAGTGTGTAAGCTATCTCATTATCACAGCAAAGCCTTCAGCTACTTTGATGAGTAGCTCACAGTACTTGCCTTGCATTTATCCATCTATCCTCACTCACTACTGTCATAGTAACACACATTCAAAAAGTTTTGCCTGTTCTGTCTTAAGACCATCAGAGTAAAAGAGAATTTTTAATTGAATCCTTTTTTTCAGAATAAATTTTCAGAGTAATAGGTCAATACTTATATGCAAACTAATATTCATCAGGTTTCATTGCTAGCCTAATTAGCTCAGATAATACACCATTGATATATACAGGGAATTGTAACTCTTCACTAAAATTTATACACCATACTAATTAATATTTCAAATAAATTATTTTCATAAACATCAATATAATTATAACTGTTTTAAGCAGCAGCTAACTACTTGCGTAAATTCATATTTTACAGAATAATTAGCAATTGGCACATCTATTTTAAAATTTTTACTTTAACTAAGAGTGTACTGTCAACCACATTTCACTTTTAGAACAAATGTCAACCACAAAATTTAGACTTCTTCCCAAAATAAACATCATACATTTTACAAATAATAATAATAATAACACTGTATATAATGTAACATTTACAGCTGAAACAGTTTTAAAGCATGATATTTGCACAACATTTACCAAGCAATTACATCAAATTTACAACGATATATAATGCAAATCAGCACCTTTCAAAAAAATGTCTATTTATTTAGGTACCAGAAAAAGAACAGATAAGACACTATTACTAAACCTGGTGAATGAAATAAGACCTTGTTTCAAATGTAAGAACCAATACTGGAGGAAGTAATTTTTGAAAAGGGAAATATATCAGTACTTATATTTTTGGAGGATGCAAAAATTATCTTATTAAACTGCTACTTCTTCCAGTGTTGTTCAGCACCACCTTTGCTTACTTCTAGTAAAAGTGTTAAGAAGAATAAATTACATATGTATATGTGTGAATATACTTAGTTTTATTTTAAGTGACTTGTTTTGTATTTCTTAACAATAACTACAAGTGGAAAGTTTATTTATGAATCTTTAGAATTACACATCTAAGCATATATCTTTAAAAATGTCTTCATTAGTGCAATGTATTTTTATTAGTTAAATACGTTTATTTTAAAGGGGTGGAAGCTAACACTTACAAAAAGTTACTTAGATAATTCAATAAAAATGCATAATTGTTTTTTTAAAGCAGCAGGTATAATGTAAGTTTGATATAAGCATTTTTAAATGTAAGTGTATATATATACACATATTCAAGGATACATATGAAATAATGAAAAAAAGAAAATTAACTTAAATTGTATCAAATGTTAACAGTTTTAACTGCAGTAACAGGTGATATTTTTACAATATCAAACTAGTTTTACCATGTAAGCAGAGTTTAAAAGTTTTATAAAAAGGGTATAAAAATATGTAAAACCATTGATATCATTATTTATAAACTTATAGTAATCTTTTTGAAAATAACAGGTTGATACAAAAAAAAAAAAAAAATTAACTGCTTTAAATTTTATTTTATTACCTTTCTCAGAAATTTATCAAAATTCAAAACAGGAAAAAGTATTTTATGCCATGTGTATCCTTAAAATCTTTAAATAACATACTTTGATATGATTAACACTTCATAAAATGGTTTTACCAGAGTAGAGATCATAGTCACACAAGCTTTTCCAATTTTTTACTATCTTTCCTGATATCATTTATACACAAAAATATGTCCAATAAAAATACATTTCAATCATATTCATACTGAATTAATTCACTACAACACTAAGACTTCCACTGATAACCTTTATGTGATGATGATTGAGATTTCTCTATAGTAAGGTAACCAAATATCTCATTTTTTTAACATCAAATCCCTTTTATCATAGTCATTCCATGAAAATAAAACATCTTCTCATTTGAAATTTTCTTCCTCATTGGCATGAATAGCAAGATACTAATGACTATAATCAACAGTGAAAGTATACCAGTTTGCCAAAGATGTTTCTCTTTTTTTTTTTTTTTTTTTTTTTTTTTTTTTTGTCTCTTATCCCTATTGTTAGAAAGCAATTTAAGTAATGTACATGAAATATTTCATCCATATTTTTAATTTATGTAAAAAAAAAAATAAAATGGATATTTTCATTATACTTTTACACAAACACAAACCCAGAATAAATAAATTTCCCTCACCAATAATATCAACAATAACTGTAGAACTATGTATTTTCTTAAAAGATTAAAATGATAATTTCTCTTCTAAAGTGTTTTAGAGGAAAGAGTGGGAGTATGCAATGTTCCTATTAGGTGAAATCTCCGGGAAATTATTTTAATTCTAGTAAAATGTAATGGATTTTGTCATCTACATACAATATCACAAAAACCATGTATATAAAATATGTGTTATTTATCTATGAAGTCTTATTAGGCAAAATGCTACAGAACACTTTTTTAGTGCTTTAGAGAAGACAAAACTAATATAAACTGTCAAGGTGTCATCCCTAGATGCAAAGAGTTATATATAAAATTGTACTTATTGAAAATATATACACTATAATTTAAACCATATGAAAATACCTAGTTAATAATTATGACAAAAAATATCTGAACAGTCGATTAATTTTATAATTTTGAGTATTATTCATGGAAAATGATAAATGGTACAAACTACATGAATGTTATGACGGAAAAAATACAGTACTTCATTATCTTTATGTATTAAAGTGGGAAAACAATGCAATAATGCTTTAAGATAATTTGCAAGTATTTGAATAAAAATTATTAATATTTTCCCTTAAAGAAGATATAAAGAACTAACAAAAGACAGTAATACAGACACAGAATTTGGGTGAAAAAAAAATTACAATGAAAGAATTCTAATTACATATTCTGAAGCATATTTCGCATTAAAAATAGAATTTGAAATGTTTGCTATATTTCTCTTTTAATGCAGTTGAAATACAGATGCAATAAAAGTTGCATTAAAAAAAATAAACAAATACATAAATTATGTGAATGTAAATACATATATTTAAAGAAATTCATAAAAACAAATAACTGACCACAAAACACTTTACTACTGATGTATCTGAATATAACTTGTAGTTAAAACAGAAAATTTTGAAAGAATCTGTCGTTCGAAAGTTGCAAACAATATTTTACCTTATAAACATACAAAAAAGTGTGTTTGGATATGCCTAATAACATTTCCAAGAAACTAGTACACCAGAAAATAATAACAAAGCTTCTTATATATTGCTGTGTTCTCAAACTGAAAAAGAAAAATACTATCATTTTTCTAAACCTCAAATGTAATCACGAACACAAAAATAAATTACATTCACACAATTTCAAACAAATATTCCTAAAATGAAATTATATAGAAAAATGAGTGAATTAGTTTAATTAAACACATTTCTACATATTTTTTAATTAATTTTTAAGCATACTTTGATGAAGCAAAAACTAATATTCAGCTAACTTAAGGTAGTTAAATTAGAATGTTATTTACACACAAAATTTCCTTTTTTAACACGTGAATTTAGATATCTATTATATAAATTAACTATGTGCTTTTAAATATATGGAAAACTGTATAATAACTAGGGCAGTTCTTAATATAAAATTTGTAATAAATGAATATAAGTTTTTTCATTAAAAAACAAATATAATTAAATAATTAAAACTTCAACAGACATTTTTCATAAAAATGACTTGAAAAGCTATTAATGCATTTTTATAAGTTTTGAAAGTACACTTAGCTAATAATACATTTAAATATCCTTTTAAAAAAAAGGAAGAGAGTTAAATATATGAAACTCTCAGCAAACTTAAAAAATATTTAATAAAAATATCTTATGACACGTAAATCTAAGTCAAAATTTCATTTCCTTAGTTAGAGATTCCATACCCTCTTGACATAAATACCTTTAAAAGTAAATTTATGATAGTCTAGAAAACTTCATCCCCAATAACCATAATCTGGAGTTTTTTCAATTATACTTAATTAAATGCTAATTACACTTCTGTTAAACTGAAGGCGGAATTAAGTATGACTATATATAAAATAAAAATACTTTGCTGAAGAGAGTAAGATAGTTAACAGTCAAAGGAATTACACTTATTAATATGGTAAATGAGAAGATGTGAAGGGCAGGGGGTTCTTCTTGGATAGTTTTGACCAGGTGCAATGTATGACAAACTTTATTGACCGATTAAAACACTCTCTCACAGGTCAGAAAAAATCATATGTAATAACCAAGGTCTATTATAAACAACCAAAGGTGCACAACATATACATATAAATAGGACTTTAACTGAATCTGAACTTTTGAATACATTATAAGCAGAAGTATGTTATGAGCCAAGTCCACTATCAAGTATGCACTATTATCAATTTTAGTGTGTTGTTTCTGTCTGCTTAAAAATTACATAAAGTAACAGCATGGATTTTCATGATTGTTCAATAAAATTTAATTTAAAAGCAGTAACTAAGATATTGCCCATAATACAAGTAAAAAAAAAAAAAAAAAACTAGGATGATTTACTTGTCAGTATCTCAAAATCCTTAAATTTGTGCAAAAAAACAATTTCAAAGGAATATGAAAAGACTGATGCAGTACACATTAAAGGGAAAAGTTTATCTGTTCATCATAACTCGTTGGAATGTATCAATATCATATGGTTGGGGAAACATATATCCAAGACCAATGCAGAAAAGCAACATTGGGCACTAAAGAGGAATCCTTGCCATTGTGTCCTTATAAAAGATCAGAGTAATCAGGTTACTAATTGCTCAAATCTATCATAGATCAATACAGATTTTTTAAATATTTTGAAAGGTATTTAAACTTAAAAAAACTGAAGAAAGAAACCTACCAATTACTAAATTTTTCATACATCACAGATGTATTAATGACAAGACAGTAGATTTGGGGGGGGGGGGAGTGCAGTTTCCTCTGTCTTTTATCAGAACTGGCAGTACATTAGAAAAAAAAAAAATTTTTAAAGGGGGGGGGATACCTTGATTTGGTGAATAAAACAAAGTATACCTTTGTAATAATATTTTTAGACTGTTTAACGCATAAAGCTTATCAAAACAGCTCATTTATATGCAATGACATATGTTTACAACAGAGTCTAACATATTTTGAAGTGTTATGCAGATTTTTTTTTTTTTTTTAATGGTGTTCAGTTCTATTTTACACTTTTGGACTGATATTTTATACAATTATGATAAACGAAAATGAAGCTTATAAATATAAATTCACAACTATCAGTACATAAACTTTAAAAATAATTGAACTCTGCTAGGTTTCCACTTTCCACACAAAAATAAAATCTCACTAAAAATATTATAACAGTTTAAATTGAAAATACTGAATATATAGCAAATTTAATTATAAATAACTCTGATCAGAATCCAGCTGATCAATTAAAAAAAATACATATAGCTACCTCATAGGGCTGCATTAAAAATACAATAATGAAGTCCTCCAACAAACCAACAATAAGAAGTGTCCTTCAACAATAAAATATAATGCATAAATACAATAGTTTAAAACAATAAAAATTTTAATAATGCATTTGGAAAGTTAATATGCAGAATAACATAATTCTTGAAATAAAAGTTAACTCTTCCAATTATCAGCAGAATTTTTACTGTGTATATTAAAAAAGCAACAATTTCTTGTTGATGATTAAAAATGAAATGTATATTGAATGCACAGCATTCCAAAAGTTATTTGCAAACAAGTTAAAACTAAAACAGCTCCACTTCAACTACTGTAGTAACACTATAAACTATTATATGTATTTCTTAACAATAATATTCATTCTGATAGCAATATATGGTTTAATATTTAAACATGGATGAAGATAGGTGCCATGGGTGATTAGAAAGGACATTTTTGAAAAATTTTATAAATTATATAACCTACTAAAAATCAGATACATAATGACATACGAAAAACATGAAAGGGAAAATTTGACTGGACTAACAAGTAACACTTATGAGAAAAAAGTTTATCATTGATCGCCAGATTTTTACGAAATGCTTACAAACCCAATACAGGCATACAAAATACTCTTGTTATAAATACATGCATTCATTTTTCAAACTTTTAAAGAAGTGACTATAGGTTTCTAAGGTTTAACGCAGTTATTTATATTGCAAGCAACTTTTATTTTTTGAGGCACTGATATATGCTTCAATACTAAAGTTTCCTACAAATTCCAAAATGTCCTCTTCATGTTGTGCGAAATTAACATTTATTTAGTTTTGTCCAATATTTTTCACACTAGCTAAGAGGATTTATTTATTTTTTTTTTGGGGGGGGGGAGGGGGGGGGGAACTTTACATAAACTGTTCTTTATCAGAAACAATTATTTCTAAATCTTCTAAACTAATGAGAGGTTGTATTTATTGCATTTAACCAGGAACTTCTTTTGTAAGTCTTCCCATAGATGTTGTTTAGGTTTGTCAATGACTAGTTTCTGTTTAGTCTGTTTAGCGATTTCAACCTTATTTTTCCAGAAATTTTAATGAAAACAATTAGCAAAATTGTATAGAACAATCAACATTTATTTCAGCATGAGCAAAAAAGAAATCTCTCAGGTCACACAAAGTACATAAACATGCAACACAATTCAAAATGAAAAACTAACAGAGCAAATTAATTTCTTTTAGGATTAAAATATAGCAGAAATTTGGCAAAATTACATTCTGTTGAAAAAACGAGTACTAAAAAATTATGTAAGTGCAACTGATTAAAAAGAAATATTTTTTTCAGATTATTAGTCTTTTATACAGATTTATATTTTAAGCTTTGTTATTATTTTAAGGAAGCCATAGAGGCACATTTTAAATTACATTATTTAATATTTAATGATCATCAAAGAATTAAATTTACTCCAAAATTTAAAACCTTGTTATATTAATATTCCACAGTGAAACTATGTTTTTGAGTCAACAAATTAACTATATTGATTCTTAAGCACATTTTGTATGCCTGCAGATGCCTTGAACTGTAATAATCAAATTTTGTAACAGGGAAATAATATTTATAAAACAAGTTTAAATAACAATATTATATATATATATATATACATTTTGATTCTAAAAACCACAAAAATGTTTTACAGAAAATAGATATGCCAAGAAAACATTTTAATATATTACCTATTAACATGGAAAGTATAAATTGTGAATTGCTTGTCAGCAGTTACTTCATTCTTTTTTATTTGTAAACTAAATGGCTGTACATAAAATATTCAACCTTAGAATAATGAAATAAATATTTTAAACTTATAAAAATTAAAAATTTTTGACCAGATTCAATAACTTTTTTGAAAATTTAGTATACTCCATATTTAGATATTTGTATTAAATTGTTAAAAAAAGAATTGAAAAAAAAAATTTGTAATCAAACCAATAATACTGTAGATTAGAAGTAATGTAACTATTATTTTTTAATCCCTAATAATAAACAGCTGAATTTTAAAAAATATTTTTCGCATATAAGTTAATCCTTATTTCATAATGCGATTATATTTCATTTTTTCATTACATGTTTATTAAGAGCATCTTTTTTGATTAATAAAAAAATACCAGCACATGGGAGATAGTAAACCTCTGAACAGATAACCGCAGACAATACAGAATATTAAGCATAAAAATTTTAATAATTCAGAATTCTCCATTTGAATTCAATTTTTTTTTTCTTACAAACATCATGCATGGAGATTATTTCTTTTTGATCAGACTACACTGAAAAAATATTTTATCATTTAAAAAGGAATAAATATTTTCAAGAATCTCTCATTAACACTATAATAATTTAGTAATTACAAAATCTACATGCAAGGAGAAGTTGTTTTTAAGTAGAGAAAATGTTGCTTAAAAAATAATGGTTATATCACAGATAAAAAGTAATAAATGAGGAATTTTGTTCAACAACTGGCATTTCATTATATTTCTATTATTACAATTGACACCGGTTAATCATAATCACCATAAACACAGAAAAGATAAGCTTTTTTCAGTTTCAAGCAAGAAGTTTGTAAGCAGAGAAAATAAAATAGAACTGTTATTAGAGTCCATAAACATAATACCACCATAATGTAATGCTCCGAGACATGTAACATACACTTGAGACACTGGACTTTCAAAATCACCTCTAACTTCCCTAGTCATTGTTAAAGGATGACCACAGTAACATCTACAGTTAAATAGGAAGCTAAAAAATAAATGCTAGATTACTGGCTTTGTAAATTAGCTCCACGATCAGTCATATATGTAACAGTCTGTGCACTTTTAAGTCCAGTCGATTCCGTAACATTGCTGTCTGGAGGAGGCATTGCCAAAGGTGTCTTATCAGAGCCCTGAGGCTGAGGTTGAGTACGAATAGGAGATGGTGGATTGCTTTCATTTTCATATTCATCCTGAAATTGAAAATAAAATTATCACTTAAAAATAAGAAAATTTGAAAGGGAAAAAAAAAAGAAGAAAATCTGAAACACTTTCAGATTTTAAATACACACTAAAGTGCTATATATTAAAAGCGTATTATAAATTATGTGTTGTCCCTATTTTTCTTCCTTATTCCATTAAGTTGGAAAGTGTATCATTATTCATGAGTGTGCCATATTTTTTCTTCCCTGTTTCATAAAATATATCTTTAGAATCCAAATTTAACTTAAAATTGCTTACTAAAACTATTTTACAATCTTCACCAAGTATATTCCAACTATACTTCACTGTAAAATCACTCAAAATACTGGTGTTAAACGATAAAGTAATTAAAAAACTTTGTAAAAAACACACATAAGAAGTAATAGGTAAGAGGATACGCACGATTCGTTCAAAAATTGTTTTGAACTTCATCAGTCCAAGCCCTTCGACGTAAAGAACACAGGGAACTTGTTAGGTTTATTTTGAGTTCCCTGTGTTCTTTACATCGAAGGGCTTGGACTGATGAAGTTCAAAACAATTTTTGAACGAATCGTGCGTATCCTCTTACCTATTACTTCTTATGTGTGTTTTTTACAAAGTTTTTTAATTACTTTATACTTCACTGTTTTAAATATTGTTTCGAATGTGCATCATAATCCATGAGTGTGTCATGTCTGTCTTTCTTGGGTTGATTCCTACTTTAATGCCACAACTCTAGTCAAGGTGGCGATAATTAAACATATGCAGTTACCATGACGATTTTTCTGTATTTATGTGGCAACATTAATTTAGAATTAAAATGGTGATTTGGAACAACATGTAAGTACAGCATTCCATTCCATTTTTATTTATTTTGGGTTGCCAATGTAGTTTGAATACTTAAGTGTCTTCAAATTCCTCAACTGGTTCATTTATTGCTAATTTGTTCATTTTAGTTTTCATCTAGTTCTTTTGGGAGCATTGAAACTTCTGCATAACTCCTAGAGACCCATGACTGCAAAGCTCGCCAAAGTGCGACGATTTTTTAGCTTGGCAAGAGTAGGGGCATTAAAATAGGAACAACTCTTTCTTGTACCATAAAACACATCTTTGGAATCAAAATCTATCTTAAAATTGCTTACTGAAGCTGTTTTACAATCTTTGCCAGGCATGATCACTTCACTTATTTTTGAAAATTCCACTTATATATTTTCGCTATAAAGAAATTAGTTTTGGTTCCCATAAAAATTTCAATATTGACATAACAAAATTTCTTTATAGCAAAATGCATTATAGCGTTGGTCCCAAGGACTCCGTTAAAACGGGATTCGACTGTATTAGCATGTATTCCTAGAATGGCAGATGGAGGCATTTTTATCCATTTATGTAAAACTCTTTTTACTCGAAATATTGTCAAAGAACCCAGAAGAAAAAAAAAATCGGTGATTAGCATTTTTCAACTGCATTCATACTGTCACCAGTGTGATGAAAACCTAGGTGGTTGCACTTATACATAAACTGTTACTTCTTTGTTTGTTTGTTTTTATTCTTTTGAAAAAGAAATACTGTAAGAAAAAAGGTGCATGGCTTTTGATTCTTACATTTCTTATCAAAAATAGTTTACAAAACAAATGTGTTTTTCCATTTGATACTTACATTAGGAACATAATAAGGAATTATTTTATAAATTGGGGTTTATTTTATTTGGTATTGGTTTCATTTCATGAAACTATTCATTTAAAATGATTTTCTACATAAAATTAATGAGTTATGTCTGTCTCTCCTCAAACAGAACTTAAAATCTTAAAACTCTAAATTAAATTTTCCAATCATTGAATTCTTTTCAACATTTAACATTCTTTAATCTAAATAATAAAGTGTGTTGTGTCTAATAAAAAACAGAAAAATTAATAAAATAGTGAAGAGAAATTGAGGTACTCCATTAAAGTAAGATAATACCAAAATAATCTATTAACATACATTTATTTTTAATATACAACAAAATTTGGTGAAAGTAATGCTGCTTCAATAATGGATCTTAATACAATATAAAATTCATGTCATTAATATTGGTACATCGACACATAACTGAATGAGAAGTCAGACAAATATACAACAGAAAATTCAATATTTTACGCTCATCAACTTTGTAAAAACAACAAAACAATATTATTTTCCATGTTTGCATAACGATTGAAATTACTTAATCGAATAAATGGAATTTAGAAAATGATTAAGCTAACTACTGCACTTTTGAAGCCAATGTATTACGCCGAATAAATATCTTTGACTGAATAATTAACCATAAAAAATAAAGTAAATAGGCTGATTTATAATAAAAAAATAAAGATTAATGAATGGATAGAATAGGAGTTAGAACATGCTTCATGCAATTTTAAGGTCTTACTGAAAATGGAAAAACACGTGGGGAGAACATCACTGCTGACGGCAGCCTGTATAGCTAAGCTTTCCTCAGTTTTAGGTGCGCCCGTCACGTTATTGTGCAAAGATCAGAGAGAGAATGTCTCCATTCCCTCTTTCCGCTTCTCCTTTTATAGTCCCATTCCGCCACTAACGGTCGGCAGTTAAAGATTGCCGACACTCCAACCGGAACTTCTTTACTTCGTCTGCCAGTGTGAAAATCGCTGTTTGTCCAGCCTTTTCTTCCATGGACTGGCAACCTTCGAACACAAATCGCAGGGAGAAGGGAGGGGGGGGGGGAGTCAGTGAAATACCGTGAACTCCAAACCAAATGGCGCCGTTTTCTTGGTTTAAAACTGAGAATCGAAAATCGCTGCCACGTGCGTCAATCGGTGGTTGGAAAGCAAAATGATGTTGAAGTGTAAAATAATAAGAATACCTTTTACACTGAAGCTTAGGAAATTAATTAATGTTAAATAGAAAGGTTTAGTAATTCAGGTTAATGGAAACATTAACTAGGAAAAATTGAAGTAATAAACAAAATGTCAGCCATAACAATAAATAAAATCAGTCAAAAAATAAATAAATATCAGCCATAAATATATTGAATTATCAGTCCTAAAAATATTAAATAAAACATACCTTAGATTAATTAAATTTCAAAACTGAAATTATTGAAATTATCAATTAAGAGATATTAACCAATATATAAACCAAATGCGCACAAAATTTTTATAAACATAGATTCGTAATAACAAATAAAACTGACATACTTTCTGACATAATATGCTGATTTTAAGACAACAGTTATTTGAATATCTGCAGTATGATCGAATTTCGCAGTGTAGTGGATACATTTACAGATCTTTAAAAAGTGAAAAATTATGAAGTAATACGTAGGTTGCCTTTTATGTTTTTACAAACGACCAATAGGAGATGCTACTGAAACTTTTCTTCAGGATATTCATAAAATTCACATTTTTTAAATCTAGGTATCAGTGGCATTATAGAAATTGTCTGTGTATTTTGTTTACACGAGTGTTCTAAAGAAGCCAGTGAGTAAAAAAAAATGGAAATAACTTGTGAAGGTTTTCATTGGATGATTTTTTATGATTTTAGGAAAGGCTTTACTCGACAAGAATGCTTAGTATCACTTCATGAAACTTTTGGTAATGAAGCACCATCAGAAATGACTATTTACAATTGGTTTGCAGAATTCCGTCGTGGTCGTGCATCTGTCAGCGATAAATCTCGTGAAGAACGACCAAAATCGGTAGTGATTCCAGACAACATCCATGCTATGCGCAAGATGATTGAAGAAGATCTGCATGTCACATATCGTGAGATAGAAGCATCCCTTGGCATATCACAGACTGCAATACATTCGATTTTGCACAAACATTTAGCTGTTAAAAGATTTGTTCCAGATGGATTCCGCACAATTTGACAGAAGCTCAAAAACAGGATCGTGCAAATTGGCTTAAGTTTAGAGGGAGAAAATAAAGGATAATAAATTGTTTTAGAAGATTATTCACATGCATATACATAATTATATTAATTTCATTTTTCTCAGTATTGTTCATATGTGCCAAACATTCTTCACTGAAATTTTAACTTGTGATTAACTACGTTTTTCTATGATTGTAGGCTTAGTCTAGCATTGTTGGTATTGCAAATACACTGCTCAAAAAAATTAGGAGAACACCTGATTTAATAAAATTATGCAAATACTTATACCCTTAACTAATGTCAAATAAAGCTTCCATAATTTAAAGTGTGACAGAAAACGAAAAAAAAAAAAAAAAAAAAACTTCATTTGTAAATCAAGACTGATGATGTCAATAAACCAGAAAAAAGATAACAATTTCCCCACTTCTTCAATCAGTTTTGAAAAAGTGGAACAAGTAAATGAACACAGAAACAATTTCTTAGAATGGTAAATAAGCATACCTTTGTGAACTAAAATTATTAATTTACCTTTAAGTTACAGTAATCTCCAGTTTCTTCAGGTGCTCTGGGTTTACATTTGCCACAACAGAAATTACAACAGCAGCAGAAGCAACAACAAAGGTAGCAACCAGTCACAATACCACAGAATATGAAAAGAGCCTAGGAAAATAAAAATCACATATAAAAAATGTAATGAAAATAGTAAAATAATGAAGGTAACTTAAAGATGTAATATGAATACTTGTTATAGTATAAATATGTAATATATAAATAGTTATGGTAGTTACATATAACTTATACTTGAAATAAGGATTATCAAGGAAAAAAACATCCAATACAAAATTTAATATTTTCATAATTGCAAACAGAAAATTATGATTAATATGTCATTGTAAAGTAAAAATGTTAAATTTCTTTCACTTCATGTGACTTGCTTCAGTCACACGTATGTAGGGAATGCAATCCCACTGTTCTTCGCTTCATGGAATTGAGATTTGGTGATCCTGTGGGATTGCAGGATCCCACAGGATTAATATTTCATTTAACTAAAAATTGATTTCGATAGAGAAAAGTAAGAAAAAGCTCTATGAAGTTTAACAACAATACTTTATCTGATTTGATAATTAATACAATACCTTATATAAATATGAAAATTACAGTCATGATATTCATAATAATTTACTGTTATTTCTTAGTTGCTAAAAAAGAAGAATGTAAAAAAGACAACGTAAAAAAGCACTCGTCTTCCTAGTCTTCCTCAAATTTTGATAGAGAATACAAAAGTGCTTAAGAAAAGACATTTTTTCTTTGTATGAAATCCTGAGGGAGCCATACATTTTTTACTGGTTAATTAGAGTTCCCCTTTAAAAGATATCACTAGCATGGGTGGCCATTAGAGATGAGTTCGAGCTCATTTTTTGGAGCCCGAGCCCGCCCAAGCCCGAAATTTCAGCTAAAGATAAATAAAATTCAAAGTAATTCTTTGATAGAATACAATAAATTTTGCCGTTTGCGCAAATTAAAGACTATAGTTGCAAATTTTTTATGCACTTCTAATTCTTTATATCTATATTTATGAAATAATTTCCGATTTCATGACTAACTAAGCAATATAAGCCGCCGTTCTGAAATACCCAAAGACAACTACTTCAACTCATATATATGTATAGGTGTTTGTGATAAGGGAGTGAAGAATATACATTTTGTATGGCAAAAAATTCCTCGTGGTGGTTTATGACTCACCTAACACACACACACCCCCGGCGATATCGCGTAAGTGCTACTGAGGAGGTGAAGGCCAATGTTGGAGGGTATGTAATTGCGTTTGAATTAGGTTCAGATCCTGATACAAATCCTTTGTTTAAAACGAAAGTTACTATGCCCTAAAGAATTTTGAAGCAAGCAAATAGAAATTTTGAATTTTGAGAGGATGTTTAATTTTATATGTCATACATATATATATATTCAACATACAGGGCAGCATATTATATAATTTTTTTATATAATTAATAAAAAGAAAAATAATAAAAAACATAAAGGAAAGACAGAAACACACACAAAATCAAAAAAAAAAAAAAAGGAAGAAAGAAAAAGAAAAAGAGAAATGGAAAAATGGTAGCAGATGAAAAAGGGGAAGTGAATAGAACCTTACAACTGCAGCTTCCAAGCAGAATGAATTAAAGGAATGGAAAAACCATCGTTCACAAGATGTTCCAAGTGCTGGGTAATGGAAAAATCTTCCAAAAAATCACGATGGGACAAAGGCTGAGGAGTGCACAATATCTTAGCCTTAGAAAATTGAAAACGATGATTAGAATTCCAACAATATGAGGCAATAGAAGATTTGGAAAGCTCGTGCTTAGAAATATATATAATGTGCTGTCCTGTATGTTGTATTTATATATATACTAGCTGAAGTACCCGTTCTTCGCACGGGAATGAATGGACTTTTTTATATTACAATTTGTGGTGATTACTATTCTTTGTAATAAACAGATATAGCAAAGTGGATATCGCGTTATATTGTGTCCAATAATCATGCATACCGAATTGCAAGGCAATCGTTTGTACGGTGCAGAAGGCCATGCAGCGTAGCGCAATCTAGAGGCGAGTTTTAGCAAAACGGATACGGCGAAAATATTTTTCGCATTCAGATATCGATTTATATGAATTTTCATGACTATCGGCTGGACAGTCCTGAAGTTCATGTGTTGACGCGACATCTAGTGGCAAGTTATAGGAAAATGGATAGCGCCAAACTCTTCCCCGTGTTCAAATATCTATGTATACCTATTTTCATAGCGATTATTTGCACAGTCAAGAAGTGATACACTGCAGGGCCATCTAGTGGTTCAATAAAGTAATGATTTGCTACAGCGCCGTCAAGTGGCGAGTTATAGCAAAATGGATAACGCCAAAATATTCTCATTGTTCAAATAGCTATGTATACTGATTTTCATAGCGACCATTTGAATGGTCAAGAATTTGGCCTGCTGCAGCGTCATCTAGTGGCGAGTTAAAATAATAATGCATTGCAGTGTCATCTAGTGGTGAGTAACATCAAAAGGAACGCAGTTAGAATATATTCTTCGTGCTCAAATGTGTAAGTATAAAAAATTTTGTGCCGAGCGGTCGAACGGTATAGAAGTTGATGCTTTGCAGCGCCATTTAGCGGCAAGTTACAGCAAAATGGAAAGTGAAAAATATTCTCCGTGTTCTAATATTCGCGTGTACCAAATTTCATCGAAATCGGTTGGACGATATTCGCATAGCAAACGGCTAAATGGAATAGAATTCAACGTTGTGCTGCGGCACCAAGTGGCAAGTTAAGGAAAACGGATAGCATAAAAACCTTCTCCATCATAAAAGACTTAGGTGAACCAAATTTCATCGTGCAACGGTGCTCAACAATGCTGGAGTTTTTCAACCTCATAAACACATACCAACATTCATTTTTATCTATAACCAGTGTTATTATATATACCAGTCTCAAATAAAATCCAATTTCAAATCTAAGCCTCGCTAAAGTGCCAACATATGCCATTTTGCAAGAGTTTTTTCAGGGAATCATTCGAAGCATTGACTTAGCAGCAATCAATATGGGAAATGGTTCGACCGCCAAAGAGTAGCACGCATTTATTTGAAAATTGGAATCCCTTAATACAGCCGATTTTTTTTAAATTATCAACTATAATGTGTTTTATTCATCGTTACTCCGATCTACTAAATGAGAAGATTTCAATTTTCTGAAATTTGGCAGAATTCCCCCAACTTAAATCAATGTACTCAATTGGCGAGAATTCTGAAGTTAGATCGCTTGAAATCCCTTAATAACTGCATTATTTCTTCACGGATCATTAAAATTGAACGCTGTATTCTAATAAAACCTTTGCACTTGTTTTCAAAAATCTATTTCCTTAAGCTCTCAATAAATTGCGCCAAGCCGAAAACTGTGCAAACCGCTAGAACTCACTTACTCAAAATCCATATTTCAGCCATTTTATTTTTCCGACAAACTAAAAAAATTTACACATTAGCCTCGGAAATCTTCAATTCTTATTGTTTTGCGTGTAAAACATTACATTCCTACTCTGATTTCCCATGCTCACGATATTATAATTTTAAAAAAAATAACCTTACGAATATAAACTAACAAAAAAAAAATCATTATTATTCTTTTATTTTTACTTTGAGAATTTAAAACATTTTATTCGGCAAAATCGCCACACATGGCAACCACGATCCTTATTTCACACTTTTTTCACTACAGGGGTTACAATTACGGAAAGATTTTTGCGTGAAGAGCATAAAAAATCTCTTAAATTCCGGGAACGGGTGGACTTTCAAAGTTTTAAAGTGGACTATGATTTATTCTATATTATTTTACATATCTGTTCTAAATTTCAGGCCGATAGGTCCATTTTTGTGGATTTGTATACGAATCAAATCCACAAATAAACAAACAAACAAACAAACAGAATTTCATTTTTATTTATAAGATTTTTTTTAAAAAATGTGTTTTTATGTTACTTTTGTTTTTTGTTTGTTCTGTTTTTTTTTTGTTTGTTCTGTTTTCTTTTGTTTTTCTTTTTTCTGTATGTTTGTGTGTTCGTTTTTGCTTTTTATTATTATTGTTACTATTTATTTATTTCTTTTCTTTTCTTTTTATCCCATCCCCTTTCCCCCCCCCCCCCCCCCTCTCCGTGGTTTTGTTCATCTTTCCTTTTTTCCTTGTGACAACATGCTTGTTTGTTTATCTTTTTCAGTTCCCTCTGTTTAGTGAGATGAAGGGCTTTGTCTGATGAAGACCGAAAGAATTTTTGGTCGAAATAATCGTAACGTGTTATAAGTAACATTGTATATGTGTTTTACCACAAAGTTTTTATTTATTTTATTGTTTAACACCAGTATTTTGAGCGTTTTTTCACCAGGAGACTAGCCATCCAGGACTATATTACCGGCTTCATGTCGTTCCATTCATTGGTGTGGTTGTTTTCTGTTTGTAAAGTTTCCTGCAAATTTCTAAACTAAAAATTTAAGATTTTCTCTTTAAGGTGACAATTATAATTTTCTTTTTGTAATTTGGAAAACGTTAGATTATGTAATTGGATGATTCCTTCCTGATAATACTCTATAAATTGAATGTCATAACTGATTTTCACAAACCTTCCCATTAAAATTATATACGAACAACATTTTTTCTTACCTGCTCTTTCTACAGGAATGATACTGTTGTGAGAAAAAATCAGGACATGCCTGAATTCATACATTTTAAAAAGTATTTTTGGTCCAAGAATGTTATAAATGCTTTCTTTTAAAGTTGAAAATTACCAAATAATTAATAAAAACACAAAGATTTTTGGTCTAACTTATTTGAAACATTTTCAAAGTAAAAAATTATTTTTTAAAAAGAGAAAACTTGAAAAACACTTAAAACAGATACTTTACAGTAACTGTTTATATAATTCTACAAAAGATAGGTTGATTGGAACAATGTAAATTTCTATACAGCATAAACAAATTTTCTGCTATGTATAGGTGAGTACTAAACATCTGGAATGAATAATGGAGAAAAATAATGAGAATACAACTGATAATAATTATGTTTACAAGATGAGTATATTACATTATTCTCTCTTTAAAGAGTCACACCATCAGTTGAATACAAAAATTCAATACTAGTTAATATATAATGAGGTACAAATAAACCAATAAATAAAAGAGAGGAATATACTAACACCCAAAAGTTCCATAAGCTTTTTTTATATAGAAAGATATCAGTACAGTAGCCCCTCATTATATAATATTTGTTGGGAGACAAGAAAAATATGGATATATCTGGGAGCATCATGTAACAGATAACAGGCGGGGGGGGGGGGGGAGGTGTGGGGGGGGGGGGGGGGGGGGGGGGGGAATATGATAAAGCTTTACTTAGCCACTTCAACTATAAAAACAGAACTTTAATTCACATTTTTAAATTTATGTTAAAGTACACATTTCATTTCCTGCTGAAAAAAAATTGTCCAAAGTCATCTGATTTGATTTTTCTCTAACTTGTTTTTCAGATTAATTAATTGTACCTCACTAATGTGATTGTAGATTTATTTTTCAAACGTATTGTATGCTTCAAGTAAAATAAAGCGGGTACAGAAAAAAATGGGACATAGAAAAAGCGCGATTTATCCAAATCAGTGATACATAGAGGCACGATATAATGAGGAGTTACTGTATATTAAATAAAATTTAATAAAGTGAAAAACTGTTCTTCATTTCTTTTAGTACTTTTTGATTTTAATGATTTCAAAGCTTTTTTTCTCTAAAACCTCAAGTTTAAGGCATAAAACTATTACACAGGTATGAAATGTTCAGCTCATAAAATAACCAAAACTTTGTTTAACTTAATATTATCATCACAGGCTAGTAAGCTTGGTAATTTGTTAATGGAGTATTTTCATTAAAATCCAAGAAATTTTATTTGACAAACTTCAGCTACATGCCAGACATAGAAGTTATGATGTTACTAAATATTTTCAATGTTCTTCAAAAACACTGGCAGTTTATTATACATAGCTGCAAACTTTTCAATTTGAAAATGAGTACAATTTAACCATATCCAGTTTTTATATGCAGTAACATTGTTTTTTGCTTTGTGGACTTAATCAGCAAAAATTTTTTCAAACCATCCTAATTTTTATTCAAAATTGCTCAAGAATTGTGACTTTATTATACAATGAAATTAAATTTTAAAAATCTTTTTTTTTTTCTTTCTTTTTCAATCATGATCTTTTTACACCTTGACATAAGGCGAGGGGGAAAGTAACTATATTATAGAAATATAGAAAACAACCTAAAAAGCAATTATAATAAAAGAAAGTCTCTTATTCAGTTTATTTATTGTTTGCTTTTACAAATATTTTTAACCTAACTAGAATATTCTGTTTCAACATTTATTTTAATTCTTTTGAATTTTCAATCACAACTGAACCTGCTCTCATTAATGCAGTTTTTCAATTTTTTTTTGTGTTTCCTTAACATGAAAATAAGGTTAATTAATTTATATTTAAAATAGGCGTCAATTTTTACTCAATAAAAGAATGCTAAAGGGAAAATATTCATTCTCAAGAAATGTAAGATTATGGCCACTTATCTAAGCGAGGGATATAGGCCAGGGGTGGGGTTGCCTTCTGTGGGAGACTTTCTAAGACATACTAATCCACATTTATGTAAAGTTTCAGAGAAAACCATTGAAAACTGCGAATGGGTAGGTCGAGAGATGTGACTTGGGTTTGAACCAGGCACCTTCCATTTCCCAATTGAGAGCACAAATGTGCTCAGCCACTGGTGGGGCATTTATTCTCTAGAGGGATGGGAAAATACTGAAATGAGGAAGCTGAAGCATAATACAGTAGAAAACCCAAAATCCGGTGATCCAAAATCTGTAAGGCTCTAAAATCGAAAATTTGTGACCTCTGATGGTAACATTCATTCATTCAACAATTCACATACCCAGATTTATTATGTCTGTAGGTCTGTATTCTTATTTTCTCTGAAGGAAATGGACGGAAGTCTTTTTTGAAGCATCTTCGAGTGTTCGGACATGGCCGAAGGCCGAAATTTGAACTAACCGCTCTTCTCAATATCAAACTGAAGACGACTTTGCACGGTCTTTAAGAGAAATTAAGCATATAAAAAAAATAAACCTAATGCCTTAGGCAGACAGCAAGATAAGAAATCCTTGTGTGAGGTTCTTCATAGAGAAGCACCTGACTCCGATACTGTATTGTCCAGCAGTCTTTAAAGAAAAAAAAAGTACCCACCTCGAAGTGAGAGAGACAGTTGCTTTGGGATGTGACTTCAGTGATCTGTTTTCTTTACTATTAGAGCATTTTAAACAAAAATTATACAGTATTCCTCAATCCCCCTCTGCCGCCCCTAGTTAAAACATTGGGTGGGGACTTGTCCCCTGATCCCCATAGCTTGCTACGCCCATAGTAACATTGATAACCTTCAGATGACTGTCAGTAATATAATTGACACTGAATTACAGTCACAAGATACAGAGCCTGACAAAGTAATAACTCTAAGGAGGATCAAAATATTGATAAAATAACATTTAAAAAGGGTTTGGCACTGAGAGAAATACCTCAGATTTGTAGAGCAGCAAAGCTGTGCTACTGAAAAAATAATGACAGTATGGAAAAAAAACTTTATTTACAACATCCTAGTCTTCTATTCAACAAATGTTTAGAATGTTTAAATTTTCATATCACATAATTTGGTACATAGTATTATTTCTCAGTATTTTTATATCATGATCCTGATTACAATAAATAATATATTTTGCTTCTTTTTTTTTTAACTTAATTTTCTATTATTATCTGGCTGGGGATGGAGGGGAATAGAATAATTTTCCTATTATGACCCAAAATATGCAAAAAGTCTGGAACCAAGCTGAGGGATTTTGGGTCTTTTACTGTATACTTATTGGAGTTTTTCCCACCAAAAAAGGTTAATAAAAAAAAACCAGCAGAATTCACTGATATGATATAGGGGGAAGTGCTGAACTGATCCTTACATTGATCTGCAAAATAAACAAAATCTCATACTTTCATGTTAACACTGTTCCTAAAGAAAAACAGAGCAGCTAGACTATACAGGAAATACACATTTCAGGACTGTGCAATAATTGCAGAAATGTATATTTTAGATGTTACAATGAAAACTTGTACAATTTAATTAATCATTCGTACAAACAATATACAAAAAATTGGGCATTGTATGAAAAAAATCAAACACGTTAACAGCTATGCCTACAGTAAAAATTTGCTAATTAGATGTTATAAAAAATTCATTTACATGCTGTAAAGAAACATCAGATTCAACCAAGTAAGGCCAATTACCATTTCAGTTTATTGTATAACTTTCAAAAACACCAGCATAAAGAGCGCAATACAGAGTAAGTATTAGTACTGTATTAGAGTAAATTAGAATTTGTTTTTCCATTTAGATACAAATAACAAAATAACATGTTTATATACCTTGCACCAGCCACTTGTAAGCACAAAATATGTGTTAACATTTTCTTCACCAAACTGTTCTGCTATGTAAAGTCCCAAAGATCCATAATTATCATATATATTTCTTTTTGTTAGGTCACTTAAAATGCTGTGAGCTCTATTGATGTCCTTAAACTAAAAGAAAAAAAAAAAAGAAAATTATTTTCAAGCCAAGAAATATATTTTTATTTAAAATTAAATAGGTAATTACTTTATAACTTAAGGTTAAAGGTTTTAAGAAATAACTTAGAAAGATATAATAAAGCATTTATTTCACCCTTGCTTTTAATTAAATAATAGGAAGGCATCCAGAAACCCTGCAGCCAATGATTAACTAAAATATAGTCTAACTCTCATGTAGTGCCAATTCTGTTTAAGTGCAAACCTCATCTATAAACAAATTGCCTACCTAGGAATTTCAATGTATTAAATCTCTTATAACTTGATGAACAGGCAAATTTTTAAAAAAATCTTGAAATTTTTAAGAAATTTCTAAATTTTTTTTCTCTTTCTTTTTGAAAGTTTTATTGTAATTTTAAAGGTTGTTCCTAACTCTACCGCCTACTTCCTAAAAAAATTAGTTCTCAAATACAACTACAGGGGTAGCCTTGGCCGTTTTAAATTTTTTGCCAGTCAATCGTCAAATTAGATTTTTTTCACCAAATACAAGTTTTATTCGCCAATTTAATTTTTTTCATAAATTCAATAATAAATAATTGTAAAATGTTGCTGAGGAAATGTGCGACATACAGAAAAACATACATGCTGATGGTTTTTAACAAACCGGCTGCCTTGTCTTCCAGAACTGCTATCAATGCATCATAATTGCTTAATATTGCATGCACAGCATCCACAAAAGATAACCATCGAGTGAGTATGGAATATTTTTTTGAATCTAGTTGAACATTCTGCCTCTTTCAAGACAGTTTGTACCTCTTTCAACTTGGACATATTCTTTGGGGGCAGCTGAAAATACTTGTATATGCTATTCACAATTTCTTGGAACTTGATAGGGAATAAAGTCAGCAGCAGAAGATGCTGACAGGGCTAATCTGTGAGCAATGCAGTGAAAAGTTAGTAAATGGGGAACTGACGTTTTCAGCCTAGTGGCTACATCCAGGGCCTCCGAGAGAAATTTTATAAGGTGGAACAGAAATGTTCCCAGGCCCCCCTCCAACTTGTTTTTGCCTCAAGAAATATATTTTAAATTCTGACCAATTTTACTTTAAAAGTAGTTATTAAAAATAAAAAAGTTAATATTGTGAGGTCATTTTTATTCTTACCTAAATTATAATTTCAATAACAGAATTTACAATCTGTAATAATGTATTATAAAAAATATTAAAAAATGAAGTATCATTACGGTATTTTTATAACCAGATTCCAAAATCTTCCTTTGCCTTACCACCCTCGCTGCCTAACATGTGCTGCAAATCACCATCACCAACAGTGTGTTATTTATCTGTAAATGCATCAGTTCATATTTTGCTAAAGTTAAACACACTGTTTTGAAAATTATTTTTTTCTTCTTTTAGTGATTTTTATATAGAATGCTAAAAGAAAAGAATGAGTAAGGAAATCTTCATATTTAGCAATTTTTTATTCATGCTTGAAGGTTAAAAATATATATAAATGGAAGAATTAGCAAATTTATTAATTTTAATAATGGCTTTTCGTGCCTTTTTAGTTGCAAAATTTCATATAACATCATCAAAATTAATAGTTGTGGCAATGTCAGATTCGACGCTTAGTCTTGCTAAGTCTACAAGTCGTTCCTGAAACATGGTTGATTTAAGAAATTTTTTTATGAGTTTCAATTTGCTGAATGATCGTTCAGCAGAAGCTACCGTTGCTGGAATGGTTAAAAAATACCCTAATGGCAATGCAAACATTTGGAAATAGATCATTCAGTTTATATTCTGTTAGTACGTTCAATAAATCCAGAGGTTTTAATTGATTTTTCTAGCTGCATGTGTGAGGGAGGGGGTGCATTTTTGTACTTTGCACCACTTAGGAAAAATAGCTAGGACCGGCACTGCGTTGGGCTGTGATTTTTTAAAGTAATTTTTTAAAAGTAAAGATGTAGAAAGGAAATTTCTAGTGCATTTTCAAAAAATTCACGGCCCCCCCCCTCTCGCTGGGCCTGGTTACACCTGATTTTCTGCCAATCATGGAGGCAGCACCATCAGTTGCAATTCCACATAAATATTCCAACAGAAGGTTATTTTCTTCCAGGCACCACACCAATCCTTCTGTAACATGTTCTGTAGTGCTGTTCTCTAGCTGTCTAGACATAAGAATTTCACTACAGGTTTGTTATCTTTCCTATATCGAACATATATTATTAGATTCTGATGATTGGATGAATCAGTAGATTCATCTATCATAATACTAAATATTTTTGATTCCAATACAGTAGAACCCCGTTAACTCGGATCTATTGGGACGGAGACCGATTCAGGTTAACGAAAATCCAGGTTACACGGAGATAGTGTCGAAAAATCGGTAAAATGAAGATAAACATAACTAATCATACATAGAATCGCCTTTTAATAGAAAAAAAAACAGCATACAGAATATTTATTATACAGTATATTTATTTATTTAAGTTGGCTCAACATCTCCCGTAAGTAAACACTCTTGATATTTTGAAGAACCCCCTGGTCCATGGGTTGCACTAGGGAGGTCACATTTGATAGTAAAAACTTTACTGCTATGCCATTTCACTTTGCATCTTATTTAAATAATTTTTTTTTTTTTCTCCTTCTAAGCTGGCTCTGCGAACTTAAACGCACGTAATCGCCATCAATCATACCAGCAAGGTTGAAAGCCTTGAAAATTATTTGCTGAACAAGCTGTCACTCAAACTACGCAAAGAGGCTTTTCTGCCAATTAACACAGTCCATAACTCCAGGGGGAGGACTTAAAATCATGTGACCTGCTGGTCGAAGCAAAGCACAGCGATTTCCTTTCTACCCCCTTGAATTCTGTGATCTCAATTGGATAGATTACTGCCCATTTAGGACTTAATAAGCACCAACACCACGCCATGCACCAGTACAGTCCCGCCAAATATTTGGTTACTCCTAGACTACTCAGTTTCTTGAAACTTACGGTGTTTTTTTTTTTTTTTCGGTCCGGGTTATACGGACATACGAGTTAAAGGGGTTCGGCTTAACGGGGTTCTACTGTACTTCTGTAAGAATTTCATCTGTAATAACCCCAGAAATAACTTTCTGGAAGTTACAAACACTGATATGGTGAGTGTAACTAGTGTGCTTATCAACATTTAAAGCTTTTAACTGGTTTGCACCGTGAAGGATGTACATTGTACAAGTCAATTAAATCTTTCATGAGACTATTTGAAAGATTATTTTTCGGCATAAAATAAACATTGCGTAAAGCGGAGATGACAGCTTCCTGACTTTTGTTAAAGCTTTTTGTTATGACTTACACCATATTTTTCTTTTCATTCATAATATTTTCTGCAGCTCTATGGCTGTCGGAATTAGATGACTTTTCATGTTTCACAATATTTTCCTTTTTCAGAATCATGCATTCAGTTGTGAAAATATTTCTAATGTTAGCACTTATACAAGTTTCACAGAACATCACCTTCTGCTTAGAATCATACCGCAACCAGGGTCAGTTGTGAGTCCATTCCAAACTGAATTCTCTCTTTCCCTTTTCAATAGCTTTGTTCTTTTAAGTCAACATACTTTTGTTGTCAGTAGCAACATCTAATGTTTCCGAAGAATTTGGTGATTTATTGACATGAGCAATTTGTGAAGTAGAATCACATGATACTTTCCAATTATCCCATAACGGCGTTGACATTGTCAATTCATCAACATCCGTTATTGACGAAAATATTTCACCCACAGAATCAGGGAACATCGACATAAAAAATTGTTTTATAGAGTATGTATTTCCTTTAGTTTGTTTTCTTTTTTATCCATTTTATAATATCACTTACATTTGTTTACACATGCAGAGAACTGCAGAACACCCATGTATTGCTAAAAGAAACATGGAAATTGGGTATGCGATTGGCTGGGAGTGTGAGTGCTACTCAAGATATGAGTGGAACCAATGGTGGATCTAGAAAAAAATTCTGGAGGGGGCAAAAATATATTTTTCCCTTTTTTCTTACAGATTCATTTGAACTTATAAAATAAGTTAAAATTTTATCGTGTAAACTTAGTTCTTCTGGATGGGGCACGTGCCCCTTTGCCCCCCCCCCTTCTGGATCCGCCAATGGGTAAAGCATAAACAGAGAAGCGATGCCCATAGGAAGAAAGCGGAAGACGCATCGTACGTCAGCGATGACATCACTCTCATTTTCGTTTTCTCAAGCATGGAAAAAAGTAGACAGGAGAAGAGTGTGGAGGGGAAGATGACACAGTCTGATGATCGACAAGATGAGCAAGAAAGAGCGGGATGGGAAGCAACTACGGCTAAGACAGGGTGTCTACCAAATTTCTGAAAGTCAATTTCCTGACTTTTTCCTGACATTTGGGAGGTCCCGGGAAAAAAATTCCTGACCAATGCATTTTATTAAGGAAATTGCACAATGCCCCCTCCCTTGTCTTTACATTTGCATATTTTGTACAACTTCTTGAAATCAATTTTAACTGAAGTATACAGGATTAAGCTTTCATCAGTTGCAAAAACAGAAGTAATCGCACTTACTGATAGAATTAACTAACTGTTCTTGGAAATACGGTGCCAAGCCATAAGTTACCAAGTAAGCTAATTTGTCTTTTACTCTCCCGTCACGATGGATGTGCCCCCATTTTTCCCTCCTTATACAAACACATTGCTTGATGCTTTCGCGGTCCGAAAAATGCGTTGCAATTGCTTTCGGTTTCCAGTCTGACAATTAGAGAGAAAGGGTTTTTTTAAAAAATTGATTCTTTTGGTGAATTTTCCGGACCCATTATCCAATTTCTCGGTTTTTTCCAGACTTTCCGGACCCATTTTCCAATTTCCGAGCTTTATCCAGACTTTCCGGATTTTCCAGAGCGGTAGACACCCTGTAAGAACTTGATTTCCACATTTTTATAAACCAAAACACTTATTTTTCATGGACGCCACCACTAAGAAGTACAATTGCCAATATTTTCACCAAACCAATTTTTTTTTCACAATTTACGACCACAATGTGTACTCATTCGTTTTTAAAAATTTCCAAAACCCTCTCTAAAATGTGGAAAACATAGAAATGAACTGATAACTCTACTTGTTCTCCCATCTCACAAAACCTAATGGCACACAGTCTATTCACATTTACAGTTAGACACACCATTTGTATGTAGAAAGCAAAAGGGAGATTTTTATTAAATATTTTTTATATCAATTCATGTATTTATGTGTAACGAAGAAATATGTCAACTGTTGATCTCTTTTATTGTTGATTCCCATTCTGCCATTATATCCATCACAGAACTTTGTTTAAAACATTCTGCTTGTCTTTATCTATCTTCTTTCTCTTTTTTTCCATATTCAAGATGTTCATAGTACAATGCTTGTATGTAGCCAAGTATAAATACCATAGTTCCTGAAAGAAACGCTGCGACGTTCGCGAGTTTAAAACAAAAAATTTTAGCGGTTACAGTATTTCTACTGATGAAAAGCTTAGGTGCGCTAAATAAAAATATTCGATTATTTCAGGATTCAAAGAAACAGAAATTATATGCCCAGATAGAGTCTCTAAACCCAGAAGATGAATTTGGCAATATGACAGACTTGGATTGGGATTTAGATCAGGATATGCTACTGTATTAGCCTGAATGTAACACGATATTTATTGACTGATCATTTCTTGTGAAAAACCCATGTCAAACTAAATTCAAGGTCTAAGGATAGGCATTTTCCAATTACCTGGAAAATTTTCGCAGTTGCATTATATTCGGGCCAATGTGATAAATCCTTTTAATTGTGATAGTGAAGAATCACACTTTGATGGCTTAAGATAGTGTAAACTTTATTATCTGGAAAAATTTCGCAGTCGCATTATATTTGAGCTAATGTGGTATATCTTTTTAATTCAGATAGTGAAGAATCAAACTTTGGAGGCTTCAGATAGTGTAAGTTTCATAGTGATTTCTGTTAACAGAAGTAAATTTTGAAAATTTCATCTTTCATTCAATTTAATATTTCTTTCTTGCATTTTGTTTAGTAACATAGTATGAAAATTATGTATATAGACTTCTTTAATGGGTAAGCATTAACTCATTCATGAATGCAAATACATCGTCATAATTTTTTTACCTAAAATTACTTTTCTATTATGATTTGATTTCATTCCTTTCTCTTACATGATATGCCAAACATGATGGCGCAGTGCAACTGTGACGTTCATGGCGGTGTCACACATAGTTCAATTTAGTGGCGCATTTACACTGACGTGGCATTTCTATGCAGTTTTATTCGAGTGTGGTGTTTACGCTCATTGCAGCATTTCTTCTGAAAATTATGGTACATTGTTTATCAGACCATCTTGAAACTAGTAAACTTCAAATGCAGATTGTTTTATTTCTCTTTTTCTCAATCCAGATTTTGAAAGTTCTTCCGGTTTTTTTGTACAGTTCCAATGCTGGTTGTATCATTTTTTAATGCATTTAGGAACAAATTTGATAAGTACTAATTACCCAACTATAAAGAGCATCTTTTACCTAATATATGATTTGATAATTTTGTCACATTTTCTGATGCGGGCATATCAATAATTTTGTCTTGACTGATTTATATATTTTGAATTGGGCACAATATCCTGGTTCTGACTCACATAGTTCATAAAATTTTATTCCAAACCTTGTTTGGATGCACTAAACTGCACAAAACTCAATTGGCATTTATATTTCACCAATAACTTGTCAATGGATATAATACTTTTGCGAGTGTAGATAAGTAAATTTATCCTTCAAGTAATTAGCTGTACTTCCAAGCTTTTTCAATTTTGAGTTACTGTCTGCTTTTCACTATCTGCAAAATGCAGGCTACAATGATTTAACAAATAAGCTTCAAAGAAATATAGTCCATGAAAATAATGTATTAGTGACCTTTTCAACCAGTACATTTTAAAATCTGTTTTTTATTTGTGACCTAATAAAGCATATCACAAAATATGCTTTCATTTTGTCTACAGTTACAGGAAACTATTCTACATCTAATTTCTTGCTTGGACAATCTACTTTATTCATTTCTTGTTTTGTATACTTTCTACCAGGAGTCGTGCAGTCGATTGCCAACGTCTTCAATTGCGAAAATAAAATTAGTTTGGAGAAAGAAAATAAATTTTGGCGAAAATATTGACAGTTGCTTTTCTTAATGATGTTCTGAAAAATCTAATTTGGCGAAATGTTAAAAAGAGCCAGCGCAACCCCTGCTATCTACTGATAATGTTTCCTAAAAGTTCATATTCAGCATTTTTATCAAAACCCACTATTGACATCAGATTAGCAACCAGATTTTGCAAAATCAGAGCATTTATGCCAGGCACTCCCTATAAATTTCTTTGTTTTAGACTCATTATTTCTTTCTAAATCCATTCTTCTGATGACATGTCTATGACTAAAGAATTTACTGGAATCGCTTATTAGTTGCTTTCTTGATAATAATTCTCTACCAGTGTACCCAATCAATATCAGATAAATGTATGCTTCCTTCCTTTGATTCTTCAGAATCTCTCTGGTTATACTGATCATCATAGTCTGCACTAGGGGTGTACGATTTTGAAATGTTTACATTTTTAGACAACAGCTTTGTATCGATATCAAAACATACACAAAATCATTCATAGACGTATTTTTTATACTTATTAAATTCTAATTATTTAATACACAATAGGTAATAAAAAAATTTAATTTGTCTTTAATATTGAAATTGCAGTCAGAAAAGAAAGTGAGTAATTTAAAACTTTTAAAAAAGTATCATCAAATAAAAATAAATACTGATGTGAATAGATCTGTTCTTTACATTAAAAATTATAAAATTTCTTAAGTTTTAAAAATGGAACATCAAATCAAAGTATAAACTTCTTGAAAAGCCTTTAAAACTTTACAATACTTTGCATTAATTTTATAAAGCATAAACTGAAAAATAAATCTTTAAAATGCTACTTTCTTTATTTTCCCTTACCATGAATCAATAAAATAAGTCAGTCTTTTCAAGGCTACTTAATCTGTCTAAAAGAACTAAAGGAACATTATCTTATGCCCACCCATCCCCCCTCTTCTCCTGGACACACCAATAATTTAAGATAAAAATCAAAATTATACAAAAATCTTTCTTCCTTTAGCCAACAAGAAAACGATCCTCTCTGCATCGTAATATCTGTTAGTGAGAAAACAGCAGCACCAAAATGACTGAAGCAACATCTGTGCTGCCTACAGAACTCTTTTGCTACAAGTTCATATCATTATAGCATGAAATATTTTTTCTTCACAGTGTATCTCAAAATTAGATAGTATTCTGTAACAACTAGCTGCCTTCGGCAACCAGTTTTGGCCGTTGATGGCCGCTTCATGGCCAAAATGTGCAACCTAGAGCGCACGCGATGCTTCGCGACTGGCTTGTGCAACCTATGGCACATGCGCCTCTTTGTGACTGAAATTTGCAACATAATTCTATAATTAACTTTTTCATTTAAAATCGATACTTTAATACAATTGTTAGCAGCAAAATCTCTTTGAGGGGGTGGCTGGGAAGATTACTGTTGAAGAGAAAAATAACCTATTGAGATACTTATCACTATATTCATGCTGCAATGTATTGTTTCTTTAAAAATATTTTTCTTTATAATAATAAAACTTCGCTCAAACATGCATTTGTGCAAATAAATAAAATTAGTGAAAAATTAGTAAAATATAAATTATATTTTAATGGTTTTATATAGTTTTTTTACTCTAGTAAATTAATAAATTTGGTCAGTTAAAATATGGCCTCGAAATCATTTTGTGCAATTGTAAAATTATTTAATCCTTTTGAATACTAAATTTTTGCAGTTTTATTGTATGATTCATATAATTTGTAAGTAAATTAGAAGTAATTTACTGAATACGTAATTAATTATACCTGAATTTTGTATCAAATTTTCCTTAGGTAAAGCAGAAATTTGCTTATGGTCATTGTACTATTAATTTTACAGAAAAGGCAGTAAAACGGACATTATAATGATTTAGTTAATAATATAATTCATAGATGTCACCACGAAACAATCTGTTGCACTTTTTTTTCTGTCATTTAATCGATTTACACGAGAGATTATGTTCCGTGACTTTTTTTTAAAGAATCAAGGAATGAATCCTTTCTCTGTTTATTTTTTCAAGGCATGATATCTCTAGATATTTAGAGCTGAAAGTAGCTGCAATTTAAAAGAAGATTAATTTTTTAGAGATCTTTCAAACTGTATAAAAAGTTTTTACTTTTAATTACAGATATAAATGTTGCTTTTATTGAAATTTCAACATGGAGACAAATGCACCGGGGTCAATGAGTCAATCCCGGAGGCGTTAGAAGCAAGATGTTTATTATTTAGATACTTTTTCAGGCTGTGATATCTTCCTAGATATTTAGAGTTGAAAGTAGCTGCAAGTTAAAAAAAGGTTAATCTTTTAGAGATCTTTCAAACTATATAAAAAGGTTTTGCTTTTAGTTAGAGATAAAAATGCCCTTTTCATCAAAATTTAACATGGCGACAGATGCACGGGGGGCGATGAGTCGATCCCGGAAGCGTTCGAAACAAGACGTTTATTCTATTGCAATGATTAGACAATGATAAACACAGCTCCTATTAATACATTGGGAATACTAGGAACATTTACTTACCATGTAAAGCTTATCAACCCAGAATGGCAGGAAAAATATTATGCTCAAATGTGGCACTGCCCCAGATAATTTCAGGGGATAATATCACTGTAGGACTATAATGGGGTGTCACCGAGATATATTTCAAATGAGATATCGATGAGTATTTCTAGAACATGAAGGAGAAATTATACTTTCTCTGCCCAGCTTTGTTCAGGTCTTTGTTCAAAGCGGCCATGTGACTTCCAGAATTATGATGTTTTATCATTTATTATTATTATTTCTTTGATAAAGATAATCATTTAGAAAAAGTACAGCTGAAGGCTACTTACCAAGCAAAATTTTCTGTTTTAATACCCACTGTAAAAAGAAGGGTGTTTTATGTTGTCTATCAGAGTTTGAAAATTTTGAAATTTTCAATAAGCCTGGCTGGGCATGTTTCTCAAAGTAGTACATTCCAAGACTAAAAACTTGCATGCCCAAAAAAAGTTAGTATTTTTGACTCGCAAAAAACATTTTCAGTAGAGTACATCACCTGTTTTCAGTCTTCTTAATTAAATGGATGTGAAACAACTTTTTTATATGCCATGCCGAGAATGTAGTGCAAACAAATACATACTCTAACATAATTTTTACATGCCCCGGGCAGGCGCGTAGCCAGAAATTTTTTTCGGGGGGATATGTGCCTGGAAATTTTTTCTTGGGATATGAACGTATATGTGTATAAATAGACGGAATTTCATCACTAATCCAAAAATTTCGGGGGGGATATATCCCGATATCCCCCCCCCCCTGGCCCCAGGTATGTTGGGCAACAGATTTTTCCAACCCTCTTGTCTATCATTGTATGTGTTTGACAACATAACTTTCAAATGGCTGGACCTATTTCAATTTCTTTTTCTTTGGAGGGGGGAAGGGGGGATCATCTTAATCATTTCTAAGCTAAGCTAAAGCAAAAATGCATTAAGCTACAGCAAAATGTAAAAGCTAAAACACAACTGATGAGCTATGCTTGTCATTTTACCACCAGAAAGGATTAATCTACTAAAACTGGGAGATTCACAGTTTCCTTTCTTCATTTCACTGACTCAGTTTAAATAATGAATTTTCCGATGAATGCACTGTCACTAGTTAGAAAAAAAACAAGCAAACATGATAATGTTCTTTCTCACAATACAAAATATATAATGCTGAATGACATAAATTTAATCACTAACTATCAAATAACACACAAATTTTAGGACTATTGTTTTTACCCGTGTATAAGTCGACCCACCAATTTCTCAATCAAGAAATTAATTTTTTTTTAAATACATTTATTCAAAAGCATCTGAAAAAAAAAAAGGAATTTACTAAATATACAATAATAAAGATAATAATATACAAAAGTAGTATACCAAATTAAACTGATAACTCATAATAATAATATGACACGGCTGATAGGATAAAGTAGCAATATACAAAGTTAAACTGCCAATTCAGTATTCCAAGATCCAATTCAGTATTGGAATCGCCAAACAATTCCTAAAATTCCTTTGTTGTCATCGGATCATCATGATATAAGTTTTCGATCTCTGTATTGCTACATTCTTCCTGTTGTGGAAATCGATGTCACTGTGTTATGGAATGCGGGAAGAGAACAATTGTCTTTCAAAGGGGCATTTTTGGCTTTGATTAAAAAAAAAAAAGTATTAACCCTTGTATAAGTTGACCCCCCCCCCTTTTAGACCCCTTTTTTTTGTCCGAAATTTCTTAACTTATAAGCAGGTAAATACGGTTTATATTTTTTTTAATATTCAGAGTAATTTTATACACAAAATAACATACCTTTTCCAAAGCTTCAGGGTCATTAGGATTTTTATCAGGATGATACTTTAAGGCAAGCTAAAAAATAACAGGTATAAATTAGATAAGCAAAAACTAAATGTTATCAATTGATAAATATCTCATAAAACAATATATAATGAGACACAAACCTTTCTGTATGTTTTTTTAATGTCATCTGGGGTGGCTGTCTTAGGCAAACCCAAAGTCAAATATAATGAGTCACCAGAGGTTCTGTAATTAATTACAAACAGTGAAGGATATTCAATCATGACTCAAAAGAAATAGAGTGGTACAAAATTTAAAGCTTATTGTTTAATCAACAAAAACAACTTAATAAGTTGAAGCAGAACCATTACGCCCTCACAAGATTAATAGGCAGTCGGTGTCCCCCACATCTCGCAACTCTCTTAGCTTTAAGATTTCCACCCCTCCTGTTTTCCCTGTTCAAACTTCCCTCTTTCGTTTCTAAGGGATTTGTTCTGATAGTTCTCCCTACACACTTTACACCCCCTCTGTGATTATTCCCCAAAGGGAAAGTCACTGGACAACAGTCTTCGTCCTTTATTTGGTCGTCATTCGGCTATCTACATTTGTTCCCATAGATTATTTACTAGATGTGTAGATTATCTGTGTCTGTCCCTACATTAAAGTATTAAAATTAATATCTCATTTAATATTGATAGCCAAAGATTAATTTTTCTTAACTACGAAAACTAAAAACTAAACTATAGGCTTAAAAGCTGTCTTCATGTACCAAATAATAATGACTTTCAAAGAAGGTTTGAAAAAGCAGTGAAATTTCTAAGTCCTATTTTTGAAAAATGAGTTTTATTTTCAGCAAAAGCACTGGCCTAAAATGGATAGTCAGAAAACTTTGAAGCACGTAATTTTCAGAGAACAGTCATAATTTAGGGAGAGGCAAAAAAAAAAGTACACAGTATTGAAGATACTATTTTTGTATGGAGGAGACCTCCCTGCGCCTAGCATTTGCTATAGGTACTGAAAGTTTTTGTAGTATACGGAATTTTTTATTTTAGCACTAAAATGTTTGACAATCTGTTATGGGTGCCCCAATAAAAGTACTTTTAAGAGCTTGTTTTCAACCCCCCTCTCCACCCTCCACCACATAGTATTTTAAGTAATTTTGCAAGTACATATTTTTTGAAAAAACAAAACTGTGCTTAAATGCACATTTTGTTTTGGAGGCTTTAAAAATCTTAGAGAAATAACAATTTTAAGTGCATAAGCCAGTCAAGCTGCGTGTCTGTCTGTATGGAGGGGAGGTGTATGTGCTTCGTGCTATGGCAAGCCTACATGAGGAACATATGCCTACAGCAGGTACCTTGACCAAAGACTTTTTAAGGGGTTCAAATGCTGATTCACATTAAACCTGGAGAAAACCGACCAAAGCTTCAGAGCGTTAGATCATTAACCTGGCAGTAGGCTCTACATGAATATTTTAAAGGTGGGCGTGGGGATTCTTGGACTCCTAGGGAAGGCTTATTTCAGTATTTCAGACACTTTAGAACTAAAATACAAAATGTTTCAGTATATCTTAAAAACGATCACTATACCTAGCCAATGGCGGAGGGGGGCATCTTTCTTGCCTCTCACATGGGACCTAATGATACCTATGTTTAAATTATGATACTTGAGCCTCTCTCCCTCTCCCTAACTCCCAAAAGAAAATCAAAATCCTGACTACGGGCTTGATACGAGGAAAGTTTGAACAGAGAAAAGGTTGAACTGAAAAAACACTCAAAATACTGGTGTTAAACGATAAAGTAATTAAAAAACTTTGTAAAAAACACACATAAGAAGTAAAAGGAAAAAGGATACGCGTTTCGTTCAAAAATTGTTTTGAACTTCTTCAGTCCAAGCCCTTCGACGTAAAGAACACAGGGAACTGACAGGTTGGTTAAATTTTTAAGGTAAGAAGTCGGCAACCTGAAGTGACCGTCCAAGAAGTGTTGACCAGTAGTTTTCCCTTCATGGGAAATTTATCAGGAGAGGGGGGGGGGTGGAATGTGCGAAAAGTCAGTCAGCGAGATATGGGGCGAACCAGGCACTCGTTATTTGGAACTGCATAAAATATTTTAAATTGTTAACTTCATTTTATCATTTTCAAGCAATTATGTTATGTGCTTCTTTCTTTTTTTTGCGCATTGTATTTAGAAGTTTACAAATTTTTATGTGTAATCTAGGCTGCTTGATCTCTATTTTAGAAAAGCGTCAATATCAAATGCGGAACTCACAGTTATTTTAGTAGATTAAATGCGGGCTATTCATTGATCATTTTTGAGTTAGTTGGTTTGTATTGAAGTTTACTTTTTGTGGTGTCAAATGTAATTCATATAGCTTCAATTTGTTAAATGCAGCAGTCGATCGAAGAATTTCTTCCAGGGTTCCATTTTTGTGAATTTCAATACTTCATTTTGTGAACTTCAACACTTATTTGTATGAAAATTCCCAAAAATTAGTCACTTTTTTTGTTTAAATATTTGATAAAACAGGTTAAAATGTAGGGTAAAGTGCCAATGAATGGTCATTTTAATTATTGTATTTGTTTGAAGGGGCCATTTTAATCAATTGTAACTTTGTGAAGGACTGTTTCAATTGATTGCATTTTTGTGAAGGACTGCAAAACACCCAAATTTTGCCTGCATTGAACCCTGAAACATACGAGTTTGTTTTGTTGATAACAGAAGATAGATCAAAGGTTTCCTTTCAAAGGTTCAAATCCTTTGACGGGGGCAATGTTACCATACAGCAACTTTGGCAAACAACATTGCGGTAACTGAGTAGGAGAGCCCACCCTAGAAAGATTTTTGTCCACTCTAGAAAAATTAGATTTTCTATAGCAAGTATAAGAGATGAAGCGACTAGAGTGGGCTTTAGCCAACTCTAGAAATATCCAAAATGTATACCCAGCTATGCAGATATACAATGAAAAAAAATTTCACCAAATTTCAATTTTCACAGGGGGGAAAAAAAAATGGAATCAAATAGACCAGGCTCCCACTTAACCCAGATTGACTAAACTACATCTTTTTACATTTTTTAATACACTCTCAGCTTTACTTCTGTATAAGAACTGTCTTTTTCCGAACTGAAGTTTAGAACAAAATAATTCATGACACTACTTGCAGGGACAAATACAGAATTCGACAATTTTCCTTAATATTAAACATAAAAAGTCTTTGATAGAATGTAGATAATGTTGTACCTTGCGAAAAAAAGAATTATTTCATAGCATGATACCAACTTCTGTACTTTTTATATTAATATCACCAGTGCATGCTTATTGGCAATGCATGTAGGCGATATTGAATGTGCTTATTTAATGGCATTAAAGAATTAACAAATTTGCAAAGAAAACTACAATTACATCTTAAACCTGCTAAAGATGTGAAAATATTATTTAAACATTCAAGACTAAGGGTAAAAATTATTCCCATATCGATGCGTACTCAAGTAATTTATGAATCTTAGTTAACAAAGAAAAACATATTTATTAGTAATAGTATGTTTATTGTTTGGTACACTGATAAAACCTGATGACTTATTAGCTCGCTAGATCATATGCAAATCGCACTTTAAAAGAATATCTGTAATTATCTTAATTAGATTAAGAAACCTTGTTTTGTAAAGTATATACATAAATTGGATGAAGTAAAATGTAGAAAAACAGAACTTGAATTAAACACATCAAGCTTGTCAGGTTTGGTTTTGTTTTACCTTAAATATAATACAAAATCATTTTTGCTTTAGCACTTACGAAAGTTTTCGAGCGGAAGCAGCCATGGTTAGATATAATTGAGACCGAGCAAACGATGCTTTAATAGCTTATCTTTTAAGCAATAATTTTACATGAAGAGATGCTGGATAGAAGTAACTAAAAAGATGAATAATATTATTTGATCTGTCAAATCTCCTTCACAATAAGAACACAAACATAGCCGACAATTCTTTCTGACGTCATTACAGCTTTGAACGCCGCAATGACATTTAACTACAGTTAACTCTAAATACAGTACTGGTACAGAAAAAAACCACTCAAAATACCGGTGTTAATAGATAAAATAAGTATCATTTTATGTGTGTTTTTTACTCAAAGGTTTTATTTATTTTAACTGTGGTACACGTTTGTTGTGTAAACGTTTTCATTTTTGCCAGTGACGTCATTGGCGGTATTTGATGCGCTACGTGTGCTAAACTTTAGCCTCAATCTCAGAAACCACACAAATAGCTGATAGAGCAGATCTTTGATCTTCGCAATGAAATTACGTATTTCAAATACTATGAAATGGCTCAATAAATGAAATTACGTATTTCAAATACTATGAAAAGACTCAATAAATAAAATTAGCAGTTCAATGCAATTCTCGCTGTGATCATAGTCAATTTGGTACATTGTGATCCTCGACGTGCTGCTGCCCCTTCTTCAATCTATGTAGGGGTGGCTGCCTGTACGGTTTCTGCCACTGTGGATTCGTCTCCTTCTTCAAGCTCTCTCCTCCATCCCGAAAGGCCGGGGCCTGCTACTGGTTCATCTTCACCTCCTGCCTTCGTTTTTCTCGACACTGCAGCCAATTCCCAGGTAGCACAGAGATATTGGCCAGTATCAAAATTGTAATACTATTCGTCAACATTAAATGGACCGCCGCCCCCCGCTATAATGTGAATATTATTTTTTGATATTGAGAGACGCTTTTCCGACATCTCTGAATATTGTTTTTATACATTTAAGGATATCTTTTTATAACATTCTTAAATAGCATTTTCAGATATTGAGAGATATCTTTCTCCAACATCTCTGAATATAGTTTTCAGATATTCAGGCATACGTTCAGTGGCGGATCTAGAATTGGGTAAAGGGGGGGGGCTAACTTACTGGGTCTTCAATAATTTTGATGCAGTTATCCACAGGCCCTACGAGAGGGGGGGGGGGACAGGCGGAGCATCGCCCCGGAACCCGTGTTCAGCTAAAGTGCGTCCGTAAATTTTTCAGAATGCGTTAAGAATTTCATTTATAGATATGTAATTAAAATCTTTTTCTTTTAAACAGACTAAATTTCGAATGCCTCCCAGATAACACAAACTTGTTCAGAACCCTCCTAGAAGACGTCATATAGACAAGTTGAGATGTCCATTAAACATCCAGGATTCGTCGGATTATCGTCCCTTTTACGTCAATATAGCACTATAGGACGCCCACATGACGTCTTATAGACATCTATATAGGCGTAATTATGGACGTGCTTGCCTATTTATGGACTTAGTATGGGCAAGTCTTGGACATCAATGTCTATATATGGACCTACTTAGGTCAAGTCTTTGACATCTTCATCCATGCTTCTTTCCATTTCACTAAGGTATTATGGATTATCTGGGATACGTCTATAAAAAAGACACTCTGGAAATTCCGTGTCTAGTTTTGGTCTATTCATGGACATTTTCTGGAGTTTCCAGATTATGTCCATAAATAGATGTCTTCTGGATGTCTATATATAGACATGGACGTAATATGGGCGAGATGGATCAGAAATGGATATAAAATGGACAACTGTGCTATCTGGGATAATTCTAAAATGATTTACATGGCAGAAATGTTAATTCCACCATTAAATATTAGTATTTTTTTTTTCAATCTTCGAACATGAATTAAAAGTAACATTATAATCAGACAAACTTCCCTCCCACTCTCTTTCCTTTTAGCATTTTATATGAAAATCATTAAAAAGACCAGTTTTACAAAAAAAATCCCTTCCGTCCCTCCTGTTTTTCGAAACTTTTGTGCTTTACGAAAGGGGCCGGGAAGGCTTTCGCCCCGCCTTATAAAATTTCTTTCAGAGGCCCTGATTATCCAAGCTTGGCGACATTTGGCACGATTTTTTACATATGTCGCCTGTATATTTCATTTTTCTGCCTACATATAGTATTACGTAATTGAATTTTGAGAAAGGTGTGCGAATTTCCGATAAAATAAAATACTCGAACCTGCTAGGACTTATACTTTATAGGAAAAACAATGTCTGAAAAAATTAATTTAAATCATACCTCTTTTTTCCATAGTGATATCATTGTATTCTTTCTAATAAAGCAGCTCTTTACAAGCTGCCTGTTAGTGATGCATGAGGTATATTTTGTAAGTGCTGTTGTTCTCCTTGAAATAGCTTGTTCTGGGGCTGTGCATTCATGATTTCTTCCTGATGATTTGCGCTTTCACTCACACTAGACAAATTATCATTTTTCGGAATTTTCATAAAATAATCACCTATATTACGATTCAATGTCCGCTTTCTTGAGGCCATAACATTTGCATTTAAATTAAATTCTACCAGTGGCGGCTCGTGGGATACAGCAAGTACTGCCGGGTTGCACTTGAAATTATCAGCACATACTTTAAAATAATTTATTCTACTAATTTTCTTAAATTCAGATTAGAATTATGGAATTTCTATGGTAAATTAAAAAAAAAATCTCAAAAAAAAAACCGTATTGTAGTAACTGCCGGATCGCTCATTCAGAAATGAAAGCCCTTTAATCTTCCCGCAATTCAATTGTGAGTCTTGGTACAGTCCTTATAGCTGATAAAGAAATTGGCTGCTCCGTTGCCATGTCAACGACTGTGCAAGCAGTGTCTCCGGCATAGGGAGTATGTAGCTAAGATACAGCTGATGAAACATTTTCTAACGATGGCTGCACTTGTGAATTCGACTAACTGTTTGGCTGGAGAAGTGAGGGGGGGGGTAAGGAGAATATATGTTCGGAAAAATCTCGACTTTATATTGCTGAATTTATCAAGAAGGTAGGCCTGAATAGACGCTTATGAATGGACAATTACCCATCAAAGCAGTATTGTTTTTAAGTAAGCAAGAACTGGCATTGAGAGGACATGGCGAGCGAGAAAATTCTTTAAACATGGGAAATTTTAAAGGGCTCTTAAAATTATTGATATCTGAATTGAAACAACGCCTTTTTATGAGGACATCACTGACCGATTCGCAAGTTTAAAAGAATGGAGGATTGATTTGACTTATAAAAAATAAGTAAGTTTTCTTTTTTCTTTTCTTCTCAAGTTAACATTACAAAAGAAAATTCTAAGGAAACTTCGAATCAGACACGGATAAATTCAATTTTGAGGATAAGAGCGGCTGGTTGAAACTTATGTCCATTTTATGGAAGTAAAATAGGATCTCTTACATTTTTAATGTAATTTCTTTTTTTTTTCTCGGTGAGGGCTTAATCCGCCAGCTTTCGAATTCAGTAACAAAAATTTTCCATTCCTGTCTGGAGGAGGGGGGGGGGGCTCATATGCTTCCGGCTGCACTAACAGTTTTGACCACGGGCCGCCACTGAATTCTACACACGAACGGGGCTAAATAGAGAACAAATGAATCACACTAGCGCTTCACCCGAAAAGAACGACCAAGCGAAGAAAGCAATTTCAATGGGCTAAGATTTTGAAGCCTGCTTAGAAAGGACTACAGTACTTCCAAGAAATTCTTCCACCATTCCTAAACATTCAAAACGGGTGTACTTTTGTATAAACAGTAAATGTCGAAAACCAGGTAAGGAAAATTAGTTATAGTAATAGTATTCTTTCAAAATCCCCTGGAAATCCAAATGGCGGAACAAAAGAACCTTTCACAGTGATACAGGAGATAGCCACTTGGGATTCCTAGTCACTTGATGTCTATGTTACACTCCCCCATCCCCTCACTATGTACATCCACAGACCTCAAAATACACATAGACCAGACAATCCTTATGCTTTCGCTGTGACTAAAATCATCGGGAGCTGTAGGAGGAGCGGTCAGCTGCCAGGGGGGTCCCAAAGATGACGGTTGGCGAATTCACCCTTCTTCCTTCGAGGGGGGTCACTGCGCTTTCCCCTTTCTCCAAAGCGAAAGAGTACCGATCTTTTGTTCATGAACTTGTAAACCATCTTCGGGACCATCTGGTAGCTCTCAGCCCCAGAGAAATCATAGGGGTGTCCGGTCTGTGTGTACATCTATCATAAGGTATCTCACATCAGGTACACATCAGTACAGATTCCGAGGCGCGCGCAAAGACTGTTTATGTTTAACCCATTTGTGCCCAGATATTTTTGCGGCTTTCTTCAATTTTTGCTAACACCAGCAATAATAGCTAAATTTCTGATGTCGAATTCTTGAACAAGGGATGATTTCTTTTAAAATCATTATGCATAAAAATTGAAATGTCAACATCCCACTTGGCCATGTTAAAATAGTTTGTGGAGTTGAGGTTCAATACGCGTGAATAAAGGCAAGGAAAAATAACTAACGTTTTCGAGTGATAGCTAAAATGCCGTCCCAAAAAAGGGACACTAGGCATAAATGGGTTAACAGTGAATTATATGTATTTTTAGCTCCCCCTCTTTATGACTTTGCAGGGGGTCATTGGCGGTATTTGATGCGCTACGTGTGCTAAACTTTAGCCTCAATCTCAGAAACCACACAAATAGCTGATAGAGCAGATCTTTGATCTTCGCAATGAAATTACGTATTTCAAATACTATGAAATGGCTCAATAAATGAAATTACGTATTTCAAATACTATGAAAAGACTCAATAAATAAAATTAGCAGTTCAATGCAATTCTCGCTGTGATCATAGTCAATTTGGTACATTGTGATCCTCGACGTGCTGCTGCCCCTTCTTCAATCTATGTAGGGGTGGCTGCCTGTACGGTTTCTGCCACTGTGGATTCGTCTCCTTCTTCAAGCTCTCTCCTCCATCCCGAAAGGCCGGGGCCTGCTACTGGTTCATCTTCACCTCCTGCCTTCGTTTTTCTCGACACTGCAGCCAATTCCCAGGTAGCACAGAGATATTGGCCAGTATCAAAATTGTAATACTATTCGTCAACATTAAATGGACCGCCGCCCCCCGCTATAATGTGAATATTATTTTTTGATATTGAGAGACGCTTTTCCGACATCTCTGAATATTGTTTTTATACATTTAAGGATATCTTTTTATAACATTCTTAAATAGCATTTTCAGATATTGAGAGATATCTTTCTCCAACATCTCTGAATATAGTTTTCAGATATTCAGGCATACGTTTTATGACATTTCTGAATAACATTTTCAGATGGTGTAACTGGAGAATAAACTTAGAGGAAAATTAAAAAAAAAAAAAAAAGTTGTTTACTGATTGTAAGAGTTAGCCGACTATAAAATTAAATGAGGTGCAGGCCATACCTCCTATCAGTTACAAACAGTGAGGGAAAATACAAGTGTATTTATTTTTAAAGGTAAATATCCAGAGTAAATACCTGAGTATATACCCAAAATGTGTATTTACCAGGATATTTATTTATTAGTTAGCACTATTGTTTAAAAATGCTTGTATTGATGTGGAATGATATTATCACATACATATCTATAATATAAATAATAAAAGAGTGTGTCTGTCGTCAGTGCCGGATTAAGACAGCGCGGGGCCTGTAGCAAATGCTACCAAGGGGCCCTAAATTCAATGACGCATCCAGAAAGGTTTTTTTTTAAGGGGAGGCGTTCATTTTCACATTAAACAATTATAGATAAATTAACTGAGAAAATAAATAACGCTAATTATATAAATAATTTATTTTTAGTACTAATTAATTAGTTCGTTGAATTGCGAGTGCAAATTAAATGTAAATAAAACTAAACCTTCATACGTGTTAGATTTGGGAGGGGTTTATCCCAACTCTCCCTCCCTTTGGGTGCGTTGTGTCTAAATTTTGTGCGATAATAAAATAAAACACAACTTTTACGGACGTTTCTTGATTTAATATGAGCCAATCTGAGGTCACACTAGACAAATTAATTTCTCCCAGTAAACTGGTGTACGGAAGAAATGGCCCTCAAAATAAAGTTTTGCTTTTTTTTTTTGGGGGGGGGGGCTAATTATACAGCTAGACTGACGATGTTGAAAGTTATTAAGGCCTATAACTCAGTTTTTTTATGAATGTTAATGTTCATTGGTATACATTACGAGTTTCTAATACCACCATCCCCTTTCCCATATGCAAAAGATACAACTAGAGAAGTTTACACACATAAAATAATAATTGTTTTTATAAATTTTTAGAGCCTTAAAAAAAGTACTTTAAACTGTGCATTTAAACACAGCTTTCTTTTTCTTCGAAAAATGCAAACTTGTAAAGTTGTTCCATTATTTGGAAGGTCTATACTAATACTAGGTTACATATTTTTAACTTTTGTTAACTTCATTTATTTAATGGTTAAATTCATAAGAAATCGAACTGAGGATGGGCAGGTCTACCGCTATTTACTTCAGCTATTCAATATACACTGCATAAACGGAAAGCATTCGAACTGGACGTGTGTATATAGATAGAGGGGGAATGTTACTTCCACATACCGCTTGGTGCACTTCTAAAAGGCCATTTCGTTCGTGTTCTACAAGCATGTGTGCATTACTTTTCAGCCTGCCCTCGAAAAAATAATTTAAATATTTTAGAGCGAAAAATCATCTGTCTACGATTTTAAATTTTATTAATATTTAAATTAAAAAAAAATAAAGTGAAATTAGTTAAGTTTCTTTTCAGCCTTTAAAAATTACCTTTCAAATACTTTAAAATATTTTGTTTAAAAAATCTCAAAAGGATTGTATTTTTACTAAATAGAATAATCGATATAATAATTAATAAAAAAAGCGGATGAAACATTCATTAACATCTTCAAATGTTTGTGAAGGATATAATAATTTTAAATGTGATCAAGTATTTTCTGAGTTTCTTTGTTGAGCAAGAGTATCAGAAAACCCTCTTTGTTTTCAGTTTGCCTGGGGTTGTGGCTTCCCGGACCACGACCGTCGTCTTTGTGCTAAAGTCCTCCCCGTTCTAATTCTTTTATCTGAACGAACTTACTGACATTCGCGACTTTGACTAGTGGTTTCGACCGGTCAAAAGCAATTCTTTTATATTTAACGCGGCCAATTTCCGTGATTAATATAGTAATTTATCAGAATAGTGGTTTTTCAAAGTACAAAAAGCGGCTTACATTCTATGTATTATTGTTTGAAATAATAATTCATCTGTGTTCAAATATTGTAAAAAATAAATAAAATAAGTCAGTAAGTAAGTACAATGAAAATAAAGCAAACCAAAAACCAAAAGCTTTCTGAGGATGGCTTATCCCCTACTCCATACACATTCGAATTTCACCAAAGCCACCCCCTTTTACTCTAAAACAAAAGAACTTTGGGACGTATCAACATCCGATTCCATATCATCCTCATATTTACAACAAAACAAAATTAATTTATGTCCAATATTTAAATAAAAATTATCGTTTCGTGGGGAAATGCCTTTTTTTAATTGTGCGTATTAATGCAAACCTGTACGAGGGGTATATACCTACGAAGGGGAGTGCCTTGGTCTGAGTACTTTCTAAGGGGATCTAACGCGTATTCACGTTATATGTGGAGAAAACCGACTAAAACTCCTTGTGTTGCAGTTAATCATATATTTATAATTAATTTTCTTACACTTAATTCACACATTTAAATTACTACTGTTTTCCCTTCACCTATTCTAAATTTAATACTCTTTGCCATTTTTAAATCTCCCATCTCTCCATAATGCTATTTAACTTTTTCTTAAATTACTTTGGTTTTAGCATTAGCAATACAATTTGTTGGTGCCTTGCATCTGAGAATTTATTTTATTTCCTTCGTTCCCACGGGGCTTTAATAATTTTGCATAGGTTACATTATATCTCTATTGATCACGCCTGTGGCGTCTCACATTTAAATTTTAACATACACACGTAAGGCCCAACGTTTCTTTTCATTTTTACATTCTGGCGATCTATTTGGCGGCAGTTCCTTTTAGCGCTTAGCTCCATCGCCAGGTTGGCTTTCGGTTCTCGGACTTTTTTAACACACACTTCATGCTTTGATCTCTGCCTAACAGGTCACGTTTCGTGTCGCTATTTTGCCAACCACCGCACTAACCTTAAATAACCTGTAATTTTTGATAATGTCAATAAAATATCTCTATCGGCATGGAGTTCCTGGTTGTTGCGTAAATTCCACTATACGATAAAATAGCATAAATTACTTTTAGCAAATATAAAATGTCTCCCACTGGATTCTACACCACACTCCTGGCCATTTGATCGACAAGCCCGAACCTGGTTCCTTTACACTTCAGTTGTCTACCATTTTGAGTGCCTTATCTACTCGGCCATGGTGGAGCAAGTCTTTTTTATGGTGAGCGTTTTTTCCTACACTCCTGTGGACCTCTGTCTTCGAGAAAATGCCTCAGCTTTCGGGGGCCAAAACCCCTAGACTCGCTACGCTCACATTTCGTATGAAGCATTCGGCCCCTAAAAAGACTTATTCGAAAAAAAGACATAATTTCAACAAACAAAACCCAAAGGTTGGATAAGATATAAGATAGAATGTTACCGAGCTACACATTGCTTGGTTCTCGCATGTTGCTTGGAGTATAAAAATTTAAACCTCGCACTATTTGTAATTATGTGAAACCCATGGGAAGCCTTACGTATTAGCCAATTATGGAGAATTTTCATAATTTGGCGACTTGCGTATATCTATATAAATAAAATTAGACTTTTGTCTGTACATTTCTTGGAATTCAAAAATTTTGCGATTTCTATCCGTTTCAAGCACCCGGGAATCCGATGCGACCCTCAAAAGAAAGTTTGTCTGTCTGTCATTCTGTCCGTGACGCTTTTTCTGTTTAAGCATCACGTAAAAACGGCTGAAGCGAATGATATGAAATTGGGTGTCATGATAGGTGGTCACTCAACTTAAAACACAGGCGTCGAATTTAAAAAAAATCTTGATTGGATTTTGAGATTTTGCGAAAATCGTTTCAAACTGCGTAAATTTGTGTTCAAGCATCACGTAAAAACGACTGAAGCGAATGATATGAAATTGGGTGTCATGATAGGTGGTCACTCAACTTAAAACACAGGCATTGAATTTATAAAAAATCTTGATTGGATTTTGAGATTTTGCGAAAATCGTTTCAAACTGCGTAAATTTGTGTTCGCACATCACGTAATAACTGCAAAGGTGAAAAAATGATATTTGGTGAAATGATAGGTGGTCACTCACCTTAAACTATAAGCATCTAATTTTAAAAAATCGATCCGACTTCGAGATTTTGCGAAAATCGTTTAAAACTGAGTGAATCTTTGTTCCCGCATTACGTAATAACGACTAAAGCGAATGATATGAAATTTGGTCACATGATAGATGGTTGCTCAAAATAAACTATAGGTATCCAATTTTTTAAACATTTTCATTAGATTTTGAGATTTTGTGAAAATTCTCTCAAAATACGTTTATATTTCTTCAAACATCACGTAATAACAACTAATACGAATGATACGAAATTGAGTGATATGATAGGTAGTTGCTAATCTTAATTTATAGGCGTTGAATTTTAAAAATATTTTGATTACATTTGGAGATTTTGCGAAAATCGTTTTAAAATGCTGACATTTTGTCCAGCATCACGAAATAAAGACTGCAGGAAATGAAACGAAATTGGGTGACATGATAGGTTGTCACTCAACTTAAATTCTAGGCTTCCAATTTTTCAAAGATGTTGATTAGATTTTGAGATTTTGCGAAAATTATTTCTATATTCGTAAATATTCGTTCGCGCATCACATAATTACGACTAAAGCGAAAGAAATGATATTACTTAGTAACTCTCTTAACCTGTAATATTTTAACAATACATAAAAATTATAACTTCGCTTTCTTTACTTTGGCAACATACTCCATCCATTTTGTGTACTACTACAATGCTGACGAAAGTTCTTGCTTTTTGGAAATTTGCATTCACTAACCCGTCAAGGACGGGTACTTCAGCTAGTAGTTAATAATTAGCTCTAAGAAAACAGTAATTCATATGTTTTCTTTGATAAAAACTACGGAACAGGTAGGATAGCTTGCCACCAATGGCGACTTTTCATTATTTGGCGATTTAGACTTGCTCACAACCTATAATTACTGTTCATTTAAGGTTACCGAAAAACCGTTATCCATATTTTCATTCACATAATCCTTTGCAGATTGGCGTACTTAGCACCACGACTTGTACCATCTGGAAGCGCTGGCAAATATCCAAAGTGTACTTACTATAACTGCTATAATGGCATAGTTAACGCCGCCAATTATTTCTACTGGTAGCAAATAATCCAGCTGGACCGAACCGGCTTTAAAATAATCTGCATTTTAATTATTTTTCATTTTCAAGATATTAGTTATTCTGTTTTGGAAAAACGAATAATCGGCAATTCTAAACTTCTGTTGTCTAAGCGAACTTACTATTTGAAAATTGTCAACCCCAGACAGCACAGCAAACTTGCAGCAAGCTTGATTTATCAAGTCAATAAACTTGAATTAAGCTTGAAATTTTCAAGCGTGTAAGCTTAATGCAAGCTTGAATCAAGTGTTTTAGTTTACACTTGCCCAGCTTGCATTAAGCTTGACATAGCAAGCTTAATAAAAGTTTCCTCAATACACGGGGCGCCGGTCGGCGAACTCGCCCACATATTTTATTTTGCCACGCATTTTCCCCTCTATGCTGAAATTTAAATTTAATTTAATCTGTTTCCATCAAGTGTCCACGGCTAGAATAAAACGCGGGACCTTCGGGTTGGGAGGCGAGCATCCTAACCGTTGCGCCAATCTGAGTCGGGCTGATATGACTAAAGTTATAAGTGACTTATCACGCCGTTTTCTGGCCAGATTGATAAGTGGCCGATGTGTTATTTGTTTCTTTTATTTGATTTTATTCTTTTATTGATTTCCATGGGATGCATCAAAATTAAAATAATGTTATGTGTGATTTAGAGACTCTACTAATAGGGAAATAAACATAATATAAACTTAACAGCAGCACACGTTTTAAAACTTTCAATATCGCTTGTTGGGCAATATTGGCCAAAATCGAGACAAACGACTGATTTTGAAATCAATTTCGTAGTATAATTGTATTTTATTTTGAAGAATTTCCATATTTGGAAATATAGAATCTTTTTTTTTATTCTATGGTCAAGTACATTAATGACTGATGATAAATTATTTTGTAGCGGCCGGAAACCGCCTCATTCTACCACCCATAAAGTGAAGTGTATTAACTAACTAAATTGTGTTAATTATATTAAAATTTATTTTTAGGGCTAATTAATTAGTTGATGGAATTACTAATGTTAATTAGATGTATATAAAACTAAAACTCCCCTCGTGTTACACTTCAGAGGGCTTATCCCATTCATTCCTTCCCCTTGCGTGTTCTAATGTCCAGGTTTTGTGCGATAATAAAATAAAACACAACTTTTAGACTTTTCAATGTCCATTCTCCTTCTCGCCTACAGCGACAGATGGCGCCATCAGCGCAATAATCAAGCTAATGGGTTGAACTGTCAAGCTTGTATTAATACGTCAAATTCAAAGAAATGTCAAGCTTGATTTAAGCTTATGTGCTGTCTGGGACTTTGTGTAACACATTTTGAGTTATTTATTTCATATTCTTTTTAATTTGGCTTAAAGTGGGTGTAATTCTACTTCACGTTAGACAATTTCACGTGATTCTACATACTTGGAATTGCTTTGTTGCAAAGGAATGAATGATTTTATGCCAAATCTGGCAGCCATTATATTTTATTTTTTCCGTTTTTTATTAATATCTTCTAAAATAATTCGATTTTCGAAATTTAAGTCACCTTCTCAGGTTCCTCGGAATTTTCCGCATTCGGGAACATTTTCTCGAAATTCAAATCCCCACGGTTTATGAGAAGATAGGTCAACAAGCTCTGACAGCGTCGACAGCAGCCTTTACTTTTTTTTTTAGAATAGAGAGATTTTATATTTTACGTCATTTTCAATCGTTTTTGCTCCTTTGCCCTCCGAAAAAGAGGTCTTCCGATCGTCCTAAAGAAAAAAAATAACTACACGATCGGAAGGAGTTAAGCGTTTTCTTTCTAATGAGACCATCATTTTCGAATCAGCTGCATTTCCTGATTTAAAAAAAATAAAAATTGAGGATCCTTTTTTCGGGCAAATTTGGAAGAATTTTGTAAAGTGCCTCCTCTCGCAGCTCTCATCGAAAAAGCTATGGATTATTTCGACTAAAAAAATATATGGTTGCGGATAAACTCTTCTGCTTTCGTTTAAAAACATGAAGTGTCTAGCATAAGGTTTCGGTCAGTTAAAAAATTAATTAGTAAAACCCGTACAATGATTTCGGTGCGTTCCGAAAAAAGAATGAGACTTCTCCTGAGTCCCTGTCACGTGCGTCCGCCATTGCCAAGGGCGACCGCACGTGAGGCACAGATTTTTTTCTTTTCTCTCGAGTCAAGCGGAGGCAGAGAGGAGGGGTGTATATTAGGCGAAGTGCCAGGTCCATCGCGAGGCAACCCGCGAAGCGGGCAATAAGACAAAATTGGCTGTGTGGAATACCTAGTCCCATAGGATATAACTCCAGTTATTTGGTTGTGAGTTATTACAAGATGTGAGGCATTAAGGAGGGCCTACAGTCATCGGCCGGGGGCGTCAGATTTTCGACGAAGAAGGTCTTCAGCAAAAGAAAAGAAAAAACAAAAGCAGTATCTTTGACAGAGGCAATCAGTAGTTTAGTCCAGGTCTTGAAGCAGGAAGACCCTTTGAGTCTAGTCGTGTTGTCAGGATTTCAGAAGTCATAATCGGAAATCTCACCTAGCAAATCATTGGGAAGGCTATTTAATTTGTCTTAAAAAATTGTGCTTGTTTTTTGATGATACAGTTTAGGGGCGGTATTTTAAGGTCGCGCATAACAACTTTATTTTCCATATAACGGGGGAGAGTCTAATCCTTCTCAGAATTTTGTTGTGTTCAATAGATAAAATCTTTAGATTCGTCTGAGCTGTGTGGCCCCAAATAGGACTGGCGTATGTGCCAGCGGGAAGGACAACCATATTGTATAATTTTATTTTGTTCAGAATTCTAAGACCATTCTGATAGAGGAGCTTAGCAACAGAATTTTGGACCGTAATCATTTTGTTTCTGGCATAAACGACCTGTGGCTTACAAGTTAGCCTGGAGTCAAACATAACTGTCAGATATTTGCAAATCTTGCCCCACTCCATTCGCCTATTGTTATTGTAAAAGTGACATGGCAATTTTACATGATCGTGTAAAGTGTATAGCTTGACACTTTGAGTAATTTACTTTAAGTTTCCATTTAACGAACCAATCCTCAAAAATGTTAATGTGGTGTTGAATTGTTTTGACCATATTAGAGAGTTTTTGCGGTACGTTTCTTCCTCCGCTAACGGCAATGTTAGCTACTAAACTGGTTTTCGACCATATCCCGCGTGCTCACGTTTAAAGGAGGTTAGCGTAGCACGCTATTTCTCCAAGCTAAGCTGATGCTGATTACGGTAAACGTTGTCCTAAACAAGATGGCTGACAGACGGGTGTGTGGAGAAGCTTTCCCCAGGTTCACAACCAGGCCATGATAAATGAGCAAAACTAGTATAATGGCATACTTTCACATTTTATTTTAACATATCAACACACAAACATCAAAATTATAAAGTTCTACGGTGGCTGGGCAGACCCCTCCAAAACGCAGGTTCACTAGACAACTGCTAAGACGTGAATGATGACGAGAAATTCAAGCCAAGAAAGTAGTACAGAAGCAAAACACGCCACAGGGCACGCCAAACAAAGTGCAAAAGTAACTAGACGCCAGTAGACGTTAAATACATTTCTATATAATTATTTTTGAATCCCCGACGCGCCACAGGATAAAACAAAAAATCTATCAGCTAAATTGTAACCCAAAAGAAAGCCAAAGTTATTTATAGATTTGATACCATATATGGTCAAAAACAAACCATGGAAACAGAAATGCTAGGCTTTACCAATGCAAAAGTGAAATAAAAAGGAAAAATAAATGAAAACGGAAGATAGCTTTTAAATACGGTAGGTGCAGAAATAAAAACTTTACAGGCGAAGGGAAGAGAAATCCAAATCGAAAGTGCATAGAATAAATTTTGAACACAGATTAAATTTAGAAATAATTAACAATTAAGTAATTGATAATTAAAAATAAGATATGTGATGATCTGTATCACATATATCTCCCCAACACCCACCAAAAAAAAAAAAAATACCTACATATGGGTAAAACAAGAGAAACCAGCCACCTATACATACATTAAAATACAAAAAGAATATTCCAAAAAGAATTGCAATGAATATACTTGAGTAGTAACACAGTTAAATACAAATATGCAAAACATGTCGACATGTTTGAAAATTTCAAGCATGATTTACTCAATGTAGTTCAGCAGTCTCTATCTACTCAATTGTAACCTTAGTTTTCCTGTAAACAGTCCGTTGCAACTTATACGTAACAGTCCAGTGCAATTTGCAATGAATGTAAATGTTCAATAGGTACCTTCTAAAACTTACATCTACATATATCAGGTAAAACATTCTCAAAATAGATGGCTACTTTTTACAAAAATAATACATACAACAAAAGCAAATAAAAATCAGTGTCAAATTACAATAACCCTTTAACAGATCGTAGCCAAGGGGGTGGGGTCATAACCCCCCCATGAGGAATTTTTTGCCATACAAAATGTATATTCTTCACTATATTATCACACACACGTGTACATTTATATGAGTTGTAGTAGTTAGAGATGAGTTCGGGCTCATTTTTTGAAGCCCGAGCCCGCAGACTTTTAATCCGAGCCCGCCCGAGCCCGAGCAATATTATTTGGGTCGGAGCCCGAGCCCAAAATTTCAGCTAAAGCTAAATAAAATTCAATAAAATTCAAAGAAGTAATTCTTTGATAGAATACAATAAATTTTGCCGTTTGTGCAAATTAAAGACAAATATAGTTGCAAATTTTTAATGCTTTCTAATAACTTTCCACTGCATCTTTATATCTATGTTTATGAAATAATGTTCGATCTCATGACTAACTAAACAATATAAGCCGCCGTTCTGAAATACCCAAAGAGCTTCACGCACCTTCTAAGCACCTGTGCCGCTACTTTTTTTTATAAGTACTTTTATTTTCCACATGAGTCACTACTAAAAATCTTTTTCAAGGAGTTTGTTCAATAAAATGGAAATTTTTCACGAGCCCGAGCCCGAACGCAATTGTGAATTACAGAGCCCGAGCCCGGTTCGGTCCCGGGCTCGGGCTTTCGGGCTCGGGCTGAGCCCGTCTCATCTCTAGTAGTAGTCGTAACCCCCCTTCCATGAAAAATTTCTGGCTACGCCCCTGCCCTTTAACATTCACTTCAGTACTAAAATGTTGTTGTAAGCATAAAAACTTACAAAAGTGTGAAACACAAATCTCTTCTCAATAAGAAGCTAAATCTCTTCTCAATAACGGGGCGATTTGGACTTGCAATTTGGAACGATTTAGCTTTGGGGAAAAATTGAAACAGGGACCGCCAATAAGAAAAATGTGACAAACCAGACATGAAAACCAACAACCAAACTGAAAAGCAAAACCTCGAAACAAACTATTGTGCCTAATCCTTTTTTTTTTTTTTTTTTACAAAAACTCCATTACATGAATTTTGCGAGAATAGATACATATCATACAGTACACTGAAGTGTACATCTTTAAAAATACTGGACCAGCCAGGTAGAAGCAAGATATTCTACAACAGTATACTAAGCAAGGAAGTGTCTGTGGGATCCTCCACAAACACACCATTACCAAAAAGACGACATGCATCTACCTTCTAGGCCTTGAATTATAGTGATTATACGAAGTTGCAGGTAGATTAACATCAGTTGCAAAATTATCATGGGAGTGATTACTACCAAATGAAGAAAGATATTCATTACGAAAATATAAAGATATATAAAGATATTCAATATAAAGAATATCTTTATATATCTAATAATATCTTTATATATCTAATAAAGATATATAAAGATATTCATTGCAAAAATTAATCTGTCAATATGTATTCTCTGAGGTACAAGATGAGGAGCATGCAACAGTCGAATTGAGAAAGAAATAGGTGAATGTTTTTGAATGATTTCATACGGACCAGTAAATTTTGGTTTGAATTTATCTAGAGACTTTTTATAAACAATGTCATTTACTTTTAACTCTCTGAGCTTGGCATGCTGTGAGTGTCTCTGAAAGCGACTTGCCTGAGCAGAGGTTATATTCAGGGCTAAGCTTTTCTGTACATACAATCCAACTCCTTCATTAATTTATATGTGTGTTTGTCATTTAAATTTGGTGGAGGTGCCTGAAAATTAAAAGTGTCAAAAATAAGTGATAATTCTCTACCAAAATGTAACAGATTGGATGTAAAACCAGTAGTTGAATGTGTCGAACCATTATACAAAGTCTTGTGAATTAAAATTGCGTGTTCAAAATTGCGGCCCTCAAGTAATAATGAATTTACAGAGTATTTAATTGAGGTATTAATACGTTCCGCTATTGAGTTACATTGTGGGTGACCAGCTGAAGAATGATTAATTTTTATGCCAAGTTTATCATGAAAATGATTGTAAACTGAGGCAACAAACTGTGGCCCTAAATCTGACAAAATTACAGCAGGCATTATATTTTTCACACATTAGTAATTTAGTTTCTGGATGAATAAAAAATGCAGGATGAGTTTCAGAGGAACCATTAAATACAATTTCATTATAAATTACAGACAACTCAGGATCAGCATTTTGCTCTCTGAAAAATGTTTCATTAGGTATTTCTAGAAGTGGATCAGTACCAGTGGCATTGCTTCTAACCGAAAAGTTTACATACTCAACATTTTTATGAACACTATCAACAATAGGTAAAAGACTCTTATCAAAAATTAACTGTGGATTATCATCAAGAGTTTGCGTAACAGATTCAAAATTGCCTCTGGAAAAATAATCAGCTAATAAATTTTTAGAGCCTGGAATATGTTCAAACTTAAAAGTAAGATAACTCCATTAACCATCTAGTAACTATGTCAGGTGGATTGGTTGTTTTTTTATACCTCTTCAGAGGAGGCTTGTCAGACAAAATTACAAATTCCCTGTTATATAAATAATATTTAAACGCAATTACAGCTTTAAAAATAGCCATTAAATCTTTCTTAATTGCAGGATATCTCTGTTAAGCTTTCTTTAAAGTTTCTGAAAATGTCTCTTTGAACAGTCTAAATAATTTAATTTTGTTACCTCATGAATCTATTGAGAACATAAAGTAACAAAAATTCTGGACTGCAATAAAATCTCTTTCGGCTAAATTAACTCAAATCTGATTGGCGCAATCCTTGCGAATAGTTCAGAAGATTCACACAGGAAAATTTCATTTAAAAATACCTAATACTTTCTGAGAAAAATGATTAGGCGTTAAGGCACTTTTCTCCATAGCAAAGCATTGGGACTTGAATCTCCGCAAGCCGACTACAGAGGCCTCTTAAGGGCTTGTCTTCCTTTCCACTACTCGCTTAAGCTTGCGGTCATAGGCTCGATTCTCACTCATCCCCTGGTTGTTTAAATTTCCGTTCTCTATGCTAATAAAAACTGTCATTGTGTTGTCCACCTTATTCGTCGAGGGTTTATAAGCAGATTCTTGGAACAACTAAACAAATCCGAAAACAAATGTTCCAAATACAACAACAAGAAGATAATCGTCTCTAAAACGCACTTTAAGCAGTGACTGTCCACAAAATTAAATATATTGGAAGACATTATTATATTTGGATTTAGGTTCTATAAAGACTTTAATTTGGGCCTCTCTACCAACCTTTAATACTTGCAGACCGGAGGAACTAGGAAAAATATTTCGCAGATCGTCGTCAGTCCAAAATAAAAACCTATATAAAAATAAATACTATTCTACTTAATCAAACCACATGTCTTGCAATTATAAGTTTTTGAATTTAAACGTTGCTTATGTATTTAGGTTCATGCTTGACGAAATTAGTTGAAAAACCTTAGATGCTATTCAAACGTTATTTTTTATTTATTTATTCTTTCTTCGGACCAGTAACAAAGCTCCCCGGACTAGTGGTTTGGAAACACTGGTATAGTGAAATAAATTTTCGTGGAAACTCGCTCTTCGGTGCAGAGGGGGGAGTAGAGGTGTCTTGAGCTACCACTCCTCTGATTAATTTAAAATACAATGAAAAATTTTGTACTACGGTTATTTATTTTGGAGTATTTTAGTACTCTGTACGCAATAAAATGTATGGCAGTCTGAGTTTGAGTTATTTGTATCATAAAAATCCATATTAAACTGTTAAAAAGAATGAATGTGGCCAATGAATACCTTCATTACTATGGAGAAGGTGGGAGTCAAATACCCCCCACCCTCCGGTCCCGTGTTCTATCTTGACCGGCCTGTGTACCATTGCATTCTGTATAATCGGACACTAATATCATTAAAAAAAATATTTAGTTTAAAAACGTATAATATAATGTTTTTAATGTTTATTGATGCAAATAGTTTATTATTCATCTAATTAAAATTTTATATAGAAATTTTAAAAATATTAAAGCTTAAAAAATTCAATTATTTATTATAAAAGAATGAAAATTACTCACAAAAGTATTCGCTCAGTAAGCGTTTCAAGCTAATACTTTTTTTAAATAATTAATTTTACAATAACCAATTGAGATTAAAGAGTTTATAGCTTTAGTAAGCGTTTGTATTAAACAAACTGCTTTCATTTTTAATGGCTCTTTCTATAAACAAACCGAGGGTCTTGCTATGGGTAATTCTCTCTCACCTCTCTTATGTGATATTTATATGCATTATTTTGAAGAGAAACTCTTCAAGGTCTTTAATTTTCCGTGCTGGGTCAGATATGTTGACGATACTTTCGTTCTAGTGGATTCCAATTGTGATATTTCTAATTTACTTTTGATCGTTAATTCTGTTGATCCGTGTATCCAATTTACTCTAGAAGAGGAGTGCAACAATTCTTTACCTTTTTTGGATGTTCTTGTTTCTAGGAATCCTGACGGTTTCTCTACTTCTGTTTTCCGCAAGCCCTTTTCTATATCTTTACCTCCTCATGCCCTATCTAATCATCCTTACCAGCAAAAACTTTCTGCTTTTTACACTTATGTGTTTCGTGCTATCAAAATTTGCTCTGATTCTTCTTCTCTTAATAATGAAATTAGTTACTTAAAATCCTTAGCTGTTTCTCGTGGTTTTAGCCCCTCTATTATTGATAAAGCTGTTTCTAAATTTAATAAGCCTAATACTTCTACTAATACTATTAATTTTCACAACGAATTAATTGTACTACCTTTCTTTTCACCTTTATGCTACAAAATTTCTAAACTTCTCAAAAATTTCGGTTTCAAAGTCATTTTTAAACCTGTTAATAAACTTAAATTTTCTTCCCTTAAAGATCCTATTCCTACTGAGAACCGTTGGGGTGTTTATTATATTCCTTGTGAATCTTGTGATTTGGGCTATATTGGTCAGACCAGAAGAGCTCTCAAATTTAGGCTCAAAGAGCATGAGAGATATGTCTCTAAGCACGAACTTTCCAAATCTTCTATTGCCTCACATTGTTGGAATTCCAATCATCGATTTCAGTTTTCTAAGGCTAAGATTTTGTGCACTCCTCAGTCTTTGTCCCATCTGGATTTTTTGGAAGGTTTTTCCATTACCCAGCACTTAGATCGTCTTGTGAACGATGGTTCTTCCGTTCCGTTCGTTCATTCTGCTTGGAAGTTGCTGTTGTAAGGTTCTTTTCACTTTCTTCGTCTACCCCCCCCCTTTTTTTTCCCCCCTGTTTCTTTAATGTGTATGTACGTGTGTTACTGTCTTTCTTTTTCGTTTTTATTTAAAAAAAAAATAAAATATTATATATATTTATTGTGCTGTCCTGTTCGTGGTTTTTATTTAAAAAAAAAAAAAAAAAAAAAAAAAATACGTGTGCTGTTTGTTTTTTGTTTGTTTGTTCTGTTTTCTCTTTTTTGTGTGTGTGTTTGTACTTGTGTGTTCCCTTTTTTATTTTTTTCTTTATTCCTTTTTTATTTCTGTATTTTTTGTTCTTCTTTCCTTTCCTTTCTATCCCCCTTTTTAATTTTTTTCTCCCCTCTCCGTGGTTTTGTTCGACTTTTCTTTGCCCCTTGTGGCAACATCTTGCTTGTTTTTTTTTCACTTTTCAGTTCCCTGTGTTCTTTACGTCGAAGGGCTTGGACTGATGAAGTTCAAAACAATTTTTGAACGAAACGCGTATCCTTTTTCCTTTTACTTCTTATGTGTGTTTTTTACAAAGTTTTTTAATTACTTTAACCAATACTTTGTTGGTTTGCTTTGAGCATTTAAAAATTAATTTAATCTTTTTGACATAGATTGAATTTATTTTTTATTTTTTATGAATTCTGATTTTATTTTGTCCCACTCATTTTATTTCATTATTTTCTACTGTTACTTTGAAGGAATAACATATTTTTGAATTCTTGGCTCTTATGCTCTACAAATGTGCTTTACTGGGTTAAGATCTTTAAACTGAGTTGGACATATAATTGTTTTGGGGGGGGGGGCAATTATAAAGCAGCCAGAAGTGTACATTCAAAGCAATATGCTCTTCAAGTCATTGTCTTGATAGTAGAATTTGTAACCATTCTTACGACCAAGCTTTATTGCTGAAGATCACAAATTCTTTACAAAATGTCTATATAAATATTGATCTATTATATAAACTATAAATTCAATATTTCTTAATCTAGGTGGTGGCATGCAACCTCAAACCTTTACTTCCCACCCTCATGCTTAACTGTTGGAATTAAGTTCTGCTGTCAAAATTCTCTTGTTTTTCTTCAAATCATTATTTTAAAATTTACTTTGGTATACAAATATTATCTTGTTCTAAAAATCAAATTAAAGTTTTTCATCTCTTTTGCAAATAAAAGGTGAAGTTTTCTTTCCTTCCTTTTCTTCTTTCTTTTTCTTTTTTCTTTCTTTCTTTTTTTTTTTCTACTTAACGCAGAATTTCTTTCTTGCCACTCGGTCACGATACCCGTAATCATAATTGGATGTTTGGGAGTTTTGGTTTGAGAGTGCATGTCAACAACTACAGTAGATTGGATTTATAGATGATATCATGGATTATATACGTAAATATATTGACATTTTGGAAAAGAGTTTGAAATCTTCAAGCTCAAGCTTGAAGGATAAAGGTCGGTCTTAGAAGTGATTATAAATTCTATCAAGACAGTGACCTGAAGCATACTGCTTTGAATGCACGAATCTGACTGCTTTATAATTGTTCCCAAATCAATTGAATGTTCGCCTCAATCTCCCGATCTTAACCCAGTGGAGCACATTTGGGAATAAATAGAGCCAAAAATTGGAAAGCATGCTATTTCTTTAAAGTAAAAGAAGAAAATAATATTACAAAAATGAGTAAGACAAAATAGGATCAGAATTAAAAAAAAAAATAATTAATTCAATCTATGCCAAAAAGATTAAATAAAGTTTTAAAAGCCCAAAGCAATCCAATAAAGTATTAGAGTTTTATTTCAATTGTTTAAAAAATATTAATATGAATCTATTTAGTGTGCAAATACCTTTTGAATAATTTTTATTTCCTTATATAATTAAATTTGCTTTTATTTTATACTTCAGTTACTTCATATTTTCAAATTTTTTATGCAAAATTTTAATTAGATGTATAATAAATCATTTTCACCATTAAATAAATAAGAAAAAAATATTATACATTTTTAAACTTGTTACCTTTTTGAAAATGATACTGGCGTCCTATTACTTTTGTGAGACACTATATACAAAGGTCGATTCGACTGCAATACAATTCGTGCGCTAACATGTAGGTGTTATTATTTTCAAAATACATATTTAAGAAATGATGATATTCTGAAAAGTAAGTAATAATGCAACTATCTACTTATACAAAACACTAGCGTACGCGATACCAAAATCGACGATATTTCTACGCTACGAATGTCAACAACTAGATGTAACCATTAGCGTAATAACAATAACACATGCGCAAAATTCCAAGTTAACTGTTCTTTGACGTCAAATGAAGCAAGCATATTTGTTATTGATTACGTATGGCACGCAGTAACCGGATTACAAAACAACAATGCGCACTCGAAAATGCAAGATCCTGGGATTCCAAAATTCGGATCTTTTCACAGCTTTAAAATATCGAATTTAGAATACTTGGCACGTTTATCGCACATAAAAAGAAAAAAATAGCCATGCAGTGGGATAAAGCACAATTTAGCCATTTCCTGTTTTGTACCATTGTTATTATTGTAACCAAGAATGGGTATTTAATGACGCAATCGTACTATAAAGCACCAGGTTGCTAACTTTGGTACAGTAACCCCGCAGCAGCTGTAATTAAGAAGCAGTGGCGTAGCGCAGCTTTTAAAGTAGGGAAGCAACTTTATAAATTCATTAGAAGAAATATATTTGCAGTTTTATATACATACGCACACTAATATAAAAAAAATTACACACAATTACTCAAAGAAGACTTAATTTTACAGATATGTAATAAGTAAGGTAATAAGGGTGTAATAAACAGATAAAAGTTATCATTTATAACTGAGCTTGATTCTTCTGTTTTTCTTACTAAATATATCTATAACTTCATCTAAGAAAATGGGTTTAGACTGAAATGTTTTCAAAAATGTCTTTTCGATGTTCATCAGTGCTAGAGATGACAGCCTGTCCTGCTTTACTGAATTTCTCAAATAATTTTTTAATCGTTTCAAAGCCGAAAATGAGCGTTTATCTGCTGCACTCGTCACTGGTATAGTTAAAACCAGCTCGCACAATTTGAAAACGTCAGGAAAAACTTTTGAAAGTTGAGTAACATACATAAATTGGTATAAATCGTACACACTTTCTTTTATCATATCTGCATCTGAAAATATAACTATAAGTTCACTCTTCAGAGCAACAAAATCAAAAAAAGCCCCATAATTTTCTTTTAAATTCAAGAAAGCTTTTTCAGGGAATGAGACTTTATATGTCGGAAAAAATTTGCCATCAAGGAGACTCAAAAAAAGAAGCTTATTATTGTCTGAAAACCTCAGAGAAATATTCTAGCACACAACATCAATAATCTCATAAAAAAGCCGTTTATAAGAGGCTTTTCTTTCTTCCCCACTTATAGAGTCAATTCGAATCCTTTTTGGGCGAGCCTCATCATTTGAAAATAGAAAATTTTCAGTTTCATTCCAAAATCTGTCAAATTCTTCCCGCAATTTCTGCATGGAGCGCTTAAAAACTTCTATTTGCGAATTGCAGAAAGCGATGTCACACCTCTTTGTTTGTAAAATTTTGAACAGAGCATCTGAATGTGGGAAAATTGGAGAAAATATTTTCAGCATGAAAATGAAATCAAAATCCCTTAAAATCGAGAGAAGTCCGCGGGCAGAAGAAATTGTTTCCGTATTCCATTTTTCTGGATTTTCAATTATCGAAAAGAATAAGTTATCAATTCCTTCTCTGTTTTCATAGACAGATTCAACGAGGCGGCTATGATACTGCTATCGAGTTGGTGCTATTGAAGGAAATCTTTTCCTTAGGAGGGTGTCGAGGGTTTTCGTAGATTTTGACAAGAACGTTCTAAAGCCAGAGAGAGTAGAAAAGAAGACCTTAATAAAACTGGCTGATTGTGCTAAAACTAAATTTAATCTGTGTGCATAACAATGCACAAAAATAGCGTTTGGGTATTTTTCGCGAATTTTTTTCTGTACTCATGCATGTTCTGAAGCCATAACAGCAGCACCATCAAGTCTGTGCAACAAGTTTTGAAACACATTCGAATTCATTTAAAATTTCTACAGCATGATTATATAAAGAATTCGCTGTACGATAAGAGCTTACATCTATAAAGCGCAGAAACCTTTCTTCGATATTACCGTCAACCGTGACATAGCGAAAAACCGTAGAAAGTTGGCACTTTATCATTACATCTGACGTCTCATCAAGAATTACAGAAACAAACTTTGCTTCTGAAACTTCTTCTTTTATTTTTCTTATAATCAGTTCAGAAATGGTATGTATTAATTCATTTTGGATGTCAGGAGAAGTACCGCGAAAAACTGTTGACGATTCTAGGTGATTCTGCAAATCTGAATCATAACGAGCCAGCATCATCAAAATCTCACTATAATTTCCTTTGTTACAAGATTCTATGGTTTCATCATGTCCCCGAAACTCTAATCCTTGTGACCCCAGAAAACAAACTGCTGTAATTAACTGACCGACAATTTTTCTATTTTTCCGAACTTTATCATTGTGTTCCTCAACTGCTTTTTTGTACTGACTGCTTAGAAAAAATTCAATTCTATTATTTTTACCAAACAGTGTACTTTCTTTCATACATGCAATGTGGTTAACTGATAGTCTATGCCTTTTTTTCCGATTTGTAACTGTTATTTATATCAGTGTAGCCGTCTCTATTAAATGCATTTTTTCCCTTTGAGAACAAAAGACAGGGCCAGCAAAATAGTTTGTTTAATTTATCACAGCCGCACAACCATGGAATAGTGTCATATAAATTAGTATTGAAGTGCCGTGTGCAAGTTTTTATTTTGGTATGCAAATCTAAATTAGGTTTAGGTGCTCCTTCTTTTATTACCTTATGTTTATCATTATAAGGGAATGAGCTAAATGGTGTTTCAAGCAGCCTTTCAATAACACAATGGTGATCGGTTGAATTTGACAGGTTTGTATTTAAATAAATAACTAAATAAATAAATTACTGCAATGACATTGTCTCAAAAACACAACTCACTGAATTTGTCTTTCAAAAACAGCGCAGCTTGTTTGAGAATACAATGTTAATAACATTAAAAAATATATCATCACTGCCAGAAAGAGTCCAAAAAAAAAAAAAAAAAGAATAAATGAATCCCTTTAAATTTTCCACCTGCATGCATAACGAGTGAAAATTCCGGATTACACATCCCCATTTCCCCTTTTTTTCCCCTTTCGGAAGCAGTAGGACGATTGCTTCCGAGCTCCCGGACTCCACGGTGTAACGGGGCTTCGATTTTCTCCTCTCTCTCTTCCCCCTTTCTTTCAGAACTAAAAAAACTGTTTGGTGTGGAAGATGGGATACATATTGCTTCCACATCACGTTGTGCTACTGCTCTCAAGCCTTTCTACTTCCTCGCAATTTTCGCTACTGGGCAAAGCGCGTTTAAACAACTTTAGGTTTGTTGAAGAAATATTTTTTTGATTTCTAAAACAAAATTGGCAGTAAAAATTATTTTAAATTTTTGAAGGGAAGCAATGCTTCCATTACATCCATGGACACATCCGCCCCTGTTAAGAAGCATTTCTGTATTAACGTATAAAACACGTTATCACCCAATACAGTATTTTTCTTGGAGGAGAGAAGACTATTCATTCCTCCAAGAGTATTTTTATAGTAAATTTATGAGTGGAAATGTCACCAGTTACGTCAGTTTGAAATGTTAGTACTTCGCATTGCCACCATCGGCTTTTATAGTCACACCGCCAAAATTTGTAGCAACCCTAACTTAAATAAATTTCATGACAAATACTATTAAAACGAAGAAACATGATTTTCGTTGAAATGAGTCTAATAATTGGGCCAACACTGCACCGAGTGTAAAGAACAGTAAGGTATGGGGTGGTGGTTAGTTTAATTTATTTTAATAATCGCTTGTTTCTTAATGAGCCAATTTTGTTATCAAATAACCTGCGTCTAATCACTAAGTAGCTGAGTGTTGTGTGTATAATTGTCTAAATTATTATTAATTTTAGATGAAACACGAGACGGCATTGCGAGAAAAACTGAACATCGAAAACAAAGGTATGATAACCAGTTGAGGTTTTTCACCCAAATCCAGGACCAGAAAACGAGCAAAATACTGTGCGTGGAGGAATGAGTTTTGGCAACCTTTACAATGAAAATGGGTATAGAAAACGTGAAAATAGGTATAGAAAGATGGATGGAGGTTCTAAAACTGAAATTTATTGGAACTTAATAGCTGAAGTTGGCATGTAGTTAAATGAGATTAAAATCCCAAATCTTAAACTTATATAAAGTGGTACGCTAAAATGGACCATGTACAATGTAATAGACTAATCGATCACTTAATTTTACAATTAAAAGAAAAAACAAGCTCATAAATCACCCCTAGAAACAAGTGAAGTAAAAGTTTTTTTCTTTTTCTTTTTGGTCTTTACTTGACATCTTTTATTTGATTCCAGGAGTGACTTTTGAACATTTTTTTATTTTGTAAAAATACGAGGTTCATTATATGTACATGGTCCATTACTGGTAAAATTGTTTTGATTAATAAATAATAAATATTAAACTAAAGCATTTAGTCCGTTGTCCTTGTTATTTTTTGAATGACTTCTATTACACTAATTCTTTTAATTGACTTTTCCAAACTTCAGTAGGCGTGTTGTGCTGTACTTATGTAAAGAGAAAATTCCCGAGACCATTTCATTTCTTGAAAAAAGTTATTAACATATCCAAGTGAATAATTTAAAATACTACATAAAAATTTTGATTTTATCGTATTATTACTTTTTTATTTTTCACATTTTGGCACCTCTCTAAACATCACATGTGTGCGACAGTACACGTCGTCTTGATGCTATTAATGAAGTAGTTTTTCTTATAGAATAGCATAGGACATCGCAACTTTACGTTCGATGCACGGACTTCAGTGTGTACATGAGTATAGATACGTCATACGAGGAAATAAATAAAATATTAGAGCAACCCATCCCAACATTTCTTTGATGTCATTTTTGCTGCTGCATTAGAGAACTTTTCTGTAATAGACTGACTGTCCACTGTAGTCCACTGAATGCAGTATCGGGTTTCATGGACTAGTGAAACATATTCACTGGGTGTTTCATCAGAATCAGATTCGAACAGTAACTAATGAGATGCGGTTAGGTGAACAATTTCAAGGGAACAGCCGACAGAGCTCTGATATCATATGAATGAATACCAAAGTTCTTTCACTCGTCTGACACGAAAGGCGACGGAAAATGCATTGCATCACTGTCGTGCACACTTTTTGGAAGATATTTTGAATGGGCAACCCTTCTTCTGCCATTTTATTCATTTTATTTTTTCACAAAATAATGCTTTTTTACAGCCAGTAGGGGAGGCCAACGTGACCCAAAGCACAGGAAATGGGTTAGGTGGTCGCACAAAAGACGTGTTCTGAATGCATCCCAATGGCGGGTATCCTGTAGGCGATGAACTCACTGGCGTCGCTTCGTGACCGAACATTTTTTTGAATCAAGCAGCAGTTCCTTTTTTTATATGCTTATTGTTTTTTATTCCCGAAGAGTGGCCAACATTTTGAATCTCAATGCAAACAGCCACGCCCAAAAAGTCATAATTGTGTGCTAAACGCTAAATGAAATATGTCTCCAAAAGCAATTTGGATTATGTTTCCCCCTTCTAGCTCCAACAATAGTGGGACATTTGGGGACAAGGTTGTAAGTCACTTGTGATACGATGCGTCATGACATGCCAGTGTGAAAACAATCTTTGAAAAACATAACAGATATAAACTTTCCCCTCACAGACACAGGCGTATTTATTCTCTCGAAGTTCCCAAATATGTCCTAGCGTTAACCCATTTGCATCAAATACGCGCAATATGTGCACGGCCGCAAACGTTAGAGCGAATATCTGAGAAAATTTTTCATTGGACACTTACTCTCTCCTTGGTTTTTATTTTATTTTTAAAAACGTTTTCGTTTAAATGCTGCAAGATTATCTTCTGACATAAGAGTGATTTGTTACCTGTCCGCTAGAGACAATTTGGTTAAAAGAGGAAATGAACATTTTAAAGCTGTTCTTTTCACTAAAGGATTTCCAAAATTATGACGAACATCCTCAGAATATTTTGAATGACTAATCACGGCAATATGATTTACCAAAAAGGCTTTTAAACTAGTTATTTCTCAAAATCGGTTGAAAATTTTCAAGTCTATTTTTATTTTACTGTTTTAAGAGAATTTGTGCCTTTTTGTTCAGATAGGCATGTCAGGACATTGAAATTAGAATGAAATTTTACCAAGGAAGATTTACAATGCAGAAATTTATTGATTAAAGGAGATCTGAGCAACATGTGTTGTATGGAGAGATCAAGCGCAAGTCACACATATAAGTAAAATGGGGAGCCGGTGGATGAGAGGTTAAGAGCCTGTCGGTGGATGACAGGTTAACCCTTCATAAGGCTGTGGTAAGAATACTTACCACCTACGGTCTATTAAATACAGAAATCAATTATCATTAGTGAATTTTCCGATTTCTGTTCAGCTATATTGGATGTATATTTTTTCCATACATCTAGATTCTAAATTATATCTGGCTTATGAACTTTTCTTTCATTCTTAATTTTTAAGAAAGTTCGAATGATTACTCGAAAATTGAGCATAAGAAGCATCGCTTTTAATTATATATTTTTGCGTTTAATTTCGTGTACAAGCAGCAGGTATTTTTCCGACTTTGATTTTGTGAATAATTAATGTATTCTCCTGCAAAATTTCTATGTTTGTTTAATACTTGTTTCTCCAATTTTCACGTGGGATATTATAGTAGAGAGAAAATATATGAATTAATACTAAAAAATGGGCCAGAAAAATCCCAAGTACTTTCGACTCTGCTCATAAACTCGCCTTATAAAGGGTTAAGAGCCAGTCTTACTCTCCGCTAATCCCCTAACCGTATGGTCGAGAGTTCGATTCTCATTAATTCACTAGTTGTTTGCGTTTGTCCTATGAACTGTAAATTTCCTCCCTCTTTGCTAGTAAAAACTGTCATTGTGTTATCAATTATATTAGACGAGCATTTATAATCGGAGTTTTGGAACCAAGTGAACAAGTCTGAAAATAAATGGTCCGAACCCTACTAGCAATTTTGCTCGGCCCATCACCGGCTGGCTACGTGGCCGGTGGTAGCCCGAGCAAAATTTCTAGTGGGGAATACAACAACAACAAGTAAAAGTCAAAATTAAAATTAATCCTTCCACTAATGTGTAGCACAGTGGTTAAACCCACTGACATTGGTAGATGGCTCAAGTGGAGGAACAGGGTTCTGTCTTCTCTCGGGGCAGTCAGTCTAGCGGTCTGGAGTTTTGGCGGTTTTCTCCAGATGAAACGTGAATACGCGCTAAATACCCAGAAAAGTCCTCTCCCAAGGCATTTGCCCTCCCCCCATGTGTTTGTCCTTGCTTAGACGTGGATTTATAAGCGGTTCCTCGTGACCAAGCACACAAATCCGAATACATGTTCCAACACAACAACAATTAATCTTACCATGTTCGTAATTACTACTATTATGAACATTATCCACTGATGCTCATTTCCATTAATGAAATATCGCCAGAACAAGAAATTAAAAAATTTTCAAAACATCATTGAATATCATCATGCTTATATTTAAAAAGCAAATAATGACAATAATAATAAAGTAGATTCAGAATAAACTAAGTATTTTCTCTGAAAACATCGTCTAACTAAAAACCCTATCTTGTTTAAGATGTTCAACGCTTTTACATTGAACTGAGTACTACGAATGCAGACCAAAAGTAAGTTTCACTTCCAAGTTATGGCCATTTATTAAATAACCTGTACAAAAGCAACACGGCTATGACAGCATACTATGTAAGTTCACTTTCCCACATAGTTCCCAAGAGACTCTAAACATTTCTCCGAACGGACAGCCAACTTCCTGATTGCGGCTACATAGAAATCTCCTCCAGCTCTATGAAACCACACACAAAGACAGCTGCTTTCACCTCCTCATCATTTCGGAATTTTTGGAATCTGTTAAACATAGAGAAGAATCCTTTAATTACCGTACTGGCCCGAATAGAATGCGACCTCGAATATAACTCGACCCGAAATTTTTCATCAAGATAATTAGAAAAATCCTATATTCGGGACTCGAATTTAACGGGAGTCAGTTTTTTAATGGGAAATGATCAGTCAAAAAACACCGCGTTATATCAACATCTCCTAGCTATAGAAGGCCTGAGAACAGAAGCTTTTATGTCATCGCTAGATCTTCTAAGATGACGTAATCGCAGTTTTACTTTCACAAAGAAAACTATTTAAAATTTTTGGTGAATGATACAAATTTTAGAAAATATCTTAGGTGTAAGATAAAAATTAAAATATCTTTCTGATAAAAATTAATTTATTATGATCTATTTCAATATCATATTATATAATTAGTGACAGTTAAAATTTCCTATATGTCGTAAAATTAAGTTTTCTATCTTAAATCATTAAAATGTTTTATGCGGGAGTAAATTCACCACAAACTTTGAAATGTATTACTTTATGAAAATAAATGTGTGATGACGTCATTTTAGTGCACCTAGGGATGACGTAAAAATTTCTGTTCTCAGGCATTGTATAGCTAGGAGGTGTTAGTTATATACGGGAAAATACGGTAGTTTGCTTTTCTGAACGTAAATTAAAAATTCGGAGACATCTTGCTAATAGAAATGTATGATTGTGATTGCGCGAAAGTCATGCTCTTCACTTTTCCCTTTTGGGTTTTAAAACTGAATGGCGTACACATTTTCGACTTATTATGAACAGCGATTCTCAGAAAAATAAAATTTATGTTATCTTTGGTACAATGGCTTCCCTTTAACTCTTCCAGACTCTGCGCCCGCAATTGAGGACACGAAAATGAACTATACAGGATGGCTGTCCTAATTTGCACACAAAAAAGAAAAAACAATTTTCATCGAAAATTTAATTAATAATCAGGATTCTTTTTTTTCTTTTTTTTACAAATTCAATCTTTATTATCAAAAGATAAATATTATTTAATCAGGTCTGAAAGGGTTGAAACGAAAATGATGAAGTTCATATCAGATGAGGCTTTCTCAAACACTTGAGAAAAAATCTTTCGTTAAAGAACCTTTCATTAATCGGAAAGTGGAATATTTCATGTTTAAAAAAACTGCTTTATTCAATGTTTTTTTTTATAGAAGGGGAAAGTTTTGATCTTTTTTTTTTTTTTTTTTGGTTCTTCTGAAAACACCATGGAACCACTTATCATCTCATGAATTTGTTGCTAATTCTGCTAAAGACAAGAGAAACTTGATAGCGATGTATTTGATCATTATATGTAAGCTATGGTGACCAAAAGTCTTCAAATTTTGGGGACTCCTTGAATACCAAAAAGCAAATATTTTAGTACCAAGCACAACTGTTAAATGCTGTTGCAACGAAAACAAGAGCTATTTGTTCAAGGATAAACCTTAAAATAGGATACTGTATTGCAATACTTTTGTTTTTATTTGAGATATAAATTTGTAATCAGCTGCCTCAGAATGCAGATTTTGGTCACGTTAATGTAAGCGCACATTTTTCTAACATTTTTCCTACTTCGGGATCTGATACTAGTCTCGTTTAAACATGACTACGACCAGCATTAACGTGTATATTGCCTGAATTACCGATATTTTACCAGCACTCACAATAGGCATGGGTCAGGTCAGAGAGAGAGAGGGGGAGAGACAAACACAACCGCATCTGAGAACTTCCTGTGGAACATCTCTTTTCAAGTGTGTTTATTTATTTATTTATTTATTTGAAATGCGCTTTTATCCCCCACCAAAGCATAAAATATCAGAGTGTGCTCAACCGTAGTTGCATCACGTTTTAGAAAAATCGTTCCGTTCAGTTTGTTCGAAGTGCGATTTTTATTCCCTGTGAATGACTAATTCGATTTGGCATTTACAATGGAATGCTTGTGTCCAGACGGGAGGATGTGTTGTTCTGTTGTGGCTGATGCATGTGTGCACCGACTGAATGAATAATGCATGTTAAGAGTGGATCAATCGTGTCTGATTCGGGTATTACATGAGTATAGGTGATTTTGTACGACTGAAGAATCTAGGATTACATGTGTAACACGTGCTAATCCGTCAAGTATGAGATCATCATTAATTCGGATTCAGATCTGTAAACTTGGAGCTAATGAGTAATGCACGTTTAAAAGGATTGGTCGAATCTCATTCGGGTTACGTAAGAGAGGTGCCTTTTTCAAGGAACGCACCAAGAATTATAATTGTAACTTAATCTAATTCGGTAAATATGAATCCGTTCGCGATTTACTCAGATGTGCATTTTACACATAAATGAATTACTAAGTGGAAAAAAATCGAGACAGGCTTTTATTGCACAAATCATGGTGTTAAATAATTTTGCAAAGCACCAATAAAAAATTATATAAATAGGGGAAGGTGTTCCGAAATGATCCCCTTAAGGTGAAAACTTGCATAAAATAATATAAATGTTAAATAAAACTTTGTTCCTTTGCCACAATATTTTACACTATATTTTGCATCATAAACATATTTTAAACCTAAACTGAGTAACGAAAAAAAAAAAAAATAGAATTTTGAGAAAGAGTCCAAAGAATCGTTTTACCCTCACTCAAGGACAATATGATCCTTCATTTGAAAATAATTGTAAATTGTTTTTTATCGGCAAAGTAAAAAATATAAAAATAATTATGACTATACATAATGAAAAAAAATTTTACGATCATATAGTATGAATAATTTACTTTATGAAAATTTTAAAATAAAAACGTGTCACAAAAAAATAAAATGGAACATTTCAAAATTATAATTCAAAAATTATGGCCTACGATAAACTCAGAAATAAATTTTAAAATGTAATGAGGAGTCACGCATTTTGAGAACGTATGAAAGGCTGTCATATGGTGACTGGGACTCGATACTGGAGTTTCTTCAGTCGATGGATCATTTTAGCCGGCAGTTTGGCTGTCCACTTTAGGTGATCTTACTGGAACACGCCGAGAAATATAACAAACTAAACAAGTGTAATTCACATCTAAAAACATATTCTATTCAGTAAACCAAGTCATATTTCTGTACATCAAAAACTGTATTTCTAAACAAATAGGAAAGTTAGTGCTTACCTGATAAGAGGTATGATAAATCCCAGTTTTCTGAAGAATTCTTCTCAGACACATAATGCACCGATCGCTTAAATATCGCCATTGCTTCTTCTTGGTACAACTAGTTTATATGTTACCTAGATTATAGCACTGCCTGTATGGACGAAAACATATGCGGAGCGTTTTGCTCGCAAGGATCATTTTGGGCCACCTTCTCCTAAGTGAGGTTAATCCAGAAAATATGAATTCTCATCACTGATTAAAACTTGTAATTTTTGGTCTGATTCGATATTAAACGAGCATTGGTGAGTTAAGAGAAAACTCTAGGATTTTACGTATTCCCCATCTCATCTGGCAAATGGGAATTCATCATTCAATTAGTTATTTGACTGTTAGTTACAAAAGCTACACAAGAGAATACCAACCTAAATTTAATCAGCCAACTCGAAAAACATGACTGACCTGGAAAGAATTTAGCATCAAGTACTTATATATCATTTAAATTACCAAGTTATTTATACTATGCATAATTTCTGATTAAATAACTAATAAGTAATTTTCTCAGAAAACCACGGATGTACCAGGGACATTCGTGTGTACGTGGGACCGATATTGATCCCACGAATCCTAAGATTGTTATATCCCTTAAAAAAGTACTAAGCTTTAGACTTGTGTACAGGATCATCGAAACAGGCATCTCAGGGTGGATCGTCTAAACGGCAAACGTCTAGATGAGCATTTGTTTTGCTTATTACTCATATCCTGATTTTTGATTTGCGGGATTAGCTTTGGTTCTAGTTAATCCGGATAAACGAGTTTGTACGGTAAATTAAAATCAATTTTCACGGAACAAATATTACAAAATTACATATTGTATTTCTTTTAAAACAAGCATTTTTTAATTTACACACTATTTTCTAGTTTTATTTCAGCACCCTTTTAAAAAACACTATTTTCTTGTTTTATTTCAGACTAGCTGAAGTACCCGTCCTCGACGGGTTAGTGAATGCAAATTTCCAAAAAGCAAGAACTTTCGTCAGCATTATAGGAGTACACAGAATGAATGTAGTATGTTGACAAAGTAAAGAAAGCGAAGTTATAATTTTTATGTATTGTTAAAATATTACAGGTTAGAGAGTAACTAAGTAATACCATTTGATTCGCTTTAGTCGTAATTATGGGATGCGCGAATGAATATTTACACATACTGAAATAATTTTCGCAAAATCTCAAAATTTAATCAACATTTTGAAAAATTGGAAGCCTAGAATTTAAGTTGAGTGACAACCTATCATGTCACTCAAATTCGTTTCATTCCCTGCAGTCTTTATTTCGTGATGCTGGAACAATTTTCAGCATTTTAAAACGATTTTCGCAAAATCTCAAAATGTAATCAAAATATTTTTAAAATTCAACGCCTATAAATTAAGATTAGCAACTACCTATCATATCACGAAATTTCGTATCATTCGTATTAGTCGTTATTACGTGAAGTTTGAAGAAATCATCATTGAACGTATTTTGAGAGAATTTTCACAAAATCTCAAAATCTAATAAAAATGTTTAAAAAATTGGACTCCTATAGTTTATGTTGAGCAACCATCTATCATGTGACCAAATTTCATATCATTCGCTTTAGTCATTATTACTTAATGCGGGAACAAAGATTCACTCAGTTTTAAACGATTTTCGCAAAATCTCGAAATCTGATCAATTTTTTTTTAATTAGATGCTTATAGTTTAAGGTGAGTGACCACCTATCATTTCACCAAATATCATTTTTTCACCTTTGCAGTTATTACGTGATGTGCGAACACAAATTTACGCAGTTTGAAATGATTTTCGCAAAATCTCAAAATCTAGTCAAGATTTTTTTTTAATTCGACGCCTATGTTTTACGTTGAGTGAGCACCTATCATGACACCCAATTTCATATCATTCGCTTCAGTCGTTTTTACGTGATGCTCGAACACAAATTTACGCAGTTTGAAAGGATTTTCGCAAAATCTCAAAATCCAATCAAGATTTTTTAAAAATTCGACGCCTATGTTTTAAGTTGAGTGACCACCTATCATGACACCCAATTTCATATCATTCGCTTCAGTCGTTTTTACGTGATGCTTGAACACAAATTTACGCAGTTTGAAAGGATTTTCGCAAAATCTCAAAATCCAATCAGGATTTTTTAAAAATTGGACGTCTATGTTTTAAGTTGAGTGACCACCTATCACGACACCCAATTTCATATCATTCGCTTCAGTCGTTTTTACGTGATGCTGGAACACAAATTTACGCAGTTTGAAACGATTTTCACAAAATCTGAAAATCTAATCAAGATTTTTTAAAAATTGGACGCCTATGTTTTAAGTTGAGTGACCACCTATCATGACACCAAATTTCATATCATTCGCTTCAGTCGTTTTTACGTGATGCTTAAACAAAAAAAGCGTCACGGACAGAATGACAGACAGACAAACTTTTTTTTGAGGGTCGCATCGGATTCAGGGGTGCTTGAAAAGGATAGAAATCGCAAAAATTTTGAATTCCAAGAAATGTACAGACAAAAGTCTAATTTTATTTATATAGATAACACATACAACACCGTGCGGACACAGGATGGTGGGGGTAATTACAAATAAACAGGGCTCTACAGCTAAAATGAGTGAACGGATTGTATAACCCAATTTGTTATATAGACTATCCATGAGATGCACGCAGGAATTTTGAAAATAAAATTAGTTCCAAAAAAGTCAACTAGGTGGCGCTGTCCATGAAGAAACGGCAAATTTAACAATTGAAATGGCAAGATTTCAACATATATTCAACAGTTTTTGGGCATTTATTAACTAATCTAAGTCATTTTTTGAGCTGAATTTACCATGAAAAACGCCACCTGGTGGACATTTTTTAAACTAAACTTTTTAAAAATCTTCCTATTGGTAGCAATCGGTCTTTTGGTGAATCTTTTGGTAGCAATCAGCACACCCGTTTCAACTGCAGAAAGCTGCTTATAGGGAAAGTTTAATCATAACCACCCTGTAATTATAGACATTCATATTTTAAATAGTCCCGCAACGCTCCAGGCGCTAAACTCAGTTCCCATAAGAACACGGCAAGTGAAGCAGCATCCGGCTTGGGCAGTGCTTGGGAGGGACTTCCCCCTCTCGGCTCGACCTTGTACGCTAATGGAAGCTGGTGCACGTAAAATCCGTCGTGGCTCCAATGTCCTCCAAGTTCTTAAACGATACCTCTGAGGATGCCGATTTCAGGGGGTTGGTCTCTCCACTGGAATTCGTTCAAAATTAGGGGACCACCGGGCTAAGTCGGACTTCCTCCCATTGGGACCCACTAAAAATGGAAGGCGCCCCCCTCTGCCCATCGCCTCCCTATCTGGGGGATCTGGCACCGCACGCGGTTGTCAGAGGGCATAATAGGAAAAAAAATTTAAATAGTACCAAAATCTTCATTCGGGTGGAATCACTGGGGTGGAATCATCTTCACTGACACTGGGTCGTTTATTTTGAATAGTACGAATAAAAATCTGCTTCTTAATATCAATATTGCACTTTAATTCACCTAGATATATAATCCATACTTTAATTCATACAGATATATAATCAATATATACCTATATGAATTAAAGTGTACAAAAAATATTTTAACATGGGGGAGAGAGATTTTTGAAGCTCATAACTCACACATTTACAGTTCAAATTTATTGAAAATTGGTATCCGGAGTTAAATAAGCTAAATTTTTGAAATACGAAGTGCAATCGAAGGGTTGCCGGCAGAAAAAAAAATGTTGGCGCGAATATAAATATGGAGATGACGCGTTTTTCAAATGTTACGCATAGCAAATTATAAAGCGTACGTTAATAGTAAACGATTGGTACATGTAACTATGCTCTAATAAATCAGTCAAATAAAGAGCAAGTGTGCGTGTGTGTGTGTGTGGGGAGGGTTCCTTAGCTGTACATTTTCTTTATAAATTCTATGTCCTGATGCATTAGTTGTTTTAAGGGATTTCCAAGACTTTGTGATATCCATAATTTTGAACATCACTTATATAATGTACATTGATTAAAACTGTGAAATCCAAAGAAGTCGGTAGAAATAAGGAAAGATATGCAATTGAAAAACATGCAAATCCTAATTCATGTATTCTACTGATCTAATTGGAATGACAATTTCTCCATCAACTACATAGTTATTATTGTGGTGCTTCCTTGTGTTATCTACTTTATTCGACGAGAATTTAGGAATGGATCCTCGAGAACACACAAGTCCGAAAATATATGAATCAAATCCAATCCGCCTATGAAGGGCAATCATTTTACTCACATTCTCCCACTTAGCAGATGTATGAAGGGACGAATTAAATCCTCACATTAAGGGCAGAGGTAGCCAAATAATCAAATGTACTATGCTAATCGCAGGCAAACGCAAACGCAAAATCAAAATTAATATTTAAAATCAATTAGAACTTCTTTCGACAGCTTTAACGTCCATTTTTGTGATGTAGTAAAACATAAATGTTACCTCTGAGCAAGTTATGAGAATATAGAAGTCTTGAAAAGTTCGTAAAAAATCCAAAAAAAGATTTGCGATGGATTAATCCAAAATTCGTATTCAAAATTCAATTTTTTTTACAATAACTTTAAATCACCGTCTGCCTTTAAATCACCTAAAAAAAAAAGAGCAAAATTATTTGACTCTTAATGTAAAGTTTGTGTCATGAGTACTAATCTGATCATTGCAGTATAATGACTCAAAAAACTACGTCAGTGTCATTCACTATCAAAAAAGTGGAAAGCTTAATGGTTTGCAGAGAACTCCTGGATTTCAAAATGTCTTATTCAGGGGCGTTGCCAGAGGGGGGGGGATATCGGGATATATCCCCCCCCCCGAAATTTTTGGATTAGTGATGAAACTCCGTCTATTTATGCATATATAAGTTCATATACCCCTCGAAAAAATTTCCAGGCTCATATCCCCTCCCCGAAAAAATTTCCTGGCTACGCACCTGGTCTTATTTCTACATCATACTGTTTTTTAGGCTCAAGTTGTAGCATTAAATACCTAAGACACTACATGAAATAGAGCACCATTTATATCTTTCCGAACATGTACCATATAAGGAAAGTATTGTAATCATAAAAAAAATTTAATATATCGCGCTTTGAAACGAACTTTCTAACTTTTAAAATGAACATTTTCAGCACCGTGAAAACATTTCAATTTTTAAATAACCACTGGATTAAAATACCACTTCTAATAATAATAATCGTGAATTTCTTAGTTTATTTCTACAGTAAATTTTAATCAAAATATCGTCTCCCTGTGTTGAAAATAGAGCTGCAATAAATGAGTTAAAATTATGGCGTATTTTTTACGTATCTTAAAGCATTTGACGTCATAGATCCTCACTTGCGAATTGAAATTCTGATATCCCATTTAAAAACTCGATTGGTTGAAAAAATCCTTTTTTCTTATCCTTTCTGTGGCAACAGCCGAACATAAATTCTCGTGCCGTGATCGCAATGTAATGAATGGCGTAAGATCGCGTTGATGCTATTAAATTCTAAACATTAGGCTGCATTAAAATTCGTAAAAAATCATCTAATTTACATAATTTTTTCGTTTTTATTTTAAAAGAGGGAGAAAAGAATGTTTCACGATTTGTCAAAATATCTAAAAGTTATGACGGATAGAATTCAAGATGCGACAGTTTTAAAATTATTTTACGAAAAACAATCGCGAAGCAGATGCTTAGTAAAAAAATTCCTAAAAATCGGTAAATCATGTTACGTATTCAGAACAAACTGTTTTTAAAAGAAAATTTCCTCCTCTATCCGATGATACAAATGCCGTTTTGCTGCGAGCGTAATTTCCGCCGTTTTTACGAATTAGGTGAGAAAAAATGCCAAAAATCGCATAAAACATAAAATAAAAAAATCTGATGTGTCCAACACATGACTTCCTTGCACGTCTATTAAATCAAAAATGTTTTTTACGCACTTCCTCTAAACTTATTTGTTTGAAAGATATAAAATATCAATAATAGTAAGATATAGCGATTTCTAGCCAAGCATTTCGATATCGCCAAGCTGAGTTCAATTTGAAAGATTTCTTTCTGACACTTTATTTGGCGATATTTCACCAAAAGCCGACAAACTTGAAATAGTTTGCGAGATTTTGGGGATAGCCAAAGTAGTCATTGACCACAGACTTTCAATGAATTGAATGCATCCATACACCTTAATGTATTTAAAGTCATTCGGTTCACCCTGTAAATAAATTCCCAGTCGATTGCTGTCAAAAAAGATATTGAAAACCGTTAGATATTATAATATAGTTCTAAATACAAAAGTTCAAAATTCTACGGGTTAAAGTTTTAGAGTTATACAAAATACGAAATAATTTTTGGCGCCAAATTTGGCGATATTTCGGCGAAACTCGTCAATGTCGACGACATTTGGCGAGATATTAAGCATGAACCAACAATGACAGATTATCGCCAAATTTGGCGATATTTCGCCAAAACTCGCCAAGAACGATGACAAATGGCGATACTTTGGGCATGGACCAAATGACTGACTATCGCCAAATTTGGCGACATTTCGGCAAAACTCGCCAAGGTCGAGAACAGACGGCGAGATTTTGGGCATGTACCAAACAATGACTGTCTACAATTGTATTATATTGAAGATGTCCATAGACATTAAAGTACTGAAATTCTTTTCGGTGGTCCTGTAAATAAACTCTCCAGTAGATTTTAACCAAAAATCGAGATGCACAACTAGATGTTACAACAATCGAAATTTCATAATAGTTTTTGAGATTTGAGAGTTAAATATGCACACACGTACACAAAAAAGTCGCCAAGCTTGGCGACTTTTGGCATAGTTCTTGAGGGAGGCACGTGACCGTGGTCGGACCATTACCTAACTTATGTGGTAGGACGGTATTGTGCTTGAAATGGATGAATCTCCTAAAATTGCCATTGACCGTCATGTATTGGAAATCTTTTGAGTGTTCCTGTAGCAGAACTGTAAATGATAAAGACACTTTTTTTAATGGAGAAATTCATTTTCTAACTCTTTACAGCATATATCACTTCTGAGTCGTTTGAAATAGCCCAATACCTCTAAAAAACGCTTTGATGAATTTCGGCCCATAGAGCGTAATGTATTTCGAATCTTTTAGGCGGTTCTGTAGATAAACTATCCAGTCGAATGGAACCGAAAGGGGAGGTGCACAACTAGATGTTACAACAATCCTAAATATAAAGTTTCAACATTCTACGCCTCATAGTTTTTGAGATATGCGAGTTTAATGAATTTCGGCCCATTGAGCGTAATGTATTTCGAATGTTTTGGGCGGTGCTGTAGATAAACTATCCAATCGAATGGAACCAAAAGGGGAGGTGCACAACTAGATGTTACAACTATCCAAAATATGAAGTTTCGACATTCTACGCCTAATAGTTTTTGAGATATGCGAGTTTAATGAATTTCGGCCCATAGAGCGTAATGTATTTCGAATCTTTTGGGCGGTCCTGTACATAAACTATTCATTCGATTGCGACCAAAAGGGGAGGTGCACAACTAGATCATAGAACAATCCTAAATATCAAATCTCAACATTCTACGACCCATAGTTTTTGAGATATGCGAGTTACATACATACGTACGTACGGACGTACAGACGGCATGGAAAAACTGACCACAATAAACTCGCCGCTGGTCAAAATGAGTTGCAGACGCGTTAATATGATCGTGCATGCTAGCCTACGATGAGATGCATCAAAAAAATTCTTAAAATTAAATTTAGAGGTAGTCAAAATCGGATTTTTTGTCGAAATTTGGCCCCCAAAATTTTTCGGGATCACATTACTTCCTTATACTACGTACAAGGAAGTAAAAAATTCTAGGTCGAATTTTGAAAAAATCGCTTCGAGGTGCACAACTACATATTTACATCTTCCCGAGTACCAAATTTGGTGTTTCTAGGTGTAGCCGTTTGTCCGTAACGCTGCCGACACACACACACTTACACACACACACACACACACACACACACACAGACACACAGACACCTTCTTTTATAATAAGTAGAGACTAGCTAAAGTACCCGTCGTTGACGGGTTAGTACTTAATGCAAATTTTCAAAAAGCCAGAATTTTCGTCAGCATTGTAGGCGTACAAAGAATGGAAATAGTCTATTCGCAATAGTACAGAAAGCTAATTTATTCTTCTGTGCATTCTTAAAGATTACAGTGTAGAGAATAACAAAGTTATGAGTGAAATTGACAATATTACTTTTATTTTAAATTTTTAAGTTTTGCTCTGGTTGAATGAGCTTTTCAAGTCAAGGGTCATTCCTAACCTGTAACTAAATTTTGTTTGATTCACTGTAAATATTTTAACATTATACCTCAAAAAAATTTTGAATAATTTTTACAAAATCTAAAGGAGCAAATGTATTTTCCTAAAAAAGTTTTAAAATTCATTCAAAAATTAAAAAAAAACCAACAATTGTTATTCCAGTCGCTACTGATCATGTTGATAAACTTCATTGTATTTTCTTAATCCATTTTAAGGGATGAGAGAACAAACATGTGTATAATTTTCACAAAATACTTAAATCTATGAACAACTCAAAACAGTTTTGGCATTTGTAGTTTAAAATAACTTGCACCTGACATAATTTCACATTTCATTCTATTCCAAATCGATTTTTCGGAAATGGAACAAGCATGTACTGAGTTTTCACAAAATCTCAAAATCTGTAAAAAAAATTTAAAGTACTTTGATGCCTACAGTTTAAGTAATCACCTGTGATTATACTAAATTTTATTGCCTTCGCTTCAGTGATTTACACGTACAAATATTTTCATATTTTGAATAAATTTGTGCAAAATCTCAAAATCAAAATTTTTAGAAGATTCGACGCCTATAGTTTCAGTTGAGTGACCACCTATCATGTCACCCAGTATCATTTTATTTGCTTTAGTCGCTATTTACGGTATGCGGGAACAAAGATTTGGGCATCTTGTAACAATGTTCACAAAATTTCAAAATATAATCAAAATTTTTAATAAATTTGAAGTCTATAACTTAAGTTGAGTGACCACCTACCATCCCTACTAGCAATTTTGCTCGGGCCTTCACCGGCCACGTAGCCTTGAGCCGATGAGAAGGAATCGGGCCGTTCACTGTGAAACTGCTCGGATACACGCAGTTCATGTCCCCTCGGACATGGAAACGTCTGAAGTAGTCTAACCGATGAGTTTTCATCGGGTTGGACACGGATTTCAGGAACTGGCCCGTTCACTTTATGCGTGAGGTCGGCCGAACACCAGCGTGCGTATCACTTTTCGATAAGTTCTAATGTGGTGTTGACACATGCATTTAAACCTTT